>OZ030384.1:5505226-6065957 GCA_964023945.1 Ectemnius cavifrons | reverse complement strand
GGACACTCCGAAAGTTGACTAAAAGGCCGCTTAAAGTTGACTTATGTCCGCCGATTGGAGAGGAATAAGAGGTCTGCAGAAAGTCGACCTAAAGCGGACTTTTTTAAGATGACTTCGGGTTAGCATTAAAAAGAGATCTAGAAGTCGTCACTTTAAAGAATAATAGTAGAGCTCTATTTTCAGGATTGTAGGTTAGGAAAAGTGTCATACGCTTTATGATATTAATTTTATCTTTTTTTTATTAAAATGTGCACATATATATGAAACAAAATACAATAAATAAAATACAAAATACAACAAATAAAATACAAAATACGAAATGAACTAATATGTATAAACTATTCCTAAAGGATTGTAAAATAATATTAACCTAAACATAAGTAATAATACTTATAAACAAAAACTTAAAATAATATAAACCTATAATAAATTAGACGTTCTTCTCCTTTCCGCATAGCGTATTCGGTCGCCCGCCCTCTGCAACCATATCTGTATGGCCTCTTGAATTTTAAAATTTGTTGAGTCCTTGTGGGCTTCTCTTGTCGCTTCTGTAAACAAAATGTAAATTGCAAATTATTTTAAATGAAAGAAGTGGAAGAAATGAAAGAGAGCTGTTTCTCCAAATATAACTTTATATATGCCTAGAGAAAGAGTACATATTGTTATAAGTCACGGGAATGAAAATTGTTATTGCAAGAAAACTTTGAAGCTGAAGGAGAGGCGAGTCTTTGACGGTCTTCAATTACAATCTTGTAGCAATGACAACTCTTTCTCGTAACACATATAAAATTATAATTCTAAGACTGACTATGAAAGTTGTACTGTTCCATTGCAAACATTATTAAAAAGACTTAAGATATTGTTACATAAAGTAGAATCTCTGCATAAATTCAATTGTCAAGGCAAATAAAATGAAACTTAATTAAAATAATTGACATTTTATCTAATGCATAAAACTGACCAAGGAGAACATATTTGCCCTGATTTAAAAACATTACTATACATACCAATCATAAGCGTGACCCAGTTCGTATCTTTGACGCGAACGGTCTGGTGTTGCCCAGTCCAAGTTACTTGGTACGCCAATCTGTCCATGATAATGGTGGACAGGGCTTGTCGTGCTTGCTTTTCCGCCGTTTTCCGCCAATCCCTTTAATCATTTGTTTCTGAAACATATTTGAAAACTTGTCAATTTTTATCAAGTTAAAACATTTCTACGAAAGGATAAATTGAAAATTAATTTAAGGCAGTTCTTTCAATGGCAAGCAAAGTGTTCTGAAGTACAATACATAGGAAATTTCAGGAAAAACAAGATGTACAATAAAAAAGGCAAGCTTAGCTAAATTCGGAATCTAAAGAAATATGCAAAATAAAAAGGCAAAATGAAAAGAAGTGATAGAAATGGGGGAAGTATAATAGAAAGTATTTGCAATGACTGGTACTGATATCCAGAAATTGCAAATCAAATCTGCCTAGTAGAATAATAAACTACTACTTACATATTCTCTACGTGCTGCAGGATCATTTAATGTGACATTAAATTGTTCCAGCTCCGGTACACTCTCTAGTGGCATATTTGTTGGTAGTAATGTTGGTGTTCCTCTGTTTTCTGACTGCTCCCATGCTTCCCCTCTCCCTTCTCTTAGTAACACTAAGATTTCCAGTTGATTTTTCATTAATTTTTCTAGAATATCTAGAACTTTTTCTGAAATTTAGAAAAAAAATAATTACGGTGAGTATCTCTCTCTATTTCTTTCATGTGAGCAAAAAGGCTACTTACTATTGAAATTAGTAGTCTCCTGATCTACCTCTTTTGCAGGAGTTTCGATGATTTGTATTGGTATGTCTGTTTACAGAAAAAAATATTCTATTAATTTAGATACCTTTATACGCGCCCGTATTACCATTAGTATTAATGGTAGATGACAGCATACTTTTATAAAGTGCTCTTTGAAAGTAAAAGGAATCTTATTACTTTTGGTATAGAAAAACTTACTCGTATGAACGACGCTCCTTATTGTTGGTTTCGCGCCACTTGGGCCGGCCACGGCCAAATTGTCTGAATTGAAAAATAAAGGCAAATATTAAAAATTAATATACAACAAAATATAAGAAACTCTTCTGCCAATTTTCTACCAACACCTACCACTCGTGGGTTCGTCCAAGAATTCGTAGTTTGAGTAATCAGGGCTCCACCCAGTCGACTCCTGACGATTTTCATCTGGAAAAAACAGTTCATTAACTTTTACTTTAAGTATCGTCTTTATACGTGAACATTGGTGAAAATAATATATTCTATAATGTATTACCTGTTGAATCTATAATTGGAGTGGACGACGGCGGCTCCCTGCTCTTTATATATCCACTTTTTGGTTTGTTGAGTAGATGCATTTTTTTCGCAGCTATGAAAATATTAATAACCATTAATAATACGTCTTTCGACACAACTAATTTGATTTACAATAACTTTACGAAAAGTATTAATACTTACGTGGTTGTATATTTTCTTCTTCTTCTTCTTCTTCTGCATCGGATAGCGATTCCTCCAATTGCTTCGGCAAACGAATTTGCCTCTTTTTTTGGTTTACCCACGGGTCTATGAGGTAATTTAGTTTTCTGCGTCCGATCCGTACCGCTATTGGGGGGGCCATAAATCTGATCCGGGTCCTGGAAAACTCAGCGCGCGTTCGGTACCTATTCCGTCTTCAATTACTTTCGCTGTTCTTTACAGCACCTATATGTCTTTACCTACCTTGCCGCATTTGCTAAGCAGATGTTCCGAATCCCTCTGCTAAGCTCCTTGGTTAATTGTACTGTCACGCAGAGCCAATTAATATACACTATGCATTGTTATAGGAGTTAGTCTGCGCGTATAACCTCCGACCATCGGAGCAATGACCACGATTAAATATTATCTCTCATCTTGTTCTCTACAAGCGAGAATAAGTATCCTTGCTCTTCCAGCAAGCAACAAACAGCACTCGGTAACCCCCATAAAATTAGGGAACATTATACTACAAGAACTTCAATTCCGAAGCAACAGGGAGCGATGCACAATGCTCTCTCATAGCGGTGCTTGTAATGAATGCTGGCAAAAAGTGCAATGACAACATGTTAAAAAACCCCGCAGAACTGAGTCAACTTTAAGATGACAGAATTGTGTCATCCAGAAGACTACTCTAAAAAGACCTCTTTTAGCGCACTCAATTCGGATGTCTTAAATATGTCAACTTTTAGATGACTTACAGAGACCTCTTAAAGCGCGCTCAGGAAAGAGCGCCCTAAGTCGACTTTCAGAGATCTGTGCTATCTGGGTGGGTTCTACCAGTTGAGCGTTTGCTCTTACAATTATTCACTGCGGCAATGCCTATAGTTGTTAGCATATGTCTTATATATAAGTTCAACTTCAACTTTTAATCAAAATATGTATGCCGGGCATAAAATTATTATTCTGGCATAATTACAAAGCCAGTAAGTGACAGGTGACAGTTAATCGAAAGCACCGGCGACCTTGCTTCCGCCGTAGCCTCGTCCTATCACAGCGCTAGCCAACCATGTCATTAGCGCTCCGATTTGGATTTCGGCGCTTCGGCTGACTGTGCTGCCTGCAGTCGATGCGAACGCACCTACGTTCGGTTACCTGTGCCCTCTGCCCTGTGTCAATGAACTCAAACACTTGTTACTTAATACCTTTCGAAATCTAGATAAATCGCTTCAGTGAAATTGGAAATTGGATAACAGTTTAATGTTTATTTGCTAGAATAGATCACAGTACTGCAATACAAGCTGAATCATCAGCTAATAAAAAATTTCTTGTTGTCGCTGGTACATGATTTAGAAGAGTACGAAAGATCCGCTGCAATATTTATAGCAATTTCACACGACCAGCATGCAAGATTTGATACTGCGAGCATCTATCTATATCCGATTCGATATTCGACAATACTCATTTCTCTTATGTATAAAGTTCGCGACAGATTTGGCTTGCGCATTAATATCTTAAATTTCGCGAACACCCTAGTAATGATTTCCATAAAGCTATCTTTTGAAAAGTTGGAATGATCTCAGTACACTGCAGTCTGAACTTAAATGCATCTTAATGGTCATGTAGTACTTAGTTAATCAGAGTAAATGCTTCAAGTTTGCTTGAAAACGTATAAAACTTTGTAGGCAGAGTTATTGATAATAATAATACGGGATGGCGTATATAACAATCATTTTTAAGGTACTGAGATAGCAATGATCGCTTGAAGTCAATTTATCGTATCTGGTCGAAAAAATAGAAACGATATCTACTACTATCAATATCTAGCATCCTTGATCCTCTCATTGATAATCTTTAAGCACTGGATTCTTTCAGAGTATCTGATTAAACTCCTGTTCGCCGAATGATGATACCAAGCGTACACAATTGACTTTTACGCGACCAGTCACGGTAGTGTACGAGTAGTATTATGTGTAAGCATTAACCAGCATACAGAATCAATTACTTTGTCACTTCGTGCATCGCTTGCGCCAAGTATTCCACATTCTTCGATGTGACACCGGCCACCGAGATTCTGCCATCCTTCGTCAGATAAATGCTGTAGTCCTTTGTAAGCCTTTCAACCTGACAATATTAAAATAAATAATTAAGTCAGTGTCAAGTTGCACTAATTACTAAGTTGCATATAGTAAAATCAACATCAAAATACCTCAGGTACTTTGAGACCTGTGTAACAGAACATGCCGATTTGATCTGTAATGTGTGACCAGTTGCGCTTACTGCCGAGCTTCTTCAAGTTCTCGCGTAATTGAGCACGGGCAGAAATAATACGATCAGCCATTCCTTTAACATCTTGAAGCCACTCTTTGTTCAATTCTGCGTCACTGAGTATTTCGGTAACAATTCTGGCACCAGAAATTGGAGGATTGGAGTACATTGGTCTGATTAAGATCTTAAGTTGCGATAGCGTGCATGCAGCCTCTTCCTTGCTAGAAGTAATTAACGAGAAGGCACCAACACGTTCGCCTGTAATCAATGATATTTGATAATGTAATAAGGGATCTATCAAAGTCAACATTCAATGCAAACAACAACTCACCATATAGACCCATGTTCTTAGCAAAAGATTGAGCTAGAGCAATCTTGTGTCCTTCTTGAATGAATAATCTCACTGCATATGCATCTCGTGCAGTGTCTCCTATTATTTGAAAAATATTTATACATTAATATTGCATGTAATCCACTCATTATTCCAGTTTATTTATATTACTAAGTAATACCTGAAGCAAACCCTTGGTACGCCATGTCAAAGTATGGGAATAAGTTCCTCTTCTTCACTAATGCTGACAATTCCTTCCATTGTTCTGGTTTTGGATCCACTCCAGTTGGATTGTGCGCACACGCGTGCAACAGGATGATAGACTTTTCAGGGATTTTCTGCGAACAACAACTAAGAATAATACCTTTTTTGCATCTTAATTTTTCTAATATATTCAATGTACCAATTGTAATACTAACTGAAATATCTTCAAGAACACCTTGGAAGTCAAGACCACATGTGTTGGGGTCGTAATATTTATAGTGTTTCACATTTAGGCCAGCGAGTTTGAACAATGGTATATGATTTCCCCATGTTGGAGTTGGTAAGTAAATATCTTTATTTCCATTGAAAAAGTGGTTCAAAAACATTGCACCCACCCATAAAGAACCAGTTCCTGATATTCCTTGTACAGTAGCATTCTGTAAAAAAGATTTTTATTATAAATTATGATGTATCCTTTAATGAAATATTTATTAGAAGTCTTTTTCTATGTCATTAACATACCAATCCATTTGCAACAACTTCGTTTCCCTCTCCAAGAGCAAGATTGATAGCAAGCTTACAAAACTCTGGATTCCCTGATATGGGTGAATATTCCTTATCCATACTCTTTTGTCTAATCCTATCTTCTGCCTAGAACAAATAATACCACACTATTGTATCATTGTATCACATGTTATAATACCTATCATAATTGATGCTAATGCTTGGGAATCATACCTTGAGAACACTTGGCAGAACAAATGGTTTGCCATTGTCATCTCTGTAAGCACCTGCTCCTAAATTGACCTTCTTGGGATTTTGATCTTTCTTGAATGCCTCTGTGATACCCAGAATGGCATCTGGTGGACCCATTTGTACATGAGACCACCATGAACTGTTGGATAATAAAATACATATTATAAAGATAATGCATGTATCATATTCTCCATATGCTGCCGCCAATAAAACTCATTGCAACAAGAACGATTTACGTCTCATAAAATAGATAAACTTAGTACAATTTAGTTTTAATTCAAAAGCTTATTAATTATTACATAAAAGATGATAATAGTCTCAAGTATGACGAAGATCATAAAAATGATTTACTGGTCTTTTATCACCACATGTTATACGTTTCAAAACATATTTCCACTTAGTTTCTTCAACTATAATTTCATAAAGCGAGTATCTTCACACGCAACGTTCATCGGTTAAAGAAAATCAAGCACGTAAATTTTGTGATGATAACAATCTAAGTGAAGGTTAAACGGTCAAGCAATACAGTGGCATTTATTAACATACCTGGAACATCGTGCACTCATCGATACAGTATTTCTGTTACTTCTTAACAGTTTACCAATTGATGAGAATGTGACAAGTCTCGCACTCTGAGCCATGGTTAAGATGGTTGATAACTATTCTTATTTTATTTCCTTCACCCTACTCGACCGCAACCGTCCACCTTGAATGCGCGGTTGTAAGTGTATCAAATGCTGACGTCCGTTATAATCTTGCTGAAATATGTTGATTCCCGGTGCCGTGTGTGCAGCTGTGTACTGGCAAGCACCACAGTATAGAGGAGCACTTGTTAGCAGATGAGTAGTTAATATATGTGTGTATGTTATCGCGTAATGATGAAGAAACAAGGTTATCAGTTATTTGGAATTGTATATTATGTGTATCCGCACGGATTCATGGGATTTAGTTTGTTCAGGTTTTCGTACTATATTGCTTGATCTATTGACTTCGGTCGGTGTTAAATGCGATGCACCAGCGTTTGTATCACAGCACCCACTGCCTGCATCATTTAAGTAGGAAGGAAAAGTTCCGTATTGCGGATACACCTATATATATTAATACCTCCTGGTATTATGAAATATTCTGCTTCATCAATTACTTTTTTGCTGCGCGTATGGTGTTGTGTATAATCTTATGAATACAACGTTTTTGTTATCCGAGAAGAATAATTAGACATAGTATTCACTGCTATCGGTGTTTTTCGTATTAGGATCACAAACTCTGAGGGTTTTTCTCGAATAAAATTGCATCAATGTCATTTTATTTCTTCGAGATACAAAACGTGTTTTTAAAAATGTTGGGGCTGTAGTAGAACTTATTCAAACGTGGATTCTTTTGAAATTATCAAATGACACTCTTGTATACATTACAAATCTGTTCGAACCCAACGATCGGTTCGTTGTACTGAACACTGATGTATTTCAATAAACAATTCGTGTACACGTTACTACTCGCACGATCTCACGTTTCCTCCTGTCGATCTGGAGTTTTAATTACTTCCGTTTCAGATTCATGTGTTTGATTGTCCTCCTTTGGCGGTGTGTTTACTTGGGCGACGATTTCCTGTTTCAAATATTTGTTTTTCGTCACTGTTCAAGAAGAAAATTAAATTATGCGTGCAAGTAATCTTGAGTGTCGTGCACAGTTTTCAATAAGTTTACTTGATTTTTGGCTACGTTTGCCATGTACGCGAGGAAAGTCTGATTAGTTTCTTCCTTTTCGATGACCTCGAGGAACTTCTCCCTTGCGTTTAGGACTTCGTCCAGCAGTTTTTTGTGCCTAATTGCAAGTTCCAGTGCCCTTCGAAGTGATTATACAGCATTTTAGCAAGTTAAACAACGCAAAAAAGTCATTAATAGATCTATAATCACAGATAACGCAAGATTTACCTATTCCAATTATAGGTTTCAATGTTTATCCGTATTGCCCGTTCCGATAAACCATTTTGCAATAGAATCCCTTCGGCTGCCAACAGATCTCCTGCTAGTAATGCTGTTTCAGCTAATCTCTCAGTTCGATTCGGTAAACTCTTCATCGATAACACAAGTTCTAATTATAGGAACAATTTGTTATGGAACAAGTACTTCTATCATACAATATAACGTTGTCACCTTTATGTACTGAATGTAATCTACTTTATCGAATCTAGCAATTGCAGCAAAGGCTTCCTCGGCTGCATTCAATTCTTTATTATCCGTTGCCAGCACAGCCATGCAGGTCCACAAAATTTCGTTCTGGAATTAATTTTCTCGGTAGATTAAATCAGCAGCTTATAAAAAAATATTGTCAATCCCTCACTTGCGCTATTCGGCAAAGAGAAAGTGCTTCCTTCCATCTTTTGTTCAAGATATGCTGATGAAGACTTATGAAGAGGGTGTAAAAAGAACAAGCCACCAAAGCACCATCGCCTCGTCTTACCATTACTAATCCATTGTACACACCAGCTATACTTGGTTGCTTGCCAAATTCACTGAGAAGCAGTTGAACTTTAAACAATTGTTCATATTAATTACAGTAGAATATCATCCGGATAATTAATACCTGCTCTCTTTATCGATACGTGTCCTTCGTATAATTTTACGATCACTGTAATGCACGCAATTGGGGCAAAGCCATACGGATAAAGTGGCGTCCAACATAGCAGCCAGGACATTTGCATCTATCGCCCATGCAATGTCATTTGCCATTGCAGCTAAATTAGATTGTTATTTAATCATTTGTTTCGATGTATTAATACGCGATAGGTGATATTTTTCAGATACAGACCTATCTTGCACACTCTGCTAAAACCAGTATTTCGTATGGAGACCAGAAACAAATCCTTATTGGCATCAATCAATGCTAGTTGTCGATCGCTTGGTCCTGCTACGTAATTCAAAGCGATTCTCATGATATTTTGCATGTGAGTGTGCTGCTGGCCCTCGGTGATAGCTTTGTTGTACGAAACTTCGAGTACGTGAAGAACTATAATAATCATTTCTTGTTATACAATGGCTTTAATGCTTATATCTAACGAATTATATATTAAAGCATTTGAATGTGGTTTACGTTTCTCATTAGTTTGATCTCGTACAACGAGTGTATCCGAACACAGAGAAATGCATTGGGGATGAAGGCGTTCCTGGCTCATCCCCTTCCATCTTGGTGTTCCCAGAAGTCGACCTTGATAACTATACAATGCCATTGTATTCCATTCGACCAGTAAGAAATGTCTGCAAGTTTTCGCTTTTCATTGTCACTTATTCGCCAATTGATTTGTCTAAGGTTTTGCCATTTCGATGGATTCCACACCCACTCACTTCTCCGCAAGTAGTACCGCCAATATTGTGGTGTTCTTTAAGTCGAATATTGCTGGCGTATTCCAATTTGCGGTGGAATATATGTGACATTGAGCCGGTGTTATAATTATCAAATGATCAAAACCAAACTCTAATTGGACCACGCGATCTGATATCTCCAGGGTTTCACGGATCTCATTTCCGACGTCCCTGACCTCGACCACCTTTCGCTTAATTAGTGTCGCCTCGTAATTATTCCACTCCAGTCTCCTAATATTAAAAATTCAAATTTACTTGAATCAGTAGTTTCTTTTTTAACTATTTCCTTATTTTGATTTTACCTGTCGATTACATGACCGGTGATAATGGTACCGTTACCGCAAGCCATCGCCACTTGCGTGCTGTCGCTGGACCAGGCAATGCCATAGATGCTCCCGGAATTTATTTTCTCGAGTGAGTAGGACCACTGGAAAGTATTATAGTTTCCCAATTTCAATGTCAAAAGTAAAAGCGATTGTTTATATTGGTACTCTTGTTAAATACTAACTCCTGTCTTGTCACACAGTTTTATAGTATTAAACGATGCGACGGCAAAATAACTGCCGGAGTAAGACCAACTGATTGCGGTAACCGGATGCTCTCCGACGCTGCTGCTGTATAATTGAGTTCCACTTGAATCCCACACCTTATTAACAGAAATACTTATTACAGGACTTAACACTGAATCAGTTAACGGATAATTGAGCCATTTCTTTTTTGTCAATTGGTATCCTACACGTATATTGTTAATTTTATTAAAATTCTTTAATATCTCAATTTAAATATAAATAGATTTAAGTCACTTTTAACATAAACGGTTTAATTAGTAGTCTTTATACTTTATATCGGCAGTCTTCCCCGCCCGATAGTATAAGCCCATGAGTGTGGTTCCAGGAAACAACCAACACGAGGGCATCGTGTCCAAATATCTAGAACAATTTAATTTGTTTAATAATTTAATAATCGCGCAATGTTTGGAGACACTCAACAAACCTTATGCGGTTTCGAGCTGGAATTAAGAGACTGGAAGACAAGGTGGGTTCCTTGAGCATAAAGTATAGTGCTACCATCAGGACTCCAAGCAGCGGACAAAATAGGGATGGTACCACGTATAACTGTAGAGCGGAGCATACCAGTGCGCGACCAAACTTTTATAAGTCCATCTTCGCCAGCTATTATAAAGAACAAGCTGTTTATTACGATTTTTGTAAATTCTTACAATGATTGTTCATTCAATGATTGTTAATTTAGTACCTGTTATCAGTGCGGAACCATCGCTGCTCCATCGTCCCACTGTCGTCGCTCCTTTGTGAGCGTCCACAGTTTTCTCTATACGACCGTTTTTGTTCACTAAATGATACTTTCCTAAACAGTGAAAATGTGAGTATAGGTTTCTAAAATGCTTAGAGTAGTTGCAAAAAGATTAATGTACCGTCAGCTGTAGTAATTAATAATATATCGTGCGACTGCCTTTTGGATACGGACGCGCTATAATTGGGTCGCGGATGCCATTGCATATCAGTCGGATAAAAATCATCTTGGAATTCGGCGATGACATTCGCATGTGCCACTCCGCCTTCCAAATTCCAGCATATCAGTAGATGATCTTCTCTAAAAAGTTTAATTAACGGATTATTGAAATAAGATTTAATTGCTCTTCGATTTTCCAATCATACGTCGTTTTATTATATTACTAGTTTTTGGTACTTTTGATTGGATACTTGGAATCATAGAAATATATTTCTGCTTACCCGCAAGAGTAGATTTCTTCGGAGGAACTCCATGCGACACATGTTACCACTCGCTTGTGGCCGTTGCGACTTTGAACAGTTACCTTTAATCTCATGTTTCTGTGGATCTTAATGATATACTACCATGTATAGTGTGGAGGAAGAAGTATTACTGCTAAGGAGTTCGACATGTAGGGCAACTAAACCGACCAAAAGTAGGAGTAAGGTCGAGTGTTAACGTTCATGTTTGCAGCTGCGTTACTATAGTAACTAATAGTAGATACAGAATTATTGGAAGTGGTACCATTTACGAGAAAACTATTGTTACATTACCATTTTGAATAGAAGTAAAATTACGAGAACAGAATTCTTTGAATTTTGGCTTTAGTATAAAAACTATAGTAAAATGTTTAAAATGTTAGAATTTTAATTGGTATCGGTAGGATTGAAAGAAAAGGCATTGATTGAAACCCAGTTTTACGTGCGTTTATTAAAGCTTCCTCAATACAATTCATTAATCATCATTAGCACAACCACGTTCTTATCCTCTCCTCACGGCACGAATTAATCCCCGAAACAGGCGAACCCTCTCCGAGAAGAGTGGTAGGACCGTAACGTGAATTTCACAACCTTTCTTCGCTCTTTCATCTCGTTACACATCGCTCTTTTCAATAATGTTCTTTACTATGATGCTTCTTACGACGGCGTCTCCGATGAATGATTGATGCTGAGAGATGACGATGCACGCCGATTTACAGTTCGGCGTGTTGCAATGCCGGTCATTGGAAGATTCCGCGTTTACAGTTGAATGCGACGTAATAATTATATATAAAATAGAACATTTCGGACAATAACGCTCAGATCTGTACAACCGAGAAATTATACATTTATCATTTATCATGTGTATGTATATATAATATATCTCTATCCACGTAAACCTATCTATAATGTACATGTACATTAACTTGTCTTTTAGTTATTATTAGTGTGCCTGCACGGACAGCACGCGCAAACGTTCGCGAATATGAGTATTTACGGTAGCATGACATGATGATGATCCTGAGGACCGTAACCAGAGCGGGGAGGGATGCGAAGGGAAAGAATCGAGATCTTGTCTAAAGTTTTTGGAAAGCAAGGTATTCTTTGATGAGATGTCGAAATGACGAGACTCGCAAAGGGAAACTTCGAGATTCAAAGGATAGGACGTAAGGACAGGTATTATCATAGATCGACTTAAGAATTACTCAACGAATAGTCAATCTTGATCAGCAATCGTGCGTTCTTCCAGCATTTCGGCAAACGGTGGATGCTTCGTGAATGTATCTCAAAACATGATCACTTTGATCTAATTTTCTGGTTGTCAAGCTAAATAATTTCATTACTAAAAACTGACAATATTATGTTATCTCGAAGATATTATTTCGAAGGGACTAGTGAATGTTTGAGGTAGCAGTTCACGAATCATTCTCCGCGTTAAGATGCATCAAACTTCATTATCGTATAACAGTATTGTAAGGACGCCTCGCGCTATTTACATCCTACGTCGCTATACCGTGCGTGGTACCTCTCAATTAATTTGCATAGGTTCTTCTTTTAGCAATAAACACGTCAATATCATTACGTCAACATCGATATTATCTCTATGTTTTGATTAATACGTAGCCTTGGTTTTATTATCTTTGATAGAAAAACACACACACTCTCTTCTTTTGGATAAGACAATACACTGTACGACATTTCGTACAGGTATACTACAACCAGCGTGTGCAAATCTACTGTCGACCGAGACAGACTTGTTAACCAGCATCTTCCTCTTATATACAACATCGCCTAGATAAAATCTTCCTATTTATCTCTATCCACGGTTCTTTCGTCATAAATAATATGTATTATGCTAGATATTCGCTCGGCATTCCTTATAGCTGTTTTGGCATAGGAACCTTTGCAATACACGTCTCTTGTCGAGCTTCTCTTCCTACTCAATGTTTCTAATACTGTTCGTTTACATCATGCGGATGAAATCCGCTTGCCCGGCACACTCGCACCTCCTTTTGCGCCGTCCTTTTACCATTTCATCCTCATTCCCGAATGTAACTGGTTGAATGTCCAAATGGCAAACCGTGTCTTCGCTGCTACCTTGCATGAGCAATTGTAAGAATTTCTATACTCGAGCGATGATGGGACGCAAGGTTTCGTACAAACGAATTATTGATAAAACCGTTCCACTTTCGATCGAAAGTAGAGCCACGAATGTTCCAAGACACAAAATCATGTCCCGTCACATAAAATGTTTCTACAAAAATGTGTAAAAGACGAATTAATACATAATTACAGGTTGTTATATACAAACGTACAGTCTCGTCATGGAATGGTATGACAATATATTATCATCTAGCTTAAATACCCTTACGACCGTTTCTCCGCAGCTATGATACAACTTTACTAACGCCTTCTTACCGTTCACTTATTGACGTATGCTCAGTGTTCATTTCGAAGCAGTGGTTAAAAGGACAAAGAGCAATTAAACGTCAGTTTCCCGAGTAGTATCAAACATATTCAGTTAACACTGTTAACAAAATAATATCAATGATATTAAAACTACGCACTCCCGTTACGCAACACTAAAGACAAAGAAATGAACACATCTGCAAAAACGTCGCCATTCAATCCGTGCTGGTTTTATAACGTTGATATAATCTATGGGACACTGGCGATTGAAATGTGAGATAGATGAGATCAATAGCCCGCTGAAGGAGAAGGGACAATCGCCGTACGATGTTAGAGCATATTGAAAATCGAATATAACAATGAAACTAAACCAAATGACTACACGAAAAATATTCCAGCTACAAGAAAGTAAAACCACCGAACCTTTTCCCAGAGGATGTTACCAAAATTCATATATATGTACATATATTAATTAAAAAACATGTGATCTATAAAAATGTGCACGATAAATAAATGCTACGGGATGGAGTAGTCATTGACGAATCATATAGAGATATACTTCTTCATAGATTCAGTTAATTCAAAAATATTATTCTCAAGGATCATGTCTCTTTTAAACTGAGTAATGCCTTAGGACGGGGGAATATCATACACGGTAGAATGATGACTATGCTGATATACAGTTTGTGACTCAGAACTGTTATGGATGTGTGATCACGATCGTTCAGTTTAACGCGTGACTGTTTCTACGTCTTAGGAACACTCTGCTGTTGACCGGGTAAACTCTGGTCAAAAGTATTAGCGAACTGCCGAGGGCTAATTTCACGGGTGCTTGCCGGCCACCCGGCAATCTAATAAAGACAGTAGCTACGGCCGCGACACCGTCATCCGTTGGTTCGACAGCGACTGGCTTTACATCACTATGGAAATTTATAAGTTTATTACGTCTACCCTTTCGCTGCGGCGAACTCGGACTGCAATCATTACCATCCCGATCGTAGATAATCGTGGCTCTAGCGAACGGCCTCTTCGCCATGTGTAGCATTTCTACTACATGCCTTCTTCGCGCCCTTCGTACATCGGCCGCCTGTTTCGTCTTCCATGCAACTACGCAGGCGGCCAAAAACAAGAAGAAGCAAGAGAAAAAGACGGAAAAGAAAACGAATAGATCAATATGCAACTGATCTTGACGGAAGAAAATCATTCCGTA
The DNA here is from genome assembly GCA_964023945.1 of Ectemnius cavifrons. Taxonomy (NCBI): domain Eukaryota; kingdom Metazoa; phylum Arthropoda; class Insecta; order Hymenoptera; family Crabronidae; genus Ectemnius; species Ectemnius cavifrons. The sequence goes on along the minus strand of OZ030384.1, from coordinate 6,051,166 downwards.
AGCTGCGCGGCCGTTTACCTCGGGGTTTACAGGGTCTATCGCTCTTAACGCGATATGGAACTTTGTTTGAGCGAGTTCGTGCTTGTCCTGTGGTAAAGTTAAGACAAGGCGATTTGTAAGATTTCTGATTACCAGAAACGTGTTTCTCTTCTCGATGGTTAAGAAGGTTGCAAGATTTTGAGCATAATGCTCCATCACTATGTAGTGTGTGCCAGGGTACCAGTTTGATTCGGTAGTAGTACTATTGGATGCTGAGGATGATGCGTTTTGTCCGTACAAATCGACAAATCTGATTCTTGTGCGCGGATGATGTTCTAGCCATGTATCATGGTGGTCTTTTCGCCACACAAATCGACTGTCCAATTCCACCTAGAAGAAACATTGCAATCATAGGTATTATCGAATGATTCCTCAAGATTATAAAAAACATAATTTGAACAAGACCTACATCTTGATACCCGGTAGACGCGTTGAGTGTAACGACAAACGAATCATCGCGTGGACTTAAAAACAGATCAAGAGCTCCCCGTGTTACATCTACCATCACTCTTATATCCACGTTCATGAATCGCGGTTGTACTATATAAAACACAGTTTGTCCAGGGTTCAATGGCTTTGGCTTCATTTTGCATTCGTCTGAAATGACATAAAAGAATGTATCCTAAGAAAATTCGTCAATCTACATTCTAAGTTTATAGAATATAGTGTATCATTGGAGGCGTACAAACCATAAGGTCTTCCAGCTCCTCCATAAGAAAATGTTGCAATTTAAGAAAAGTAGTGCTTAGTGCACAATGTACAATAGAGATATTATAGAGAACAGAGATGCAGAAATGCAGAAATGCTATTCGAACTTATTTTAAGATAATCGCATAAAGCATGGAATCATATAAATGACAATTTTATAGCTTCTTACCTATATATTTGGAATCGAAGCACATCTTGTTTTCAGCATTTACAGTTTTGTAACATTGATGCCCCATTGTTGGTGTACCGGCATAATTTTCTCTGCATTTACTGCACTGAACAGTCCAACATGGCGGGCCACTTGTACCCGAACCGCCTTTTGGTGGTCCACTCGTACAAAACGTGTCACTCTCCGTGTTGTTTCCGCAATTGCATTTCTCTCCAGTTACTGGATCGCAAGTAAATCCATGTCCATGGCATTCACAACTGCATGTCATTGAAATATTGCAATTTCATAGGGTAGTTTGATTTATGCGACATTGTTTTGTGGTAGAAGTACTTACGGTCTACAGACATCGCGATCATCATCCGTTCCTCTAAAGTAACCCGTCATACATTTAGTACATTTATCACCCTGAGTGTTATTTCCACAATTCACGCATTTCGCATTAGCAACAGGACCTTCTACTAATTGCTTCTTTAGTAATTCTATTGGCATTTGATCGATAGAATTTGGATCCTAGATAAATTGACGTTCGCGTTTATTTAAATGATCCTGGATTAACATCGTATGGTAAGTGATAGCGAAAATTACCGGTACTGTCATGCTTTCATTAATGCAAATATGTGTGTGCCCGTTGCAATACTCAAGGCATGGTACACATTGGCCATTGTCCACTGGATTTCCAACGAACAGGGGCAAACATTTCTCACACTGTGGCCCCATTGTGTTGTTGTGACATTCCAGGCAGACGTCTAGTTTATCTGGGCCTGCACAATTACTATGACCATTGCATTGGCATTGAATGGAACAATTCGCTCCAACGTAACCGAAATCACAGTGACAGACATCAGGTTTTATACATGTCCCCCTTACGCAGCCTTGCGTACACATAGGTACGCAAATGTTTCTGAAAATAATTTGTGGAGATGGTCATTTCAGCCTTACTGTTTAAAAATGAGTAGAATTGATATTAAATCTTTACCTTCCAAATTCATTATGCAACCAAGTTTCTGTCTTATATCCATCTCCACACTTGCATTCAAAACCGTCCTCTAAGTCAAAGCATTTTTCACTCTTTGGCGAACAAGTATGATGTCCGTTCAGACATTCATTTTCTGGAGGGCAGCGAACATAATGCCAAGAGAATTGTGATTTTGATACTATACTGGAGTGCAAGCTAATATTACGTTCAACCCCTAGGAATTCAAAATAGTGCGCTAGTACTGGAGTAGCAGTTGCTGTAGACAAAGGGTTACATTGATTACTGTGGTTTGGATTCTTCTAATTAGAGTCTAGATCTAAAACATTACAATACGTACATTGCTCGATTTCTGGGAATTGTTGATGATATAGCATTTCGCATGTTCCACCAGCTGGATGATCGCTAGGTGCTTCTAAGGATCCCTCTGTGCATATACCCTGACCAGTTATATTACTCGAATCCAAGGAACACCAGCCACAATGCGAGTGCTTGAGGCACGTACTGCACTGCTTAAAAACTGAGCATGGTTCGGGACAATAATCCATATCGGAACTACGTAATACTAAGCCACAAACACCGCCGGCACAATAAAGGGGTTGATACGATGGAGATATGCACTATAAAAATTGTCCATGCATTGGTTTTTGTAATTAACTATCCACATGCACATTGGAATGTGGTGATTTCTAGTGTAGTACACCATCAAGGATAATTACTTCATTTAACTGAGTAGACCACCGACACTCACGCCAGCCGCCTTCAGCACCAGTTCCCCTTAGACAGCTCTTGCAATCTTTGTGTTCGGCACATCGTTTTTCACATTGTGTGCTACTCATTTTAATACTAGATCGCTCGAAGATATCGTTGGGAACGCAGTTCCAATCATACACGGGTTCTCCTGTTACAGCTACTCCGAGTTCAGCTAAATAGAAAGTTCATCCATATAAGCTTAGCATTCCTTTACATTAATATGTATAGAATTCGTGTTACTCACAAGTTTTGAATACTTGTCTTGTCCACACACATCCTCTAAGACTGTTACATTTTTCACAATCACTCGCTGGGCACTGACGTTCACCACATTGACTGACATCAGTAACAGATATTTGTCTGATGTTGCATTTGTTCAGTTCATCGCAATCTTTCTCCGATGGGATACATTTACCATTCGGACAATTTGTACACCATTTACAAACCAGCTCGTCATTTTCATAATATGGCCATTCAGCCAAACATTCGGTACAGGTTTTAAAATTCTGACACTTCCTACTTGTCATCCATTCGGAATTACAAAATATCCCATTGGACCGTTGGGAATGAGTAACGTTGATGTCACACCTGAAATTCATGCAATTAATAAGTTACATTAAAGTTGAAAGATAGATTTCATGTATGAGGAAAGAATGTGAGATTTACTTGTCGCCTCTGTTGGCGGATATTTCATTGGAAAAGCAAAAGGACACATTCTGCCCTGTGAGTGTCGTGACAGAACAAAAGGAACAACCGAAATATTTTCGGCATGTTAACTTGTCAGTCCACAAGTTGCACAAATCTTCAGGAATAGTTATCAACGTTACATGGCTTTTAATTCCCCCATCAAAGCCTCCCACTACATATATTGCATTGGATTCAGGATCGGCATGCGTCATCGCATGAGCGTATGCCGGAGGCGGTGGACTACCAATGATATCCATATCTTTTGTTATTAGACGTATCCACAAATTACAGGAATATTTGTATGCTATTAGTGAGTCAGAGGTATTATGTGGGTTTTGTCGACCGCCGAAAATGACCATATATTCATCAGTTGTCACCGCCGAATGCAGAAACCTTGCTTGTGGCTGCAAAAAGAATTCGAATACTTATTTACGTGACAGGTAATTAAGGAAATCTGAGAATATTCTCAAATTATACCCACCAAACTGCTACCATCGGTATAATCATCCTCGAATGGCGGAAGTACAGACCATGTTCGAGTCTTATAATTCAAAGCATACAATTTATTCGAAATAAATGTTCGATTTACTGCATACGTATAGCCGCCAAATACGTAAAAGCTGTCTGATTTGCTATGATAGACTGTGGAATGCCCATAAATGCCAAGTGGTCCATTGCCAACAGTATTTATTGTATCCCAGGTTTCACTTTCCAGATTGAACTCCCATACCTCCCAAACAGTGTCCAGATATCCATATTTAGGACTGAAACCTCCGATAAGAATTAAGCTTTCTGATTCTCCTTCTCTATGTAATGTCAGTGTATGTCCAGCAAGTGGTAATGGCTCTCTCTTGAATTCCTCTTGCATAATTTGCGTCCACCTTTGATTTTGCAAGCTAAATTTCCAGAAGTCACTTAACGTGTTATTAGACAATCCTTGAATATCTTCTTCCTTCATTGACAGGCCTCCATAAACATATATCTGCTGTCTGCTATGCACAATTTCCATTGCGTGAAAATATCTGCCCTGTGGCATGGATGCTTCCGATGTAGATTCCACAGTAACAGGCATCCACGTATTATTTTTTGTATCAAACAATCGGATGTCATTTAAGGGACCGTGACTGAGAGAGTATCCACCAAACATCCACAAACTACCTCTTCTGTCTGCAACTAAAGTATGACCAAAGCGCGGTAGAGTTTTCCGTAAATGATCCAGATGATCAGCTAAATACTCTGAATTGAAAAGCTCGGTAAACATCAACTGATGATCTTTGTTCTTGATTGAACAATCACGACCGCCGTATCCCGCTGTACAAACGCATCGCCCGTAGCCCTTATCACAGGTGCCTTGCTTCTTAGGCGCAGTGCAATTATTAGGACAGATCTCGATGTCACAATTAATACCCACAAAGCCGTTTTTGCATAGGCAGTTCCCATTACGACATTCCCGATTTTTGGGACAATTGTTGCACGTCATTACTACGTAGCTTGCGTTGAAACCTTCTATTTCATTTAGCTGTTTGTAGTGCGCCGTTAGAAATCCTGATTTAGCTTCAACCGTCACAGGATAATCAGTACTTTCCGTGCAATAAACTCCCAATAGCTGACTCTGATGACTAGTAGAAGAAGAAACAAATTCAGGAAGGCCATCGTATACGTAAACACTGTTCTCTTGGCAGCTAACGTTAATATCATCGTGAATCGTGAATTGGATCACACTTTGGGTAAGGGGAGTCATTGTATCAGACGACAGATCACTCTTCGGACTAATTATCCACAGACATTCTCGTGTCGGGGAATCGCGGAGATGCGTTTCCCACAAAGATAATTGAGAGTGTCTACTTCCCAAGCCTTGCTTCCCGCTTTCTTCGCCTCCTAGCATACCCCTGGACATGCACCCATAATAACACATTCCACCGTTTGTAGGATCTCCATAATATCCTTTCTTACATCGTTGGCATGTATCGCCTTCGGTATTATCTCTACAGAAACATATTCCTGTTTGCCGATCACACACATCCAATTCGACATCACCATGTTCATTGCAATTACACTTTCTACATCCCAATGGTGTTGTAGCATTACCATAACTACCAGCTTTACATTCCTCGCAGTATCTTCCAGTAGTCCAATCTTGACATTCATCGCATATGCCAGGTCCTTCCGAGCAAGTCGAATGATTGTAGCAGCCGCAATTAGTTCTGCAATCGGAGCCTGTCCATCCAAGATTGCATTCACATTTATAGTCAGGTGCTTCACTGCAATATCCATTGACACATTTCTCGTAACATGTCTTTGTGCAATTTTCTTTCCCGTCGCCGTTGAAACCGCGCTTGCACTGGCAGCTGAAGCTACCGTGAGTATTTGTACATATAGCATTTGGATGACAATCATGTAGTCCTAAGTCGCACTCATCTACATCTGGGCATTGCGCGTAAGCCCAGCCAGCTTCATCTACTTCTAAGCTACTGTTCTGATATTCATTTATAATTGAGCTGCAGTTTACATGTGGTTGATTAAAGTCGCCTTGAATGCAAGCACCCATTATTGGATTCTCCAAACTGTAACACCATCCACAACTTAATGAATGTAGACAGCTTGAGCAATTCGTGTGCCTGCTACAACTTTTGCATTGATCGTTGCCTGTGAGAGAGGAGCCTGATCTTGACGTGACACCCATCAGTCCTGCTTGATCCATCCATTCTCGACAAAGGCCAAATTGATATTCTGAGGTGTATACTGAGAAGGAGAAGCATTCTTGCTTCGCCTCGCACCAGACACATCTACCTAGTTCATCCAAACATTGAGTGCAATTTGATCGATGTCTACATGGGACTGGACAGTGATCGAGGCTTATAACGGCATTAGGTAGTCTTCCGATTCTTGCACAAACAGCTTCTTCCGTCCACCACTCGCACAAATTACTACCAACGCAAGATTCGCAAGAAATGTAATTAGAGCAATTCGCGCAAGCTGATGGAGTAATAGTCAAGTAGTGCCACTCGCGTACAGGATTGCCTTCCTCATCCCACTCCACGTCTGCCGAGCAACTCTCTGTTTCATTAGTAGACCGCGATAAACACTTATGAGTAATATCGCACCAGCCACAGGAGGAATCCGTTAAACAATGAAGACAGTTTCTATACTGGTGGCAAGATCCATTTTGATAAGGTTCAAGATATTCAAAAGTGAAGACTTTGGGATTTTCAGATTTCTTGTTATGCGTTATCTCCATTTTACTTGCGTGAGCGTAGCTTGTTGTGACCATACGTTTTGATTCGAAGTCAAGTAAATAACGTCCAGGTAAAAGCATCATTTGATGGCCGTCCGGCCACTTTGTTGGAATGCAATGCGAAGTTTCTGCAGTCAAATTTGCTACCAGTTCTAATTCTTGGGGATCATCACTGCGTGATACATGCAGTGTAGCACTATTGTAGCTTACGCAGATTTTTAAATGCTCGACCGTACTGTCCCAAAAATGTTGGGGTGGTCTAAGAAAGCCGATAAGCCTAGCAATCATTTCTCCACCTAATGCCGACTCTGTTTTTGCACCTTGCATCGATGGTACATTAAAGTCAACTGTTGTTGCGTTTACAATTGTTACAGAATCAGGTTGACTGAAATTTACGGGAGGTTTATACTTTAAGAAAGTGAGGCCCGGCCGTCTATCCATTTCCCGACATTCTTCAACTTTAATGATCTCGGTGCCCTTTGGGCCCCACCAGCCTGGTATTTGCGACGGGGTATCATCACGTAAGCCACAAACACCATAATTATCGTCCTTATGATGACACCGGGCATTTTGAACACACCATGTACACGTTCCAAGATTCAGTTTATTAGACACAGATTTCTTCCCTCCGGAAGTGGTACCCCAGCCACCACCTGGCTGACCATGAATTAAACAAGAGTGACAATCGCCTAAAGCAGGACACACACCAGGGCAACGGGTTGTTTGGAGATTCGTGGTGCAGTTACTTCCAATAGTTCTTCCATAGCATATATCATCTGCTGAACACCAACCGCACTCAGGATTAGCAGCGCACTCCATTAAACTTTTGTGTCTTGAACAGATTTGTTCCGGTTCAACATAATCATCTTCTCCTGGTGCTAGCATGGGTGGCAAGGTGTAGGCAAGTAAATCAGCATTCACATTTCCGTGGTAGCCGCCAACAAGCAATAATGTGTTACCGTTTCGCACGTCCGCCGCGTGCGCAAATACACCTTGCTGTTTTGGATAACGCGAGTCTAAACATTCAATTGACACTAAGATTTAGTTTAACGGAGCCAACCATATCTCATGTAAAATGTAAAGAGGTTTAAGTATTTGGATTCGTTACCTTTATCATTCAAACCTTTGTCATTTAAACCGAGCACATCGTGGCTTACCCATGCATGACAACCCAGGTGATAGAGATACATTTGATTATCATAACAAATCTCTTCTTCATTATGCCTGTGAGAATAACCACCGAACACAACGAGATAGTTTCCTAAAAGAAAAATCAACTGTTAACTTGACTGGCTCTAATAATTGTAAATTTGAACTATTAGTTGTTTTAGTCGTATAGACAATATTACCTATGATATTGCATGTATGAAATGCGCGTTCTCTGGGTACATAAGTATCCCTCAAATGTGCTCTTGGGTAATGGATTTCTGACCAAACCTTCCTGTCTAGTTGAAAAGCGAACATTCTGTCGGACAATTTACTGAAACGTGCTACACTTGCCACTACTCCCCCATAAATCAGCAAGGAATTAGTTGCCCGATGATACACAGCAGAATGAGCTACCACGCGTACGTCTAACTCTTTACCGCCGCGGGGATGTACTTCTTGCCACCTTTCGGTAGTAGCGGTAGGATCAGCTAAAAATATTCTCGTTACAATGTGAACATAATATAGCTTTTCCATAGTCATCTATTGATACTCACATAGACGCAGCTTAATTCTGCAAAGGGTAGAAGAAAATTCTCCATCAACAGTACTACCACCAAAAAGATAAATATAGTCGCCGGCTAATGTCAAAGTATGACGTGTTAATCTTGGTGGATAAAACGGTGAATTTTTCGCACGCAACGTCCAAACGCGTTTGTGAACGTTATAGTGCCAAAGTTCATTTGACAGAGAGCCATCCTGTACTTTCCCACCGTAAATCACGAAGCCATCTATATTGTAAAACAATTTTATAGAGAGTGCAACAATACAGTGCAATCATTTGTCTGTAAGGAAAAAACCTTGCCTTGATATTTGCAGGCAGCATGCCCATAACGAGCACTTGGTTTAGGCATTTCATTGATGGTTGGTTCAGTTGCTTCATTCTTTACCGGTTCATCTGTTGTTGGATTTGGTTCTAAAAACCCTTCCATAAAGACTCCCGTTTCTTCCGGCCTTTCTTCTAATTGGTCTTCCCAGCTCATACTATCGCTTTTAACATTCAGTGCATGATGTTCGTCATACACATCCCCATTCTCTAAATTCCGGCGATGCCTATAAGAAGAATGATTACCATTCAATGCTTCATATCAATTTAATGAGGATCAAATTGATTCTACCTTCTATTTAATGTTTGTGCATATCGCGGTCTAATATGCCGAGAGTGCTTTTTCTTAAGATCTTCATTTCGTTCTATTCGAATAGTACTCCTCCTGTTATTCTCATTCTCTCTGCTTTCTTGAGTTTTCTTATCCCGTTTCTTATGTTCAGCTGCAGTGTGAAATTCTGGCCAACTGAAGGTATTATTGTCTTTAATACTGTAAAGTACTTGCCAAGCAAGAGAGGATGGACGCACGCCATATAATTCTTTTGATCCAGCACCAATTCTTTTTAACTCGGCGGCGAAAAGCATAGGATCTAAGTATTCAGCTGATGGGGCTGCCTCTAGTATTAGAATACATTTGAAATTAATTAAACCTTAATAAGAATAAATTTCCTCCTAATTTTATAATCGATCTGCTTACCTATTACAGAACCATCCCCATCTTCCCATTGGCTTGTACTAAAACGGTAAACTTCCAAATCACTAAGTATATAATTAAGATCATAGCCCCCGAAAACATAAAGGGAATCTGTTTCTTTCACATAAACTGCAGTGTGAGCTGCTCTTGGTCTTAATCCACCTTCGGAATGGGACAACCAATGCCACCTATTTCATGCATAAAAGACAGTACATCACAATAGGACCATGATTTCTCATGCAAATTGTGTACTGTACTTATGCTAATGATCATACTTATTTCCAACTGGACGTGTTTTATGGAGCGAGCAGGACTGTCCCGAGTATCCATTGTGACATTGACATCTCTTTGAATTGCAGATTCCATTGTGATTGCAATTGTTTGGACAGAGAGCCCTAGAGCAATCTTTTCCGCCCCAATCATTGTCGCAAAAACAGGTATTGTTTATACATTTTCCATGATTTGTACAATTGTTTGGACAATTTGTTACTGAAAATTCAGCATGAAAACCATCCAGAACGTAATTTGTATCGCTGTACAATAATATTAACATCTGTGGAACAGAGACGTGGTATTGTAATACTTTAACAACTCATTAAAAAATATATTCATTTCCTAATTTCAAGATTCAACTAGTGTTTTCCAAGTCTCATGCAGACTTACATAACCGGAGGATGATGTCACTTGCTGTGGTTCAGTTTTTCCACTAAAACTACCTAAGAGTGGCGAGCGAAAGGAGTCTCCGTCGTATACAAACACATAATCGTAACTACATTCTGTCCCCATAGTACGAAAACTTAATGTAATAAACTGCTGGCTATTATTGGCTGTAAGAAATCAATCAAGTTTCTATAGTATTAGCTGAACAGAAGACAAAAAACAGGTATTACAAATACTTGGAACGGATGAAGTTACGCTTACCTTTAATAAGCCATTCGCAATGTGAATCTTGGGTATAATTAAATCCTAAAGGGCTATCGCTAATGATGCCCCAAGAGTCAGTGAAGACTTTTCTTGTCTTGTCACATGGCACTTGCTTCGGAGGAGGCTGCAGAGCGAGATCTAAGCCCCGCAGCAAGCAGCTCCATGTAATAATCCATACTGTGGTGAACGACACCCACCCCATCACAGTGCATTTACCTCACTGTTGCGCGTTAAAATAAAACTCATCATCCACATTCATTGGAGTAGTTCTTGAGCAATTAAGTTTCAAGGAACTCATGTAGAGAGTCATACCTGCATGAAATGCACAGAAATACACACACAGTGTTAGTCAACTTGTATCACACTCATTGAAGATTTTGTTGTTGGAATACATTCTGTAGCTTAATGTAGCTCCTTACACGCACAAAATCGCGAACATGAATTATCAGCCGAAAGGTTTTGACAAATGGTGTTCTCTGTATCAAGTTTACGAAGTATGACGAGAATCAGGATTCGCCCAGCAGAAGGCTTTGTGTTCGAAGTCAACAATGAATATAGTTCTCTGTTACTAACAACTTCTATTCTGCGTGTTTTGTATAGTTACACAACTGTCGGAAATGTGAGAGGTAGCGTAATTGGTATAATAATGATAATCGTATTACTTTAATCGCACCGAAAATATTAGCTCTTAATTCGATGAAGGAAGCGGCGCATATTGATAAACAATCGAATTGCCAGGCATGGATAAGGAGCCGTTCCGTAAAGTAGTGGCCCGGTAAGAAATTTAGTATTTCATTATTGCACAGACAAATTGCATCTGTCGTGACAGACGTACCGCAGAAGTAACTCGTGCGAATCACAGAAAGGACCACCTAACATGAGAAGTCTGGCGATTGGACGCATTCACTCGAATATGGGCGGTAAAAAGAGACAGTTCACCGTGTGGGGGATTGCCAGTGCACGGATTTTACGCTGTGCTTTTCGGTGTGATATGATCGACGATGCAGAGCTTTTTAGAGCAAGTATATACCCGAGGCCGAGGAGAGAGAGAGAGAGAGAGAGAGAGAGAGCGATGGTAGAAGCTCAGCTGGGATCGTGTCAAAACATTCGGTACATATGCACTCACACAGCCCACTGGCGTAAAAGATTGCGGTTACCCGAGTGCCGCTCGCATCCTCGAACTCTATCCCTCTTAAGTAGCGCGAGAGAACTCGAAGAAGTATCGTAACATTGGCTGAATCGCTCCAGACTTTTAGTGAATTGGTCTCCACGCGATCAACGGGCTTTTTCGCCCACCTGTAAACACGGATTGCAGCCGAATTATCGGCTAAACCGTACGTACTCGGCTTGGCCTGTTGACACCTTGATTGCTTCTGCATAGAGTTAAAGAGTGGGGGCTACGCGATAGTCGTGCAAAATTCCCTTTAAGTCTGAGCGAACCTGAAACCCAGATGTATGATATTGGAAAGTATCCCAATGATTTTTTACCGATATAGACTTTCTAGCTATGTACTTGCTTTCAAGAAAGATTCAAATACGCTTTATCAATTGTGTGAACTGGTGTGAACGAGGATTGATAATTTCCTACGCAAATGCTTTTTCTAAGTATAGCATTTAGCTATCAAGGTTCTCGTTAATTACACGTGTACTACATAAAATTATAATCGTATCAGATGTCATGAATGTTTCATATTGGAAACTTAGCTAATATGCAAAGCTCTAGAGTTCAGTTCTTGTAGACATGAAACTCTGCGTGCTACATACGAGTTCGAGACAGATATGAGATCTGATATTTGGAAATTATGATTTTTGCACCGACTAAGATTCCGGATGCGATTGGGTGGATTGCGATGAAGTATTTTATATTAAACAAATAAAGTAAGCTTCGTGCATTTGGTTTATATATCCTGGCATTTTCACTTGGATGATTTTATTATTAAAAAGATAAAGCATCATTACAGTTACCTTATTGCATTTCCGATAGGAATAAAGTGACTATGAGAAAAATTATAGGGTCTTAGGAATGCGTATATCTAATACACCACATTGTGGTCACGTACGAACGTACTTGCGCTTTGCAAGACTCGAATTATACGCTAATCGACAGTCGATCGACCATTTTATCTTTTTTGTTTTATCACTGATTTCGTACATGCAATAACAAACGTCTGGCCTTGAATTTCAAGAACTGAAACATATGTTTTCTTCGACACAAACGTGTGTGCATATATTTACAGTGAACATTATACGAACTTGGAAAGTAAGACACTGGACAAAATGAGATTCAAATTTCTCTACGCATTTATATTCTGATATTTCATGTAGACGCTGTAGCGACAACGTACTTAAAGCAGTGTACAAACTTCTAATAAAATAGAACTGTTGAACGCATTGAAGCAAAGTTATGCAATCGTGCGGCCTTCACGATATTGCTCGCGCCGTGGAAAGTGTCCAGCCGTAATGTGTTAATTATGCATAATTCTCGACGTTTAGTTGCAGGTCAGGTACTATTGAAGATTGAGTTAAGAACCTCGGTTGAAAATTTTTAAAAATACTTCCTCTCTAATATCTATTGCTACCTGCTGCGCCCATTAGCATTTTATAGCTACGATTTGTAAATCACAGGAAAGATAAAGGAGACACGTAAATTAGAAATCTGAAATATGTATGAGGTTTATAAGTATACACTTCGGAGATTGTGACGCATTATTTCTACGTGTGGTCGATCCCCATGTAAAGTTTACTGGTGTCTGCTGTTACATTTAGTTACAAACTTATCGAACTGCATGATTCCATATCCGCCAACCATTTTTTTTTTATTATAAAGCGTAGCCTCTATGACAAGAGAAAAGGATTAGTAACCACCCTAATATTTAATGCACGGCAATATGTGCAGTGGTATACGCGTTCCCTTATAACGCATTGATGATACATTTTTCTCTTGAAACATTAACAGATACTCTGTACATTGCAAGAATCTTAACGATTGATACAATCGCTTTCATTAATTTTATTCAGCATACTGCCAATGCGGTACAGCAGTATCAATTCTCTTCTTCCTCGAAAGTCCTGAATGTATTCGCGGTCTACACTTTTATCTTACTGATGCAGTTATCGTAAGATTAGTTGGGCATTAAACCCAGGACAGGCAAATTGCATGCTATAAAGCAGATGTGCGGTGTTCATTCTCCAGTTGTACTTAATTAAAGAAGTATAGAATTAATTTTTCCTAGGACGCAGCGATTACATCTTATTAGAGATATAATCACGATATTATCCTGTACGAATTTTTACTCTTTTTGCCCCTGTCGTTCCCACAATCTTTTGCACTCGATTCCCTAGTGAGTTCGATACATTCTTTGTCGCAAATAAACATATACTTTCCTTCTCGATAAAAGAACTTGTTTGTATGTTTTCGAGTTTTCATTACATCTACGTTACTCTAGTCGAAATATCTCAAACATAAATAAGTGCGAAATATTTTGCCTACATAAAAAATAGTTACCTTACAGCTTTGTGAAAAAACTGTGAAGCTGTCAAAGGCAATCGTTGATTCTCCAAACATACTCTTGACAGCTGGTACAAAATGTATATATGTATGTATCTATATCTATAAGGTAATTCTCAGAATGTACAATTTCTCTACTTAAATCAATTGAGAATCAACTGTGGTAGGAGTGTCGGGGTGGGACGATGATAATTTTTCATGAGCTGAATAAAAATATAGCTGAACGCCTGCGATAGCCTAGTACCATTGGCAGACTGCCAGGAGTTCCTAGCATTTTTTTACAGCCAACGTCGGACCACACCGACATTAAGAGAAATACAAGTAGAACATGATAGAAAATATACAATTCAGCCGATCGATTCGCGAGGAATGACAATGATAGTGAGAATGCAACCGGTCATCTTCTTTGTGCATTGATCTGCGTATACGCTTCACTTCATGGCCAGAAATAATTATCCATTTAAGAGACTTCCGGATACCGGGACTGTCGGGGCAAACTTGACATGTTTCAGCCTCTTAACTAGGAATATCGTAGTAGAGTGAATTACAAAAAGTATTCTTCATTTTTTTCGTCTTTTGACAAGTCCTTTTCTAGAACGTTGCTTCTACGTCAGAACCATGACTTGAATGGCTTTTTAAAAGAAAAACATCAGAGGCAATCCTTCGCCGAGTCATCCTCTACGTATATCTCTGGTAACGCCGTTGTTTGCCCGCATACTAAATCGGAAATGCTTTTGGCCTTGACAGAATGTCCAAATGAATTCGCGCACACACTAAAGTCTTTCGTCATCTCATTAATCTCCTTACTCTCTTGGTCGCCAATGCTCGTCTTGCTTAGAGATCCAAGCGTTGCTGTAGTTGGTGTTGCAGAAATCATGTTTCGTGTCTTCTCCATGTCCATATAATAATCCTGAAGTACAAATTAACATATTATACTTACTTGGTTAGTGTTTACAAATTTTGTTTGCACTGTAAAGCTTGCAAAAATTACCTTTTCGTTGTTAATAGGATTCGGCATTGAGGGTTGCGATGGCACACAATTTTGGTTGCAGTGAGCTAAAGCCAGGAGAGTTTTTTGGCTCTGGCGTGCGTCGACTAAGAAGATGCTTTCTTTTACTTCCTTTGCATTATATTCGTCAATTCTAAAATGGATTATATCATTATCCGTATATCCTCGCAATTGTTTTATTACAGCTTTATGTCGATAGAGAACTCACTTGTCGTAAATAACCGCGTGCAATCCCAATTTCTTCAAGTGCTGAATAGTATCCTTGTCATTGTTATCATCTCCCCAACAAAAGATGATTAAACCCGCATCTTTCACTTGCTTAACTTGGGTGGGGTCTCTTAGAATATCTTCTGTATGTACGTTAATTCCTAAGATATCAGCGGCCAGCGCGTGTCTGACAGCCATCGGAATTGTTTGGCATCTAGGATCATGATAGGTTGGATACTTCGAAGTAATTCCTTGAGTTAAGAATACTACAGGGTATTTGTTCTGCTTCAAGCGTATCATGGCACAGATATCCGGGTTAAACGAGGAGAATACGATTTTTCTATCCCCACCGTATTCAAGTACCACTTTGAGTATAATGTCCAAGTACAGATTGAGGTCGAATGGATGATTTAATTCAAAAGTTCCATCCTACGAATGTACGAAAACAATGATTATATATGTGTTAAAATTAAATGACTGCATGAGTAGCAGAATGTAAGTATTTACCTTTAGTTGCATAGTCCATTTAATCTCGATGTTGCAGCCAACGTGTTGCTCCAATTCTTGAAGAACAGTTTGCAGGGTTGGGAAAGGTTGATGATCTTCAAGATCTTCATCGAAAAATCTTGGATTCTTCTCCCGACCTTCTGCGACATGATAGACCTGAAAATAAATTAGTTGTGTTTACGGCGAAATACGTAGCAAACGTTTACTTGACTCCTCCAGGATTGAAAATTGATGAAAATCATGTGACATCCGGCTTAAGATGCTTTTGCAAGTAGTATAAGGCAAAAACTTTGAATACATGTAAGACAAAGTGATCTCGCCGAATTATCCGCATGCTATGACACTGTGATTGTATTCCAGTGATCCCGATCGCACCTAGCATCTATGGAGGCAAGTAAATAAGAGGCAATGAAATTGATGAATAAAACCATTAAGAATGATTCGAGAAGCTTTGAAGCATTTTTATGAATGTTACCTCAATAATACGAATTCCGTATAAATGGATTTACATTAGGTTACTTATATGACTCGTAATACCAAGATTAAGATTTCCTAGCTTCTAATAGAAGCATAATGCGCATACTCTGCAGTATGGTAAAAGATGATTTCGAAGAAAACCAATTTCAACCAGTTATCAGTATCAAAGTTAATAGAAAGTATCACCCAACAACCTTTACGCAAGCATGCATTGAATTACTCAAATGATTGTTGTAAATTTTGATGGCGAGTTAGGCAGCGGAAGCGGTATGAAAGCTCACCGGACGGTTAACCCCCTGTTCGGCTTTATCAACGAAATACAGCACCTTACCCAACGAGTCTCCCGGGTAATAAAAATCCTGTTAAATATTAAAAGAAGAGAAATCGGAATGGGCATGGGACACCTAGAATTTCGAGATGGTATGCCAGTGTGTGTTTTACATACGACACAACTCCTTGATGATCGATCTATCCTTCAATACAAAATAGGACATAAAAAGCGAGACGTTAAGACGCGTAGCATTATTTTGCAGCCATATTCTTCCAATTATTTATTAACATACTATTAGAAGAAATAGGTACATAAATATCTTATGTGTCCGGGCACAGCTCTTCATTACATACAAGCATTTTTACCTAAAGAAAACATTTATTCACGATATCCATTTTCCGTGAAACATGCACATAATAGAATAAAAGATCTACTCCATATGTAGAAAGATATTATTTACATAAGTAACATAAAAGAAAATAATGCCTTTATGGTCTCAATAATCAAATGACATGAGCATGAAATGGCGGGCGAGATATAAATAAAACTTATAAACTTTGTTCCAGTATTTGTATGGAGTAGAGAATGCAAAAGAGGAAAAAAGCGTTTTACCTTTAACAAGTGTAGCTGCTCCAACGTGAGGTCTTTCACCGGAATCTCAAGCATATCCATAGCTTCAATTTGTTTTTTCCTCTTCATAGAAATAGAGACGTAAAAGTCGTGGTAAATCACGGGTATGTGATCTTTCGAAAGTTGTACGTCGAATTCAACCATGTCAGCTCCGTGAAATGATGCCGTCTTCAAAGACGCAATTGTATTCTCGCGTACATTGGCACAACTATAATAGAACAAAGAAATCTTCATATAGTACAGTTAACTATTAAACGTTTCAAAAGAAGAAAGAAATTTACTTCTTTGTTTTGAATGACGTGCCTAGTCCTCTATGTCCCACGTCAAGGCCCGACCATCGCTGCTCCCAATGTTTCGCATATGATATACTCATGTCCCATGGATAATCTGGGATTGACTTTATTGCAACGTATTCCAAAGTCAGTTGGCCTAAACATTGATAATCCCATACATGTTAAATGCTATTGCATTTAGCGGTATATTTTTTGTATCTTGTATGACTTCTTACCGATGGGTCTATGCTTTGTGCTCGTGATGGGTACTGTTAAGAGTCCAACACTAGATTGTAATGTACTAGGCAAGATGTAGCTGAACCCAATATGACTTGGAGGTTCTCCCGGAAAAGACCTTGAGCTGTACACGTAGTAGTCCACTAAATATGCCTGAAAAAAAGTCTATTTAATATGCATGGAAAAATTCTACTATTTATAACAACGGCAAATGCTTGCAGTAGTATTTTTGTTCATCCATTATTGAGATTTCGTCGACATAAAGTCCATGATCAAGGAAACTCGCTTAAAAGAGAGTATAATTAAAACGTATGACATTTAAAAGATCATAAATGCTCCTTGATCATTTGAAGAGCGTAGGAACTAAACTATATCGTGGTAAATATTCGTACATCTTTTATCAATGAATTTTGTGTCAAATTTTTCGGGCTACTTCAAATTGTTGATTGGCAAGAGCAACAAATTAGTAATCACTGGTGAAACGAATAACACAATAATTTATTTCCTACATAATCTAGCAATGAACCAGACCAATAATTGCCAAATGCTGTACACTGCCTGGTGACGCGTTCCCGCAACACCTGCCGATCACTCATTATTAAAATTTCGATATTAAGTCTGTGCATGGTTCGTAATTCGGATTCAGAAGGTCTAGCAGCTTAGTCGGGCATTGGCCGCGCAGCAGTGCCACGTACAGTACGGTAGAGTTGGTCAGAGCTAGAAAATATTAGCAGTACACTAAAAGGATATAGGAGTGATGGGAGCCTCACCATTTTCGACGCACACAGATGGATATGAGATGTGACAGCGTTGATATCGCAAAACTTCTAGGGTCACTTAGGACGGCTGTTGCTCACGTAAACCAATAGTATATATGAAGTTGTAAATTCCGTATAAGCTAGCGCGTGTCAAAGATCTATTGCTAAACTGCTATAGCAACTCCGCTGCATATGTTTGTTGCCGGGAATATTCTGGCTTACGAGAGGCGAGCCCGAGGATGGGTGTGGACGGGTAAACGACAATCAAAACCATCATATCTCTGTGTGATGTCATGTGACACAGATGTAAAGTGGTAGACGATGCTTAGCATCGATACATCAGATTGCATGTTAGCATCATCAATTGCACCAGATGTCTTGCTTTGTACAAGCTGACGGCTGTCTTCGTTCCTCGCCAGTGCGCATGGCATCGCTGCTGGTTTCCAAGGGGGGCAATAGCTGCTGAACAAGTTTAATTATCTTTTACCAAGCAATTTCAACAAGTCGCGAGAGAAGACGTGGCCGGCCTACTCGTGGTCTACTGAAAACTCACATGGTATGGTCAATGCGTATTCTTAGAGTGTTTGCTTCCTAGTGAATCGCCACCAGTTCGTAATTTATTGCTCTGCCATATACGCGATTATCTAATTGGGCTTTTGTTCATTACATACTAAACATTAAACAAAGATGTACGAATTTGGATATACAAAAGAGGCCATTATGGTTCGCTCTTTTATAGCTACTTAACACTTGTGTTACCGCAGTTACCGTCTATGATGCGTTTTTCCATTTGTTGGTAGAAAATGCGAGGAGAGTCGACTTTGGAAGAAAATATTGATTGTTCTATTCTATTTACATACACAATACATAACATAAGAGTCAGCAAACAATGCAAGCAATAAATACCAACCAATGGTTCATCACCGAGTTGTGTATTTACTATTATTTCCTTATACGAGTTTATATAAGAACTTACGATAGTTTCAGGATATCGAACAGCAACATTGAAGATAACAAATTCGTCTTCATTATAAGCTCGACCGAATTGTTCCTGGGTCTTGTAGTGAGGTTCTTCGTCGTTCATTACCTTAGGAGAAAAATCAAATTTATAGGGTTGCACATATTATGCTATACTTCAGTTACTTTTTCCAGAAGTTGTATTACTTACAGCTATTTCAGTAATACTAAAGGCAGGTTGATCAACAATATCTTGAGTATCCATAGAAAGGCTATCATCTACACATTCGCCCCCATACTGTTGAAGTTCTAGGGAGTTATGCCTAACTAGATTTACAGGTGTCATCTAGAATAATAAAGAATAAGTTTACACCACAATTCAGTATGAGAAACATTTTCCAGATCTCATTCTGACATACCTTGATGTGAACCTTCCTGTTCTGTAGTCGATTCTTCCATAGTTTTATTGGATTATTAAAGAGCTTAAATTGTATCACAGTTTCATCAGTTAACCAGCCGCGTTCGATTTTGCAGTAACCATTGTGGTAACCGAACTTGTCCGGATCTGGCAATGAGTCATTGCTGAAATTGCTTGACGCTGAAAGATAATGAATATTTCCATATTATCAGTAACTATATAGATGCATCGGTTGCATGATACAAGTGATTAATTGAAAGTACATACTGTTTCGCTTGATAAGCCGTGGTACCATATGAGTCTCCCATCGTCGAATGATAAGAGTCTTGGCTGAATTTTTAGTGCCATTGGACTGACAGATAACGGCAATAAAATACCGAAACTCTATGTCCGCATCAATAGGAAGTGCAACCTTTTGTGAAAATATCTGCCCTATCCTACAAATTTCACATCCAATCATGTAATTACTGTGCATAGAGTCATGAAATTGTTACTTCTTTGTTAAGTCAGACATATACTTGATCAGATATGCAATATAAATTAAAACTTACTCCTCCTCATTATCCTCATTGAACAAGCTGTTTCCCGCATTGTCATGCAAATCATCATAAAACTCTCCACTATTGTTAGTCTCAAGAACTGTTGGGGAATCCCTGTTAGCATGTTCCTGGGTCATCTGAATTGCCTGATTGTGGTTCCAAGCACCTAATTCGGGCAGGTTACCCACCACATATAGTACTTCATTTTTCTCCAATTTTTGTACCTATTATAAATTCAATAAAATGGTAGCATACGATAAGTTTATGAAATTAGAATGTTTATAATGTGTCAAGAAGAAAAATGTTAGTAATTCAAATACCTCGACTCTAAATATCCAGTCCCTTTTAGATTCCCTCATGTTTGATGCCTGCTCACTCTGCACCTCGGTGAATTTGGTCTCAGTTGGCACCTCTAGTGGCTTGCTTTCATCCACCTCTTTGTTTTCTACAAACCACATCCGCTGCATATTACTATCTTTCTCTTTTCTCACTGATTTTCTCTTTGAATTTTCTGTGTTTCAAGGTGTGTTTATTTCACATCAGCTAATATTCTGTAATAAGGTTCCTGTTGTAACGCATGCTAATTTAGTCCCACCATTAGCAATTGTCATATAGGACTGTTCATTGTTTACTGCCTGCTACTAATACTTGACAAATAATTGGCTTCCTTCCGAATGTAGATATTATTTATGATTTATATATACCATTCTTGTAAAAGATAGGTACAAATTTGTTTTACTCCTAAACTCTTACAGAATATAAGAATCTTGTAAGAAGCATTTTTACATAGCTAACAAGATTGTCAAGAATACGGATTAAAAACAAGCTCTTGCGTACACACGGGCATTAATCAGTCATAAATTAAACGATGCAGTCTCAAGATTTTTAACCATGAGATATGGGAAATTCTTGATAATTCTATCGAATACTATAAAGCCACACAGATAAGTTCTATCTTGGTTTACATAACAAAGACAACAGCCAATATTGCAATCTCAATACACAAATTGGCACATGCTCTTGTGACATTGAGAACAAATATTCTGTTCCCATAACATAGTTGCATCAGCATTGTGTTTACAATACTGTACAACAGTATGTATATTGGAGTGAGGTAAATGGGTTAATAAACTTAGTGCCAATAAAGGCGATAAGTCAGACCTATAATATACTATACTCTGTTCTTACTCCTAATGAACAGTAGCGGTTAGTCACGACGAAGGTGATTGACACTCAATGATCGCGCATATGATAGAGTGAGAAAGACGAAGGTTGAGGAAAAAAAATATACGATACTTAATCATTCACGCAGAGAAGTTGGGACAAACCACCTCGAAAAATCATTCAATACAAACTTATACATATATACCAAGGAGATGCATGCTGAAATTGACTTTTACGACAGTAACAATAACTACGTTACATGTCACGCTGCCGTCTGGTACACCAACTACTACGGGTGCTCCACGAGGCTTTTGTACTCTCTCAAATGTGTAGTCGATAAAATATATAGCAGGCACACAGTATATACAAAGAAAGAGGTAGAAATGATCGAACCACAGTAATTCTAGAAAAACGTGACTGGCGAGAAGCGAACTATTTCGCATGGAATTGAAGGGCCTCTTGACAACAGTCCATCGGGGTCCCAGAACTCCAAGTACACATCTCCGTCTTGGCGAAGAAAAGAAACGACTTGCCTGTTCGTTGAGGTGAAATGAATGAACCGGGCGTGTCAACAGTGAAAATGGGTTCTGTACCTACGATATCGAAATGGCTTGGTGGGTTTTGCTGGCGGAACAGCAGTTTTTCGGAGGCAGCCTTGCTCTTCACCTCACGGGCGGACGCCTGTTATTTCACGAAGGTGTTCGGTAGCCGCTCCATAGTTTCCAGCCAACTCCGCATTATTCGATCGTTCCTACGGCTTCGAGCCTCCTCTTTTCTTATGGACCGAACGAAACGGTTGTCGACAAGCACGCACATACACGCACACTCTGTGCTTCCCTTTCTTGCTCGATGTGTTGTTCTGTGTTCGTCGAACTTCGGTGTGTCGAACACAATGGTCGGGTCTGCCGCAGCGCCGTGGAGCACAGATGCACCACGGAAGTGACGACACCGCCTGCAGCTCGAATGCGCTACTGCTGGTTCGAACAAAATTTATTACTCTTTTATAAATTGTGCTGTCTGTTCTCTACTAAATAGTCGTGTTATTTTCAACATCGACTCGTAAAGCGATGTTGTGTCGTGCGAGCTTGTTTTCGACGATTGATCGCGCATTCGCAGATCGATATATTCCGGAGGAAGTGTCGGGAAAGTTAGATAGCTCTGGGATAGATTTTCAAGTAATTACTTCCTAGCGCAGCGACATGACTGTACATAAGTGTAACCTTGAAATATATCGCGTGTATTTCTTATCACTTGGGTTTCCCGCCACATGTCGCAGGTCTATTTACAATGCAATCATTTTCCTCGCATGCAGTTTATGACACGTATGTAGACCATGTTTTACTGCTTTGAGGTTTTTGGACAACATTGAAATTTGCAGGTATTTGTGAAAGGGGACTGAGCCTCGTGTATGGACAAGTCTTCTTCCAAGGACGTTGCATGTAAGTACCATTATATATACTTTCTATGTATAGCTCCTATATATCTACGCAGTACCGTAATTTATTTGCGTCAATATTCTGCGCTGTTGTATTATGACCTTAAGCAATTAAGTAAAGAGCACTCATTAAGTTACATGGAGCTAATACTAAATACTTTCTAGCTATGCTCCAACACAACCTAGTAATTTAATATGGTATAATGGTTTCCATGTGCATTCATTACTTATAAATGTGATATTCATATTTTGCCCGTTTCGTTGAGACGTTACAAAAAGTCCATTAGACAATACGAAATTGGAAACATGTTCGTATTATTAATGTATGAATGATACGAAAATCGGGCACGTGCAATATTTTAATAGCATGCAAAAGCATGTAGCATGTATGTTAATATGTATTCTGCTCATCCACGAGGTACATTGTGCCCACCTATTGTGCACACCCTTTCTTCTCCAATTATTCGATCCATTGGTAAATCAGGCTTTGCAAGTTGGTGAACTGGAGTGCACCGCGCGCAACATGATCGTGACATGCTCGATGGAATATGCCTAACATATTTGACTGGGCAGATAATGCAAGCTAGTAAGAAAGACAGGAAATGTCTCGTTGAAAAAAGCACCCCATTGATCACTCTGGGGGACATCGAGTCGATATATATGTCGTGACGCATTACCAGAGGAAACGAACGATGTTCTACATGTACGCTAGGTTAGATATCACCTTCGGTTCTATCCTGCCAATTTTCACAGCGAGCCACGCTTATACTTTTTCATTTGGCTCGATGGAAATGGATTGAATTCAAAGTGGGTCAGTGTAATTCTGTAACTAATACGGAGATGACACACTGGATAATTTCATTTCGTTTGTTCCGTTGGTGCGCTGCTAGCACTCTTCGGTAGAGGATTTTTTCACGGGTTGTGTGCCACTTGTAGAACTATCCAAAAAATTGCTTTGCTCCATTGCGTTCTATTGTTAGTGTCGCAGAGTGGTGAGAAACATTGTATGCGATTGTATTGACTAGTTCAATATGGTTTAACTTAGCATTGATAATATGATTGTCGGCGTACCATGCAGGTTTAAATAACAGCTCGTACATTCATTTCAGGGAAGACGATGCATTGTGTTCTGTCACGTGATAACTTTTCTCGGAATGTATACTGGGAAGGTTGATGCTTCTAACTGTTAGTCTGCTTTCGAATTACTAAATCTAGATTTAATGTTTCATTAAAGTCATTATACAGTACATAAAATAAATAATGAAATAGGTGTGACCACACTATTTTTCGCAATCGGACGGACATGGAAATGTGTTCGAGCATTCATCCTCACTAAATCCGTCCAATCGTAAAATTAAATGTTTAATGGCACGATATTATATTTTGGGAATCTGAAATTTCTTTGAAAATCGCAGCATCACCGGTATTTACACTGTTGAAACACTACTTCTATTTATAATCCGTCTTTTCTAAAGCAGTTGGTTTTCTTCACGGACTCTCCAAACTCTCCTACAATTTATAGCTGGTTAGATCAAGTAAAGATATCAGTTTCGAAGCACCAGTATTCGATCTACTTTAACTTTTCTTCACCGGCGGGCAAATGGTTTTATAATAGTGTAGTTAAATAGAACAAGATTCGGCTATAAATTCGTGTATGGCTTCGCATAGAGCAAAGTCGACGAAGCATCGTAAAAGTTAAACCGGGTTATTTGTCGGCTACTGAAGATTGCAGATTGCTATCGAAGGTACTTGTCGAGAAGGCGATTGTGAGATGATAGGCTTCAGCTTGCCTGAAGTGTGTATCGCGAGACCATTGTTCTAGTATCGTCAATGTAGCTTTCTTTCTCCTTTTTTCTACTCCGTTTCTTACACATTATACGGCAATTGTTAATGGCAACTATGAGCCAGGCTTGCTTTCAAACGAAATTAATTGCTGCCCAGTTAAATGAAACATAGGAATAATCTAAAACCAACGACATAATTGGCATAATGAGATTAAAATTAATCTCACAAAGCAGAGTGTAGATTCTCTTACATAATTAATACACTTCCACCTGTTATTCCCGGGGCAATCGCGTTGATATTCAATGTTAAACAATCTTACGTAAAAGCCGTGGCCAAACAAAAAGTTCTGTCAACTTTGTCAAAACTCACACGGGCTGCAATCGAGGGGCACAAAAACATGTTGATTCAGCACTACCGTTGCACTCGCTCAATTTGAACTAGGAAAATTTACCTCCTATTATTAACATTCTATGAGGTCGAATGAATTACTTAGCATTGGCCGTCTCGCGATTTCATCATTCGCAATCGTTTTTGCTCCCAAATTGCGAGACGCTTCCTGCTAGTTCGAACTTTGAACTGATAATCTCAAGGCCTGTGCGGACTTTCTCCTTTTTTTTTGAATCATTAAGAAGTTGAAAGCCTTCGGTTTTACTAATCTTGAGGCGTGTATCGTAATTTCCGTAAAGCTTTGCAACACGCATTGTACATAGGAATCAGTGCCAACTGAGCGCTCATGTTCATGCAGACTAAATAAACGCAAGGTACACAAAGCAGTTGTTGATCGTTCATTTCTGTTTGCGTGCGTTCAAGTTGCCAATTCTCTTATCAGGCTCTCTTCAAATTTCATTACATCTTGCTGAATTGCGACTCGTAACAGAAAGCGCAATCAGTTTACGATGCTATTTCTGCAATGATACTACTTTCGTGCTCGTATAAGCAAGTAATTTTGGATTCTCCAAATGAAATGAAGCTTCATAGTTTCTTAAAATATCACTGGGTACTCCTATTTCATACTGCATCGTTTCATTTTCAATCGCTATAGGAATCTCCGATCATTGACACCTAAGAATTTATCGAATCGATATGGTAGCGCGCACGAGGAGCCTTCTATTATCACCGAATATGTTAGCTGATGCAAAGAAAAAACCTTGGAAAAGTTGTTTGCGACAATTGGTCGTCACTTATAGCTTGTTTTCTTCAATGTACATTTGTACATTCTGAATCCTTCGTTAGGAAGCTGTAGTATTTCGTAAAGCAAGCGAGCAGGCGAAGTTCAGAAAGAGAAGAGCAAGTAACGATTTAGTCCGCTTGTCTGGACTCTCAAAGTGCGCCACTAATAAATCACTGTTTCTCCTTAAATCACCGCAGTCCTTAACTCTCTTCTTCCCAACAGAACTCTCCCTCTCTTCGGTAATAGATGCTCGTATCACGAAAAGAGAAACGATTCTTTTTGTTCGTAATATATTACTCCCAAGTACGCCGACCCCCCGACGGACACCTGAATGGATTAATACTTTCACACGGGAAATCTATTTATTGCTCTACTTATTATAGTCTTTTATCACGCAAAATCACTCTTATCCCATCTGGGTTTTCCGACGAAATTCAAATAACAGAGTTTTATTTTTATATGATATTTTTTTTTTTTGTTGGGACGCTACATTTAGTGTTCAGCGAAAATTTGGCAAGCCCGTTTATTTTATTTTAGTCTGCAACTCGCATCAGCGCACTCTACCATAACTCGTTCAGTATGTTGCTTGTAGAGTACAGATTCAATTACTGTTTTTTGACTAGTCGTCCGTTTATAATAACAGGATTGCGTCTACATCAAGCATCATACGGTTTCCAATAGAGCGATAATTCGATAAACGAAACATGTCAGAAACAGCGAGAGTAAGGCAAAAGTTGCAACGAGACTCAACCAGATTTTTGCGGCTTCGCATGACCGCAAAGCACGCATAACAGTGTCGAATATCACAGTAATCACCATAGCACGAGCAATCGATCAACACATTTCTTCACTTACATAAGTGCTGTCGTACGCAATTTAAATGCAATAAATATTCACATTCCCTATCGAAACAGTTCCCAATAAAACGTCAAAACGAACATCACCTTGAAACCACAGAAACGCGAGTCTCTCACTGCGCAAAGAGAAATGCGTCGATTCTCAATTCCAGTGTACTTACTGCAAGGTTAGATCGCAGAACACGTGCTTCGAGTCAGTGTCAGTCTGACAAGCAGCACACACAAGCGGAACTAACTGTAAAGGTGGATTTCCCTTGGAGTCATTGACTGGCGTACTCTGCCATCCATTTCGGACATAAAAAGCTTGAAACGACGTGCAAAATTCTCTCTTATTAAACCGTAAAAAGTAAGCCAAGATTCTCGAGCACTTCTTGCGCTTGGAAATGGTCGCGTCGGACGGGAAGAGAACAGGCAATCAGCAGCACGAGCGAGCGATCGAGTAGAACTAACTTGAAATGACTCGGCGCGTACGTTCTCCGCTGAATAGCGTTACGCAAACCCTTTGGCCCCTTCTTCACTGCCACAGTATGCTTATACTGTGTTCTCTACAACGTTTCCCTGCTGAATACACACTGGCACACGTGACGGCTTCGCCGTTGCACTCCTACGGACTCTCTCGACACTGCTCTCCTTTTTCTCGGCTATTTACCGGGGGCCGCAAGTATATTTCGTGCGCTCCGACGTAACAAGTACACACCCGCTGATATACTTGGCCACGTCACAATCGTACGTTGGCTAGATAACTGTCACGATTAGACTTTGCGCTCTCGTACGATCCTGTATAAGTTTCTTGTACCGCGCCTTTTTTGGCACGCGCTTTCGTCCAACCACTGGCGCGTGCGAGTCTTGCGAAAATAATCTAGTAATTAGCTCACTGAATTTTGTCTCTGTTACATAGGTATTGCGATAGAAATGTGTGTTTACTCGATTCGTGTTTAATTAAGTGCTATTTTATGTAATTCGTAATATTTGGATTCGCTCGCTCGGCGTCAACTGTGAATTGCGACGGACTATTTTTAAGAAACGAACTCATAGTAACGCTGTTGCGCAACGGCTGAATCTGAAAAGTGTAACAGACGAAGGTATTTGATTTTTATTGGCAGAAAGGAGTGATTTATTGTTTGAAAGAATGTCGTAGTTACTTTGATTAGCCAATCGATCAATTTTCTTCGATCAATTATTAAAGATTGTAACATCGTATGATGACGCATGGGATATGGGCATCTAATCGCGCGCGGATTTGTAGAGAGATAAATATCTATTGTCAGAGCACGATTGCTACAAGTGTTTCATCAGTATACTGCTTTAATATTGTCAGTTAACTGTCGATCTTCACTCGCAAACCAATATATGATACACTCGCCATCTCAATTGATTGCATTCGAGTTAGTGTCATCAATGTCAAATGAATTACTTCTGGAAATCAATAATTAATATCTCCCACTTAAATGTTTTGTAAAAAGTATTTCACTCTTCATTCTTCAAATGACTGGGTCTCTTAGCTACCGAAATAGCATATTCACTATATTCATTTAGAGATTCAAATCTTCCGTCTGCCATCGACTTGTTTACAATTGTTTTCAATCCTTTCAGTGCAGCGTCAGACAAAAGACGCGGCAGGTATATTAAGTCGATAGTAAATATGTCATATCTATCTATGAAGAAACCGGTTCAAGCTTTTGAGAATTGCACGACGCACTTCTCGCTCGCAAACAGTCTTCTATTGATCATAGAACATCACGGAATCATAGATACGTTTCTTCCAGTAAACACGACTGTAAAATAGTATTCAACCTGTTGGTCAGATT
This sequence comes from Ectemnius cavifrons, assembly GCA_964023945.1. Taxonomy (NCBI): domain Eukaryota; kingdom Metazoa; phylum Arthropoda; class Insecta; order Hymenoptera; family Crabronidae; genus Ectemnius; species Ectemnius cavifrons. Next base: position 6,022,942 of record OZ030384.1, on the reverse strand, counting down.
TCTGTTAGGTCATCATCGTCGTTGAGGAAGTAAACACATTGAAGGTTTCGTTATTTCGTGATGGAGCAGGAAACGTGTGGCAGAGTGCGGTGGATCAGCTGATGCGTAAGATGTTCGATTGCCAACTGTAAATACGTAGCTTCGGGGTCATAGTTCAGAGAGTATCGGAGAGAACATAGATAAAGTCATTCCGGTAAGCTGGTAAATATCGTAATGTTGTAAATGATTTGGATGTCATCAGCCGGATAGTTAGTCGCTTGATTGCTATACAGGTGGTTTTCGGATCAACGTATGTATCGGTAAGATCCAATCTATGTATAATCTGTATTGATTCTGTATCATACATCAAAGCATTGTTAATTTCAAAAGGAAATCTTATCAAGTTCATGGGGGTCTTGGTTTATTTTGCTTATCAATTAGATGTCTTTTGTAATTGATCACTCTTGACCCTCTTAATTCCTAAAAGATCATCAATCAGTTTCTTGAGTGATGATCGGTATTTATAGAGAAAGTGTATCGTGAACTATTTATAGTAATGTTTTAATGTGATTCTTTTTGTTTAAAAATTCTACCGCTTGGTGTTATCTCCGGTAGAGAACTTGGGCTCTGTTTGCATCCGGTTCATATTCGTGACAGTCACTGGTATGCTGCAAGCATTGCATACGAATTCGATTAACCTTTCGGTCGTTCGAAGCTGTCGGACTTGATAATCAAGGTCTGGGTAATCTATTTATCACGTCGGCCAGTCACACTGCCTCCAATTACTGTCTACGATTTGCCGAGCACGTCATGTTGATGATGAACATTAAAGATAACTAACAAGCTCCAAAAACTTCCTTAGATGCAGTGCTGATCAGTGCTTGGTTTATTGATCTTTGCGAATGTTAACTCTTTTCTATATATGAGTTTCTCTTCTATCCATTATCTTGATAAAAAGAACTTTTCAAAACGACATTGCCAGCTAGCAGTAGCTTTCATTTCTGTATTCAGCAAATAAGATAAGAACTTATCGTGGTTGAAATTAAAGGACTAGGAGCCAACAAAATACAGATAAACTAACGACTTCATCTCGAAACATGTTAAGGAGATTATTAATTCAATGCTTTCCGCTACAGCTGACGATGAAAGAAAATCAATTGGAAACACGTCTGTTTAATCTTAAATTAGACTTTCAAGCAAAACTCCGAATTTCCAAAGGTACAAATAATTCATATACAAATATAGTATAAAAATAATGTTTATTCGCTCAAAAACTTGCACTCCCAATAATCTTAGTAACATAAACTTATTGTAATAATCAGGTTCATTGAACTGGCTAATGTACAGACTACTTTGAGAGACATTTCTCGAGCATTCGCGCAATACACAATGTCAGTAGCATGCTTAAAGCGTCTTGATGCATGTCAGAGTGGAGTGTATTGTTAATCAGGGCGCATCATGTGGCTCTATAACAGTGTGTTCGGTCCAAAGTACAAGTGATATAGCGAAAGCATAAACCGATATTGCTCGTTACGTCAATGTATCACGTGGCTGCCACAATGGTTATAGTTGAGATCGTAGTTTCTTTTTATATTATCTTGGTCGTACCATTATAAATGAGCCCACACTTACACAGGCTAGATAATTCTAGATAATTTTACAAGCTACTGAAATATCGATAACCGAGCGGAAATGAAATGCCTTTGCCTCACTCGAGATACTTAAACGCTACACTTAAGCAGTATTTACAATTACAATACCGGGCAAGGCCAAATAGTTTGCAGAACTAGAACTTTTAATCGTTCAAGCACACGCGCTGGTCCATTATCGCGTGTTTCTCAAATATAATATTTACACGTACCATCACACACTTATCTCGCGTGGAACAAAGGCAGTCCATCCAAGTTCATCATGAGTCACGCAATTACTCGGCAGACTAAAGGCACTTTTATTCGCTTTAATCTCGGCGTGTTCGTAATAAAGCAATTCGCTTTTGCAAGCTTGGCAACGCGGAAATTATAATCGCTTTTGCTTGCTTTGAAGGCTTTTTGGCTCTGTTGAACGCGAGTGTATTGCGGTGAGTTCTTATCGAGAAAATTGCCTCGGTAATATCTATGTCTTTAGCCTGGCAAACGCTTCGCACCACAGACTGAAGGTTTTGTAAGCTCGATTGTTGTTTACTGTGTCGTCGCTACTTTTTATCGTTGAGCGCATCTCATTATGATGCTTTATTTCTCTTTTGGCGCCTTCGTAATGCAGGACGATACTACACAAGAATCTTAAACAGTATAAAACATTTCGCTATCGACTTTAGTGAAAAGAAGTCATAGAGACCGTTCGATATAAGGACAATTATTTCTTCCAGACAGTAGCTTTTGTATTACTGAGAGTCGATCAAAGTTCAGTAGTGGCTACGCCCCAATACTGTTGCATCCTGCTGGCATCCTGTTCCAAGGAGTCAAGGGCGCTTCTCTCTTGAATGACAGCGAAGTCGTACTCGAGATTGTAAGGCATTAGCCTTTGCAAGCTACCGAAATAGGCAGCGTTTGGCCCTCCGTTTAATAATCTGCGTCCACTACCGAATCGTACAATGGGCGGACGTGGAAGAGAAGGATTAAAGGATCGGGCGCTACCGAACCTTTTCGAAAGGAAGGGTAGATTCCCAGCCAATTGAGGCGTCGACCTCGACTGGCCTCTACGCAGCGGTGTCCTTGTCAGCGTGTCCAATTCCTTGTCGAAGAGTAATTGCGTGTTCTGCTCGAGCATATACTCCCAGCAACGGAATTGCTCTTCGCTCAATGCTCCAGACCTCTCGGATATCGTGTCTTCCTGTACCGGTACATTAGGTGATGCCTAACAGGGATTAGAATTAGACCAGACGAAATTCTAATCACAGGAAACATAGTTCCTGTCATCATTAAATACATACAATAATATATAGTATTGAATATGATGATAAAAACTTCTTTAGAGCACTATTAATTGATCTGATTCATAAAGTAAGGTCATTAACCGTGGAGGGTGAAGTATCGATTCCTCGACGCATTAATACTGGCTGGGGTATTGATTAGAGCAAACTTATGAAGGGTGTCTCGCGCGATAAAGCCTATTCGAATCAGTAGCTTTCTTGGAGTGAGACGATTAATGGGATATTTTTAGTTACAGCAATCCAAACAATATGCTCCACTATCCTCTATTATCGTATGCTAGTAGTAGTCACAGTAGTTTACACGCTTCTAATGAATATGGAAGAGGGCGTTCGATGGTGGACGCGTGTACCTTACCTTTCGCGAACCGTTTTCATGCATGAGCACACTTTGGCGAGTTTTGTTCGTAACTCTGGTAGCAGCAGTTCCAGCGGACCAACCCCTACCGGAAAGTTGTCTCGATTTGAAGGTACTGTCGCTTGCTTGGTCCGATTGACCACTAGGCGAGCTTCTGTCATCTCTGCTATATGGTGGACTTTCGTTCTCCTGTGTGACACGACGATTCTTGAAATATCTGCCTGATCCATTGTGACTCTTTGTCGATCTGAAATACATCCAGATAAACATCTCGGTTAGATGTTTTTTTTTATGCTTTTTTATACGCTCTGACAGTTCCAATTCGAATGAAATATATATCTGATTAATAGGAAAAACAGGTGGAGTGTCAAAAAGTCGCGTGTCACTGACAGAAACGTACTCACCTGTTCACGATACTTTTTAACACGCCATTTAAATAGTAGCCTTCATTGGTGTGACAGCAACAGGGACCAGGTGGTTTATGTGCTGGTGGTGGTGCGCAACAAGGACAAGTACAGACGCCATCGGATTGGCTTCTATTCTTTACAACAGCATGCCTTAGTTCTCGCATTAATTGATCGAGATCGGCTTGATTAGGTCCTGTTAGTCTAACTACGATAATACTTAGATTGTCCTCGGCACCATAAGCTTGCGCCAAATCTTGCAGTCTCTTTGCAGCTAGGACAGGACTTGCTTCCGCCCGAGCTTCCCTTACAGCTTCCTGTATGCTCATTACTTCCCAAAGTCTGCGATTAGCAATTATCACAAATTCATCGTCTTCCTCCAAAATAACCTCCTCGAAAGAAGGATCAGGCACCACTAATGGAAACATTGCCGCATTCCCCAGCTGATTCTTCACCGAGACTTTCTTCCGTATTGCCAATGTCAGAGGACCCGCTGCTCGGCAGAGGACAGCTTTCGCATCACCCGAAGAAGCTACTTTCAAGGAATACTTCGCAGCCGATTTCGAGTAGCTTTGCAGCTGCGGTTGCAGCCGCACTATGTGCACCAGCGTCGCATCCACCCCATACTTCTGGCCCTTCTCCTTGAGTTCCCGGTGCGCTGACAGTAGGGTGTACTTGAGATACTCTTTGGACGTTTCCCGGACGGTCCTCTCCTCTAACAAGAGACGCGGTATCATTTCTTGGAGGGCGCCTGGTGCTTCTTGGTTCGAACCACCGTCGAAGATGCCGAAGAGACCCTCCACGTTGCAGAACGCTGGCATTCGTACTTGAGAGATGTACAACCTGTACATGATAGGTTCGTTTTTGAGTAAGTAAGAAGCTTTGAAAGGACCTTGTACTTTCATTGACAATGAAATATACTACTGAAAGAGGACTGTTTCATATTATTAAGTCTAGCTTTTGTTTTTATAATATTTAAGTTAGCATATTTCTAGAACATTTAGAGAATGCATGAGAAATAGTTGACATACTTCTCTCTTGATCCGGCGGTCTCTGAAAATCCAAGTCTCCACGGCTGTTCCGAGGATTTCTCTGCGCTGACAATCTCTTGTTGATGGGGGTGCGAGGGTAAACTAGGCCTGTTCTGGCCAGACACGTCGACCAGTGATATTGGTCTTTGAGATCTGTAGACTTGGAATTGCCTTGGGTCAACATGCAGACGAGAGTTGCAAGAGATGTCGAGAAATTGTAGCTGAGGTGGCACCAACGTTGCTAGGTTTACGCGATCCAGTTGATTGTGTGCTAAATCGAGAACCTAAAAATCATCTCATTTATTATAAAACATCCTGTTTAAAATATTTATTTCAATTAGTTGTTTATTAGTTCTCGAATGAAATTCAATGCGAACAGAATATTTGCCTACTACTTTAACGGCACAGTCTTGTGCTATGCAATTCGAATTAGTAGTAACCAAGCATCAGCGTGTGTTATGGATTAAATCGGTAATTCGAGCGGATTTAATTACTTCATGAAGTACCTTCAACGAGGTTGTTTTGCTGAAGCTGGGGCAGGTCAGGAGCCGATTAGAATGGACGCGCAGCACGCGCAGGTGTTGTAAATTAGCTACGCTGTCGGGTAGATATTGCAGCCGGTTGCCAGACAGCACTAATTCTTCCAAATCTCCCCAGGATGATATACAGCTGCAATTACATATTCGGCCGCGAGCGTGTCATGTTAGAATATGATAATTAATTGTGGCCATCGCTATAATTCGGTGTGTTGTATAACTCATTCTTATCTCTTATTATATTAACACAATTTGGAAAATGGTTTCGTCTCTCTTTGACGCGATAGAGTTTGATCGAGGGAAGCTTTAATCCACTCGATTATTATTCAAACTCGATCGAAGTTCCATTCATTAGTTTATTGACTGATATTTGACACAAGTGAATTAAACGTGCGAGTTTACCTTTCGGGTAGTGTGTCTAGCGTGTTGTAGCCGATATGGAGCACCCTCAGGGACGTCAATTTCGTAAGGGCGTCCAATGCCGTGTCCGTTAAACAGTTCGCTGTGAGGTAAAGCTTCTCTAGCGTGTGCCCGTTTTGGAGGCTCTTGCTTGCTTCCACTGGATAAGAGAGCTCCGACAATCGGTTGTTCGAGAGGTTTAGCACTTTCATTCTAGCCAACATGAAGTATACAATAGAATTTCATTCATCCTAAATTAATCATTTATAATTAGACTTCCTTATACTATTTAACAATCCTTTCTTTAAAAACCACCGCTTCTTATAATAAATCCTTTGTCTTATAATAGTATTTCCAAGGGAAATCTTTCCTTTTAGTTCGTATTGTAGGAATACGAATTGCATGGATGGAACTAAAGTTAGTTAGAGTTAGCCGCAAGTAATCGAGCGGAAATGCTCGTTCAACTGACTTTTCGGTGTTGGAGAAGAAACTAGGCGGCAATGCTGTCAAAGCGTTGTCCTGAAGGGTCAGGTGGACGATGTTGAGTGGTTTTCTTGGTGGCGGTAGTGCCTGGAGCCTATTGTGCGGTAGGTGAAGAACTTCGAGCCTCGACGGTTGCGATAATAAGCGATCTGGAAGGGCTGTTAGGGCATTGTGCGAGGCAAATAGGGCGCGCAACACTGGCAGGTCCGGCGTCCATTCTGGAAGAGCATCCAACTCGTTGCTAACAATCAGAATATATATTATCTGTGAATAGTCGTATAATTTTCGTATTGGGAATGAAATTCAATTGGAAGTTATAATTTAAGCAACTTTGTTTGATGTTAGTAAATGGATAACAGTGATGGTGTGAATAAAATATTGTCAAAGTTGTTAGGTTTATACTCACTATGAAACGTCGAGATGCTCCAAGTTCATTGGCACAGGCTCGATAATTAATTTCTTTAAATCTAAAAGTGTAGAAAGATATGAAGGATATAGTTTGTTTGGTGAATTCATAATTATTGCAGTTGTATAATTAGAAGGTCATCGTTAAATTATTGTTAAAAAATGCGTCTTACTGTTATTTCCGGCGATAAGTGATACAAGATTTCTACCACAGACAGTTAATTCGGTCAGAACATTTCTGGCACATCGAATACTCCGCAGTTCCTGAAGAGCGCTAACATCCAACTTTTCTATACTGTTTTCGCTCACGTCCAGATGAGTTAAATTCTTCGTAAGAAAAAGCAAGGATGTTATTATGATTAAGCAGCTAACAACGTTATTATGATTAAGGAACTAATTGATCAACCGTTCGCTAAGAACTTACTCCGTAATTTCCGAGAATAATGTTCCCTTTCAATTGATTATTTCTCAGATTGACCCTATACAAGTTGTTTTGATTGTTCCTTTCATCCTTGCAAGCTTTGCCTGCATCCGCTTTAGCCAGGACGTCCTGAAAGTAATTTCGAGGCTCAATTGATTTACGCGTTCACGTTAATTTGCTTCTTTATCATTCTACAATATGTTTTGATTAAAATTTCGAAAATGCTGTTGAAAATATAGAATTTTGGCCAGCTAATACCGACCTAGTTTCGTTTTTGAATCAATCTGTACGCAAACTATTCTGGTTAAAAAAGTATATAAATATACGAAAAAAAATAAATAAATATTTCGAATAAAAGTTAAATATGAGTTGACAAAATGTAGTAATAAAATGCAAAAGTATTGCGAGTGAGTTTTAAGAGTAATTCTGAGTAAATCGGATAGTTCCTCTGTTCGCCGATAGGTGGCCCCAGACATGATCATGAGTTCTCGCCGTTGGAAAGGCCGCACTCATTCGATATAAGGTTGGCGAATACAGTTAAACGTTACTCTGGTTTCCCTTCAATACACGCATAAATCTTTCGCCTTTTACTAAAGATTTCCGTGGAGGGGAACAATTGATGAGTCTATAAGACAATTTTTTGTGTGCCCGGCGCAAGCTGGGTCGTTATTGAATTCCAAACAGAAATTTTCAGGGACTTTGCTTGAGTATCAAGCACATAAGTATGCACGATTTGCATACTCTTTAACTTTCAGTACTTAAGTTCTCTTTTCACGCTGAAACTTGAAATGGAACTTCTTGATATAGAAGTTAACATACCGTAAGTGTTAGAGCGCGCATATTGAGAAATAGCGGCAGCTTGCTGATGCAATTTCCAGAGAGGGAAATATCCCGCAGATTTTTCAGTTCGGCCAGTTCAGCCGGCAGATCTTCAATCTCATTTCGATCTAGTATTAACACCTGCAAACTGGAAAAAAGCATCGCATGCGTTAGATGAAAAGAAATGTAATATTAAGTAACAGAAATACACGTTTAAATAATAAACACAAATAGAAAAATATCTAGAAAGATTTCTAGCGGAGTGCTCATTGACTTTAGAGAGTGTAATGATCACTCATTAACACAATTAAAGCCATTTTATTCTCCTCTAACAATTACCAATTGTTATTTACACTCCTGCTTATTAGTAAAGCGATCGACGAACAAATCCAGATTAAATATGTCCAGCGCATTTTAATTACATTATGTAATTGTGCAGGTCATTCAACTCTGAATCGGCGTGTCAGAGTTGATGGGTAATGTATCGCAGTTCAATGGTAATACAGGGCTTGCTACTAGAGTGTATCCTCGGACAAGGGAATCGGTGAACCCAGACGTGCGCGCCGCCCACAGGATGTGCAGTTGAGTAGAAAGTTGGAAATTACGGTGAAAACCTCCGTGCTGTGCCGTACGTAAGCATCTGTGTCATCGGCGGTGCTGGCGTGGTCACGCTGGAGACTTTCGATTTTTCAGACAAAAACGGAAATCATAATTTCCCTGTCAATCAATGCTCGAGATCCTCGTACACTTGGTGCGTGTCGCACGAAGTGGGCACTCACGGAGAAAGTGCTTCTCTCGAAAGTCCATTCTTCCTCGATGATACACTTTATGGATTTCTCGAACAGGTTGCGTCATCGTGGATTATAAATACACACGCAGTTAGTAATAAAGGGAAATTACTGTAATTTGTACCTACAGTCGATTCTCGTATAATTTCGATGAAGTTAATTGATCAATGAAAGTAGTATTTTTCGTTTAAGTAATTCATGGGAAACTCGTAATGTAGGTCTTGGAATTTAATGACACTCAGATATTAAAGTTAACTTTTTTATGTTCATTAGTGTGTTCACTAGTAACATAAAACTCGTTATGTTAGAGATGTAATAACGAATTTCGTCTGTTTAAATTTCATACGTTAAGTCATCTCTTTACTGTTGTTCATGCATTTTTCAATCGTTATTCTCCACTTTGTCTGTACTCTTGATCCATAAATTTGTTATTTGTCCTGTCCCTTTTATATAAGCCGTTGTTGTTTCGAAATCCTCCCAATCGCTCGAATTAATAATTGCGTAACATTAAAAGCTGTATGACGCATTATTAACAACTGAAAAACAGGAATGCTTAATATTTCTGTGTGAAGAAAGCAACTGCATCCTCGAATTAGCATTGAATCCGAGTCCCGCTTAATACCATTCGAAATACTTTTATTTATTATTACAATTACCATCTATTATTCAATTTATTCTCCCGCGTTTTCCCAATCGCCGAATACTTATGTATTAATTAACTGTACTATTAATCAGTTCCCACATTATCACATATTAATTCCTCACCTTTTGTTATCACTATTTCTCGCACATGGTCTGGATTGTTTAAATATAAACTGTCTCAGTCAATCTTGAGTATCCTGATCCCTTCAATCAATGCACATCACACACTCAAATACCATTAATTAAAATTGATTAACTTCCTTTTATTCTTATTCTCACTTAATCCTTCAATTAATACTAGATTATTATAAAATCACTCAAAAAATTCACACAAAATAATCCCATGAAGTTCAATTATTTGTCAACATTTGAGAGAGTCACATGTCGCTACACGAATCACTAAAAAAGCTGAGTAATAGACAGAGGGAAAAGTGTATCGGCAGCGCGTGCACGTCGGAGCTTCTCGGTCGAACTAAGAAGTTCGTGGAAAGGCGAGTCGATCCTAAGGAACACGTTCCACCTGTTCCCACCGAGGAAGAGGGAGGCACGAGAGTGCAAGGATGGGTTGCTTGACCAGTCTGACGTAACAGAACAGAAATTGCTTTCTGCTACAGCCACCTTCAAAGCAGGCGAATTGCCTGCCTGGCAACGCCTGTTCTTCCTAATTCTCCGTGTCGCACAGCCCTGTTTGTATGCTGTGCGCATCGGGAGCGGCCGGTTAACACCGGGGTTAACCCGACGATGTGCCGGACAAGTTACAGTATAAGGCTGCACCGAAACTCGTTCGGCAAGTTCAACTGGCTTAATGGGTATTAGCGTAACTTCTAAAGTCTAAATCGCCATGGTGCATCGGAAATGCGGTATAATGACATATATTGCTTTCCAATTATGATACAATACCGTTTATTCACAAGTAAAGCAAAGTAAGTTTCTTATATTTTAAAGAAGATTATATATATTTAGGGTTGGCGATTGTTTGATTGCAATTTAATCATAATTTTATGAAATATGATCAAGAAGTATCAAGTCTATGTGATTTTTAATTAATAATTACTTCTGCAAATGCTGAATTATAGTTAATAGTTTCTCATGAAAGAATTAACCGAGGAAGCTTTGACTGTCGAACGGAGGCTCGACTACTTGCGCCGCGGACACGTCCGACTAGTCACCGACATGCATCACTGGCGCGCAGTATTCGGTGAACGTTGCGCGGTCCGGTAAGGACTTTAAGTTTATTTAACAACTTTAGAGGACTTTTATTAATACAACCATAATTTACCAGTTATTATTCCTGAATTAGGAACGCTATAAGTAAATCTGTTTTAAGTTACCAATTCAAATTTAACACATTATGATGTCTGATAATTTTATCTGCGAAGGGAGAAAATTTTATTGGCGTGAATCGAAAGACTTTCTGTATCGGTTTTCCCATGTTTAATTAATAGCATGGTACAATGCATGCTACGGTAGATTATTTTTCAATCTCAACGAGGATACCAAAGTTCGAAGAGGAGGTGAAGAACGTCTTAGCGCGGTCTTCCTCGTCAATTACTGGCAACGGGCATTCACTCCAGAACAGGGCAGCCTCCGGGCTGCCTTCCAATAAACAATCTCTCCGTGCTGTTATTAAAGGCGGGCGCGACCCAGTTTCCCTTCCTCGTTCCATTCAGGCGTACAAGAATTAGAGCTAATTGAGTTGTAAAGGAGTCACTTGTGCTCCGGCCTACGTACAGGCTCACCCAAGCTTGTTCCAAGCGATTTGTATGCGTTACAGCTAACCGAATAGTTCATGAATCTTTCATAGGCGGCGCAGTGCGCGTTCGATATTTTTCTTGTTTTTAAATCACCATCGTACGCAAGAGAAAGAATCCTCTTAAATTGCAAAACATTCTATTTCTTTTTTTTTAAGTCTTTCTACTGTTCTACTTTCCTCCACACAATGATAGATACGAAAGTTCCACAAAGTTTTGATAAAAAATCAAAAAATCCTTCAGAGTAATACAAGTAGGGGAAAAAATCGAAAAAATCATTCGGTATTGTTGTAATCAAAGTAAGTCGAGTTTGGCATATTTTTGAATCAGCCTGTAGACAAGAGGGATACCTCGCAGCGCTTGGAAAGGGCTTCCTTCTTTCTCCCTGGCTTTTGAAGGAATTGGAACTGCCTTGTGCCAGTACTACCCCTCCAATTACGGTCAGTACTCTGAATGCTATCGGTGCCGCTCCATATTGATTCGCGGTGGGACCTTCTACCCGTTTGTTTCTCCGCTAGTACACCGGCATGCCAGTCGCTTCGCTCTCTTTCTCTCTCTTTCTCTTTCTCTGCGACTTTCAGCGGGCTCGTTGCCCAACTCCATTCTACCGGCAAGTGCCCGGCAAGCTCCCTTTGCTCTTCCACACGTCCCTCTCTCTTTCTCTTACTCTTTCTCTTTCACTCACTCTTTTCCATGGTGTCTGTGTATACCTCTGCTTTGCTTTGTCAGGGCTTTTTCTGTTAGGTTGCATTCACACGCGCGCGCCTCTTGAAAGTCTACCATTACACACGCTTCCGATGTCGCTCAATTATCAGAGTTCCGCAGATGGTAATGGAGAATTGTGCTTTTGCTTTGTTGGGTACTCTTTGATAACTCGAGTGCTATTAACGAATATTCTGTATTTTATACTATTTGATCGTAAATAAGAAGAGATAGTATTGCATTGTAAAGTGAAAATATTCATTATTACTAATAGAAAATTGAAATAAACTTTATATCTGTTCTTCCTATTCTACAGTATATTAATTTGCATTACAATACAATGCAACGTTAGAAACTTTAGTATGTCTCATTTAAGTTCTAAGTACGTAGTCGAAGATTGATTATTGAGAGATTGGAACGTTAACTTCAAAGGGATGAATTATTGCATCGGCGAGGCTAGCAGATCGGATTGCGGTTTCTTTGTTCGCTCGAGAAACAGGCTGTTCCAAGTGTTCGTGTATAGTTGGTGCAGTTCGAAGTTACGATGGAGCGAGAGTAGCCGATTTATCGGGAGTGCGATACATCCACTTGGCAAACAGAGAGAGAGAGTTGCTGTGTGAGTGTAACTTTAAACACTGCTGTGTTACGTGCGCTTCGCTATGGTGAGTTCCTGCTACACCGTCTCACGCACACTAACACACACGCAAGGAGCTCTATCTATTCGTGTTCACACCGTAGTTCCTTCTTCTCCGGAGTCTTTGGCATCCTCATTTCCGCTCGTACCCCTCGCCGAACAGTTTTCGAGGAACTTTGCGTAATCTTAGGCTTTAATTAGTCGATCCCAGCGATCTCTTCCTGTACTATCCTCTGATGCCAGCCGATACACCAAGCATTATCGTCTACCTTGAGTGTCGGCTTTAATGAAAGGAGTGACCGAGCTGGTAACGATCGAACTTCCATTGGATGGATTAAATACTAATTGGAGGATCGTGGGACACCTACCGTTGAACTGCCACTTAATTTAAGAACCTCCCGTTGTTACTTGGATTGAGATTTTTTAGATTTAAAAGTTCACAAGTTTTTGAAGTTTCAGTGTTTATAATGTATTATGAGTAATTGGAAGTAAAATCTCGCTATAAGTTTTATAGTTACGGTGCCAAGTGAATTCGGACTGTTTCGGAGTTTAAATAAAACAGTTTAACTTAATGAATATTAGTGCGAAGGGGAAATCATTTAATAATTGGATTGACGGGTAATCTATTTGAATTAAGCAGAAATGTTTATTTCGTTTTTAATCGACTTCGATCAAGGATAATAGGAATTAATTATCAATGATTTCCGTTTTGACGCTTTCGGCTTTGTACCATCCGATGAATCGCTTTATTAAACTGGACTAATTAAATCTCGATCGTACACACTTGAGCTGGGGTTTTTTTTTTTTTGCAATTTAAGTGTGGTACTAGAGATAATACCAGTATTGAGGATAATCAGCGGGCATTCTAGCGATTCCATCAATTGGAACCAATAGCCACTTGAAGGAAAAAAGGGCTGGTGGTGATGGCGGTTAGTCGATGCTTTTGCCGATGCTCCAATTAGCCGTGGCTTCGTACAGTTTATCTTAATTAGCGCATAGCCGAACGGTTAACGGGCGCAAGGAAATCAGCAAATAGAGTGTGTGTGTAGGTATTAGTTCGGACAACTTACCACACTTTGAACTCAATGCAACTTTTATCCTAACAAGCTCACTTCTTTTACAAACATATACTATCAATAATATCTGATTCATTGATTTTTCTATATTTCTTTGTTAGATTTTATTTATAAGATTGTGTAATTAGTGGACTTAGCTTACGTGGAAACAGACAGTTGATTTAAAGCTTACGAATCTTTCCACTCTGTGTATACGTCTGAGCCAGCGATTTCCCGCCCGATTAATTAGCGGATATCCTTCGATTATCTGGCATGAGCAAAGAGCCACTTTGATTTATCGTATCGGTGTCGATGTAACGTACGACTATCGACAACAACCTGCCGACAAATTCACTCCGTCCAAGCTCCGATGAATTATTGGGAAAGTTCATTTGCGCTCATAAATTTTCATTCGCCACCCGCAAACTTGCACGACTTAGCCAGTTTTACGTTCCGTTCGAAATGTCGAAAACTCTACCGGACGTTCCGGTCAAAACAATTTTTCGAGAGGTGTGGCAATGAGGGGAGCGTGTGCGGTCGACGGGAGAGCTGGCAGCGAACGCGGGTGAGAAGCGAAGGGAGAATGAAGCTGATTGCACTTACTTGATAAGTTGATTTATGTCGGGCGGAACTCTCTCGATTTTGTTGTCCGACAGATCGAGATAGGTCAGCTCCCTTAGTTCCAGAACTTCACGCGGGATTTTCTTTAGGTCATTGTTCGCCAGATGAACTACGTCGAGCTTGGGAAACCTTGGCAGAGGGGTTTGCGTTTTGACGTTAGTGAAACGATGATATTGGAAAGAATGTATTTTGTACATTTCTTTAACACTAAACCTACCAACTTAGTGTTGAATGGACCGTTTTCAATAGGAAAATAGAGGTATAAAAAAAGTTGTTGATAGGTTTAGTGATTAAGAATTCAACAATATTAGGAATATTGATTTTTAATCAATTTTATGTCAAAGATTGTATTTAAGTATTAGAATATTGTACGTGTGTTGGAGGTGATTATTGCAAAATCACTTACTTGAGCAATACTGCTAGATTATTGTTAATAAGGCTGAGTTGATTTTGACTGAGATCGATCTCCTCGATAACAGGATGCGCTAGCGCGCTATCAGGGACTCTCGCCAGACCGCCATTGCTGAGGACCAATTTCTTTGGATTCGATGGCAATTGTATGGCCTGAAATAATACGATTAAGTATTTTTAATGAGACCCAATCATTATTTACTCATATTTTTAAGATAAATACTAAAAGATCAATGAATCAATGTTGTATATATTAATTATTACATCAATTAATTTACCTCGGGCTCCAAGGAGTCCGCGTCTATGGTGTCCCCGTAAAAATCGGGTTCCTCCATGATAGCAATTAAATTTCCGTCGCACATACTGCTGCGACCATTCACAAACACTAGTGCAAATCATCGAATACTTCTTAATAGTCGATTTCGATTTATAATACGATCACAACAGGAGCCTGAATATTGTCTTATTGCTAGCTGTATTGTGAATATAATAAGTTTCTCTTTATTTTGTTTACTTTTTTAATAACGATTCTTTTATTCTTACGAATATTTTCTTTATTTATTAAATGGTAGAAGTTCATGTATGATGGATTTCAGAAAGATTTTCTGCTCTGCTTTTTCCGTTAAACGTCATGAAAGAATTACGAGGAGGCATCGCGTACTCTATTAATGCCAGTGCCGAGCAATTGTATTGTGATTTAATGACCTTTCTTGCCAGAGTGCCTTGCATTCTAATGCCAGCGTTCTATCATTTGTCTTTCTGTTCTGCTGCTTCCTCCGAATTTGTAATTCAACACTTTATTGCGCCTCTGTCACAAAAAAAAAAAAGCATGTATTTTCTTTTTCAGACACAATGTGACTTTTTCTATCAAACGAATTACCGCATTGGAAGATTTTGAAGCCGACAAATCTCAATCAGAATTTTACAGAATATCTTTGTTTATTTGGCACAAGTCTCTTATTAAGAAACAAAGTTATTGACCTGGCGGCAAAGTAAAACGGAAAGTCCACACTTAGTGGACGTTCTTGTAGTGAACGTAGTACGCATGCGGGTGGGGCGCGAGTGTAGGTGGACTGGCGTGAAAACGAGGAGGAAGCCAGGCAAAACGACGCGTTCCTGGCTAACGGGTGCACGTTTCCCTACGTTGCACAGCGTGAAAAAAAAGTGGAGGTGGCAGTCTGCGCCTATACGTATATGTGCGCCGCCGCCCGCCAGGATTTTAGATTTTAACGCAACTATATTTCTTAACTTGTAACACGTTGACAAATGAATTTCCTTCACTTAATTAATTGGTTAATCAGCTGTGAATTGAATGTCGAAGTTTTACAGATCCAAGCTACATTGAATTATGAGCATTCAATAAAAATTACAGACTTATAAAAAAGTGCGATACGAATAGAAGGAAATATTATTGAAATTGTTAAAGAATCTTATTTCCTTATGAAACTGAAATTCTTATTTAGTTTGTATTTTGTGTTTGCCATTTTCACGGTATAAACGGCAACTATCTGAAATAGAAGGTGGCAAAAATTCAAGCAAGAGAATAAGCCGGGTGTTGTGAATAATGATTTTAGAATCCGATCGAAGTTTCGTGTTGCCAATGTCCGCGGCGTACCGGTTGCCAGTGGAAAGAGAAGCCGGTGCGCGGTCGTTAACGAGAGAGAAGCAAGTTTTCTGGTGGGTTTCGCGAAGTTTTGCCGCCTGTTTCCGATGCACAGCGATATAAAGTGGCTTCCGATACAACGTCGAAAACTTGCCCGCCACCGATTCCGATCGGCCACACTTCTTTTCTCAGGAGAAGCGTCCTCTTCGCTGGAGAAGGAAGAACTTTCCTAGGAAGCATGCAGGACAATTCTAAAGCAATACAAGGATTATGTATTCCAAGAGAGCTTTCTTGACTCCGCTCGATACACCGCAACTTCCATTCTTTCCTCCAAGAATAGCTCTTCTCGGTTAATTTGCACTAATTTCTTTGCGAGCTGCTTCACCAATTAAGTCGACGAATTATTACCACGAAACACCGAAAACACTCTGGCTTATTAGCCTAACTGTTCTTAACAGTATTAATTCCACTGGCATGTAAACCAACGGTGATAATCCACCACGATGTTAAACGTTCCTTGATAAAAACCGGTAAGTTTACCTTGAATTAATACCAGCTTAAACAAAAGGTTTACCGAACAGATTTGCAAAGAGTTCTCTTTGATTGCTTGAAGTACACTTCATTGCTCTTTAACTTTTAAAGCTATCTTGGTAGAATGTTAAATATTAATCAAACGATTTAATCTTACTATGATATTACAATCGTATTATTATTGTTATACAATGTACAACAATGTTAGAATATCACAATTATTCCTCGAAGAAAATCGATCGAACAATGAATTAAATTGTTTCGTTTATCTTGCTAGTCTCAGGAGTACTTGGATCCAATTTTGCAAGCAATCGTTTCTTCCCGAAGCAACAAGGGAACACTGTCCGGTGTGTTGGTACACTGGCAAAGAGCAAATTTAATTATTTGTCCAGCCACTCGAGGAGCACCAGGAGAAAGCCTGTTCGTTTCAGGGCGAGTATGGCGAGTATCCACGGTGAATAATGGCACAGGAGCGTCAATGTTCCGGCAGGCAAGACACGTTGACACACGTACGGCGGCGCCTCGCATTTACGAACAATGTGAAACTAGTCGGCGTGTGGCACGTAGAGAGAGAGCATTAGTCATGACGGGCGTTCGGTACATAACTGAAGATTCGTCTGGTTTGTCGCGTGTCTTGTTGCCTGCCACGAAAACCGGAAGCACACGCTCACTGGCTTACACCATTGCGCAATCTTCCTTGCTGGAAGAAGGTCTGTCTTGTGTGGGACTAGTAATTTTATTCGTTTAAGTGGACTCTTTGGTACGAAGGTCTTTGTCGAATTTGAATTTCGATAAATGTTATTTCAAGACTTGTTTTTTCTCTTTTGGCTTTTCCTAGTTCAGAGTATTTTTATTTTAGTTTCTGTGTTTTTGGGAGAAGTATTGTGTTTATTGTAATTTTATTCTGTTTCTTTTGTAGAAAACATTTTAGTTCGTTGATACATGTTATGTTGGTACAGTTAGTTTTATATTTATTTTTGTATTGGGTTATTTTGTTGTTTACTAGTGCTTTTGTCGAATTGTGTTTAGCCTTGTTCCCTCATGTTTGTGTGTATGTTATTCATCAATCAGCTTCAGTCAAGAGCACACATTCCAGAGTAACTGTATCGCCAGCTAAAACCGTTTGCACGCCGGATCCACGTGATTAATAGTGTAATCAGTTATGGCAATTAATCTCGCAATAAAGTTACAGTTAATGCATTAATATTGGGAGTACCGGAAGCATACTATAATCAGTGGTATAATCAAATAGTAATTATAATGTTCGTAATTGATTTCGTCAATAAAAAAATCAATGATTTGACAGTACGTGAATCCGTCGTTTATGTTTCAAAGTACGAAGAGGACAATGACCCGATCTTCAGGTGTAACAATGCGTGGTGGCAAGAAGGAATAATCGCGCAATCTTGCAGGCGCGTCTGCCTTTACTAATAACCAATTTCAGGATCAATTTCGCCTCCTCGAATACCGTTGGAATGCACTTACAAGCTAGCTAACGGCACTTTCTTCATTATCCTGCTTTTTTTCACTGCGCTCTACCATTTTTTTCCTTACTCCAACCACGGATTTTATCATTTCGACCGTAAAATTGGTTCTGGGGGAGCAAACGAGTTGTTTGACTGGGCGCAATTGTACGTTGACTCCGTTGCTTCTGCTATACTTTGCTTTTTACTAAGAATCGTGCGAAACAACTCTCATTGTCAGGTCTTTTGCAAGATTTCCTGGGTTAAAAGAATTAATTATACTAATTCATTATAGTATTTTTTATAGATTTACTTCATTAATAGTGCTTTTAGTAATTCATGAACTTTTCTACCGATTTTCCTCCAATATTTTCTTATCTCTCTTTTCGAGCATCGTCGTGTCATTTTCGAATTTGTGTACGTTAAGAAGACCATTCGAACTTGAGGATGCGTCGTCTTGAGAGAATTCCCATGAGGATCGCCACTAGGTCATTACAATAAAGTCAGCAGTCTTCCCGCTTGGGATGTAAAATTCGGGCGACCATTTCGCTGGGAACTCGGTCCGAAAGCCCAGGCGAAACCTTATCATCGAGTTTACCACTCAGGAAGTTGGGACGCCGTCGTAGCCGTTGCCGAGCGTTACGCGCCGCATAACGCAAAACTCGTCTCGAAATTCATAAATATAAATGTGCAGCTTGCAATTTTCAGAAAGCAAGCGGAAATGGGAGTTAAATTATTTTCACGTTAAGCACAGTTCGGGTATTACCATATCTCGCTCGGCGCGTCTTTACTGTTTTATTGCAGCCTCTTTATTTGAATTTAATTATAGAGAGTTATACATGCAAACCACCTGTAACTACTTTCCACTGTGTATTTATGAAATATGATGGAACGTAATGGAGTACAATCGTAAGGGCGCGAGTGGCATGGAATGATGAATAATTTATCTAATTTACGAACGAACTCTGTAGGATTTTAATATTTCAATAATTTAAATAAACATGTATTAAAGAGATCTCTTATAGGATACTCGTCCTATTATTCGTTCTTCATTATTATTTGCCGCCTGTATTATTTCATCATTTACAGTATACCGAATTTCGTTTCAACGGAGCTCTTTTTTTTCTTCCCTTCCATTAATTAATTACTTATTAATTGCCAATACCCTGATAAACCAGGGCGTGAATATTGAAAAACATCCGTTACCAAAATGTTCCAGTTGAACGATAGGTTTCAGTGGGATACATATTTTTTGCTCAGCCAACTGGCGCATACTGTTTTCCCTGGTCACTCAAAAATTCGAGTGTCTGTCAAGAACGGCGCATGAAGCATTGGTGCAGCAGCATTTTTTATTCATATGAATAAATGCGCCTGGCATCCTCATAACGTCCAGCGGGCCGTCTCGAATTTGCTCATAGCCGATGGCCAACAAAAATAATAAATGCACATTTCTCATCCGGTTTCATTCCCCGACTAGCTGAGCGTGCGCTTTATGTTTTTCTTCCTTTTTTTTTTTTGGCCGCAGTTTATTTATTCGAATCCCTCAGCGGCGGTGTAAAGCGAACGTGTAATCGTCGTTTCATGAGGTTCGAGAGAAATTGGCGCAACGGCAGTCGGCCGCTATGAAAATGTTGCGATTCCAAAGGGCCGACGATGAAAACTCGATGAACGCGTGGCTCGCCCAGTTACTGCGCGTGCGAACACGATTTCCCTGTAATTCGGCTCGTTAGTGTGCGATGTCCGAACGTATATCGGCAAATTCGTCTCGCTAGCTTTTGTTACACTTGGTTTACATAAATTCTACAGTAGGACTGAATGAACCTTGAATTTTATAGAAAAAATGCTGGGTTATTTTTTTTCGTTCTGACTGTAGTCGAGTTCGTACTTTTTGACAACAAAATTAGTTGGAAATATTGGTGTTTCTGTAGAACGATTTAATTACAATTGTATACGTTACAATGATAAAATAATGAGGATCACTATTTTATAATATCGGTAATAATTGATTGCATATAAATGCTGTATGATCTGAATAATACAATTCAATACAATAATTAGTTTTCACGAAGACAAACAAAATAAATAATTAAAGAAAAGAAGGAGAAAACTCGTATGAACCAGAAATAATAATACAGAAGGAAACTGTACAATTGAGTTCCAGTTTGCAAGGATTCATAATACCAGGTTCAGCTTTTCTTTGCATTTCACGGCAGGTCGAGCATGTCGATCCGATCTTGACTTGCTCTCGAACAAGTAAGGCAACACGAGCAATACGTGTACGAGTGCTTATCGAGTTCAATCGAGTCCCTCGATTTTTCCTTGTCTTCCAGAATATCACCACATAGAGAAAACATAAGTCGAAAATAGAACGTCATTGCATCTTCTTTCACTGTGCGCGTCTCTTTCGTAATTAATTTTCCCACTCGGACACATCGGAGCTGCACTTCGGTGCAGTAAAGTAGCAACAATACCGACCGGAATCGGATGTGAAACTTTCTCTCTTCGCGCATCGTTGGTGGAATTATTTCGAAAGTACTCGTTCCCACTGTATGGCTTATCGATCTTCCATGAAGGTATATATAGTCGGTGCAAATCAAGGCCCAGTTTGTATTAACAATGGGGAAGTAATTAGACAGTGACGAATCGGAATTAATATTCAACAAAGTCTTTGTATCGACGAGATTTCAAATGGAAAATTGTACATTTTAAAAGTAAAGACTAATTAAAAATAGAAGGTTTCATTTACACTTTTCTGTTTTATTATATACAGTTTTTAAAATATAGTTTTTTTCTATAACGGAGCCGCTTGAAATTGACAAGCAAAAATCTGCAACATCTCACAACCGATTGCCAGAGTGTCAATGGAGAGCCGATAGTGGCAGGTGCCAATATCGTCGATATCTACGAAGCTCGTCGGAATATAAGCCAGTTATGCATATTGTTACGTAGTTTGCGCCAGCGGCCAATAACTAACTTACAAATCAATCCCGCGCCACTTTGCAAACAGCCGATTGGGGTTAAGTTTGTTGGTTCCTGGCGAACGAATTGCTCTTGTCACCGAGTTGATCCAAGTTCATAGATAAACCACAAAAATCTGATATATTCTCCTACTTCTTAATAATTTTCCAAACTATTATACATTAAAGAAATATTAATTTTAATATCAAGTATAATACATTATATTTATAAATATTACACAGGAATAAATTAGGAGACATTAGCCCATCTTTAAAACTACTAGATAATTATAATTATTTTATTTAAAGCAACATAAACCTGTCAGCAGCGATTCAAAGGGAAGTGACTCATCTTTCTAAGTACTCTATGTGTACAAAGCTTTCGAGCCATTCTTTCAAAGTTCCCTGAAACTGGAGGGACAAGTTTGGAAGGGCAAAAGTTGTCGGGTGCGATGAGTGAGATAAGGCGTCCCGCGAGCGAAGCGATATCGCGCGCAACGGTAATTTACGAGGAAGCAAGCAAGCACCGAGAGAATACGAAGAAGGCGCGGTCCGGGAAATACAGGCGGCAGTCACGGAAATATACGGCGTCTCTCCTGAAGGACGCCGCACCAAACTCGTCCGCCCTTCTGTCGAAATAATCCGCCGCGAAGTCCCGTGAAATTCCCTATTCACTGACAGTCGGCAGAGGACAACGTGGAATATCCACCTCTGCCGTTTCCCACCTCGAAGGTTAAGTAATTAGTTAAGTATGACTTGGATAGACAAAGGGTATGTTGACAATGAGGATCCAATGTAATCTGAGTAGAACAGAGAAAGTTTTAATCAGATCCCCGAAGGATAATATTTCCTGTGTAATCCTTATTGGAATATACTATTTTTCATATACAAACCTTGTTTCATTGTTATAAATCTTTATTTAAATATCGGTTGAATTAATGAATTCAATCAATGATCGATAATACCTATAAAGATTCAATGGAATTGTATCTTTTTCCT
This sequence comes from Ectemnius cavifrons, assembly GCA_964023945.1. Taxonomy (NCBI): domain Eukaryota; kingdom Metazoa; phylum Arthropoda; class Insecta; order Hymenoptera; family Crabronidae; genus Ectemnius; species Ectemnius cavifrons. The sequence goes on along the minus strand of OZ030384.1, from coordinate 6,001,024 downwards.
ATAGTTCATAAATTCTGGATTAAACACACGTGGATTGGCATGTAATGCTTGCAGTAACACGCGTTGCGCGCTATTAATACGTCCGTCGGATAATGAAGCTTCCACTTGAATTTCACTCACTCTCTCAATGCTTCATTGCTCGGCAATTGATAGCTGCAGAGAAGCGTGTGCGCTCGAAATATGTGTCAGGTGTCGCTTAAAAATTGTTATAGAATACAGTCGCTGGCCGATTGGAATTTATGTCTCTGTCAGCGGCTGAAAAGATTGGCCCCTGTCGAGCGCTCCATTCGCTGATCAAATTTCTCTTGGCTGCCCGTGTCACTGTGTATGTGCCGCGTATTGAGTTTCCACCTGCAGCTGCGTATTCGACGCGCGCCGCCCGATTCCTGGTCTTTCGAATTTCGAGGGAGAACGTAAAATGTAGAAAAGACGTCTTTTTTATCATATAAAATAGAGCTTTTCATGCCTGGTTGCGAATCGCCTAATTTATTCACTAATATTATTAGCAGCGTTTTATGCGAATTGATAATATTCATTTCTGGTATTTTGCTTATCAGCTATCAATATATTGAGAAATTGATGTTACAGTTGAAGATTCGTAATAAACTAACTACACTTTTAACGACAAGCCTGTATTAATATTATTTACGAGATTATATTAATAATAGGAAGGACAATAATTGTCGGTAAATATGTGAAAGGACTCAGACAATGTTGAAGCTTTTCGAGCATATAAAACAGAGTCTTTGGTGTCTGGTACGAAAGAACACCATTAGTCGAGTGAGGGGAAGTTGCGAGTCCTTGCGTAAAAACGAGTGGGGATGCAAGGACACCGAGATATTAGATATACGCTCGTGAACGTGAGTGCTATATTTGAATAATGGAGTAACAGGGTTCCTCAGCGCCTCGATAAACTCGTTCCCATTCCGCCACATTTATCCTACATCGGAACTAAAGGGAGAGCACCTTCCAGAGATAACGGGGCTTCGTTATCGCTGACTCAGATACTTTCAGACACGATAAACAGTGCGATTAACACCTCCACTGCAATGCCAATGTCATTGACCTTGACATTCCTTTATTGCAAAAGTGTTAAGCAAAATAAAGATCTATCGAATTAATTAATTTAGAATGAAATAGTAAAGTGTACTGTTTTGGAATTTGGAATGATTAATATATCGAAATTAGTATATTTCGATGATCGAGTAGTTTTGCAAAAAATTGAGAGTGGCTCAAAGTAAAGTCACTTCATCTTAGCTATCTCTTTTTACTGTGATCTCCCGTTTAAAAGCAAGTGTCCCAGTTGATCTGGATTTTTAGGAAGCCGAAGAGGATCGACGAGAGGAATCGGGGAACGACTTTTGAAATCGTCGAAGTTCCTCTCGTTCTCTCCGCCTGACAGTCAGCCCTTTCGCGCTGGTTCGCCGCGTTGAATTATTAAAATCATAATTCAACCCTTCCGGGCGCGCGCGCGCGCGCGTCACGCCTTTTTCTTTGCGCTCGGTTTCCTTAAAGCGGTGCTTGATTGACGACATCGACGCTTTTTTACGGGGTCAATCACTTCGATCGAATGCTCCCGCAAATCGCACGCCCAGCGAGAAATGCGCCGTCGCCCGTCGCACGCTTGCCAAATTGCAATTCTCCGTAATTTTTATTAGGAAAAACTCGACACTCGACGCCATTGCTGTTCGTGGCACACGTAAGTTAAATGTTCCGTTCGTGTCCACTTGAATTTGCTGAATTTGGTTAAGCTATTTCTTGGCGCTGAGGGAAAATTGTGTATTCCATCCAGTTAAAATATATTTAATCTATTTTGTCAATGTTACGAATCACTTGATTATTTCTACTCTCGAAATTAAAGAGAGTTTCTTAAGAGGAAAGGTTTGCATTTAAATGGTAAAGATGTTTGATAATTATCGCATAATTGCTTTTCAAGTTATTGATATACGAGACTTAGTATTTTACCGTGCAAAGTTGCCAAGATTTGCATGCTCGGGTGTCATTTCAGTAGCACGAACCCGAATTAACGGAAGCGTCTTGGATTATAAAGGTCCCCTTTGCTCCGCTCTTCTTTTTTCTTACTTTCTTTAATCTTGTTAAGGGGAATGGCTTTTCCAGCCGCACTCGCTCGCAAGAATTTCCTTGGAAACTTCGGGGAAAGCGGATATCAGCACTTGCGGATAATTTTGAATCCGTGGCTTGAAAGAGAGAGCGAAGAAGGATTCCGTTTCCCTGGCGTATTCCGAGAGTTCGAAGAAACCATATTCTAACAATGTTTTCTTCTCAACTTACTCACAAACTATTTCACTAAAATTATTCAAATTAAATTTCTTAATACCAACAGAGCTATTCTGATTTCGTTTCCAATTTTGTATGTACAGGGTGAGTCACTTGCCTTTTAATCATCCCCTTCACACTCGAGTTCCAATTATTTCCATTATTGGTACAATTTGATATTATAAATAAATGTCAGTGCGTAGAAAAGACTCGCTAAATACTCGTTTATATTAAAATCACTCAATACCGTATAATTATACCATTTTCAACGGCCTATATCCATCATTGGCGATTCAAAGGCAAGTGACTCACCCTGTACAAATTTATTCATTTCTTATACATTGTGAGTCTGTAATATAATCGAGTGTCGGTAATATAAACAAACGTGTGTAGATTTCAGTAAAGGTTAATAGAATTGTTGCATGTGTTGCTTTAGTTATTGTAGAACTTCATTTTAACGAGACTCCTGGCGAATCCACACCACTCTACAAGAGAGGAGAAGGCACAACCGAGAATAAGTGAACCAGGCCATTACGTATTCCACGTGTTGCACTAGTTTCGCTTTCCGGCAACTAATTACTTATGCTTGTATTACCGTTAATTATGCCAGGCAATTAAGTAAAACTTGGAAATGAAGAGGAGGACGGTACTCTTACCGTGGAAATTCCCCGACTAACACATACCACCCTGTGTCAATTAGCGACGGAACTTACGTAGAACTCAACAGCGCAATGTAATCCGACGCAGTCTAAGGACCCCTTATTTCCTGCTAAATTAGTCAGTTTTCCCATTTTGAGAGAGGAATCATTTTCATCGGTGTCATTAAGGAGTTTTCAAAATGTATGAACATACACGAGTACACATAGCGTAATTAAAGGAGCGAATATTAAATTCGATATTAACAAGTAATTAAATTCGAAATTAATTAACTCTTCTGAGAATGACCTGCGTCATTAAACTCATTGTGTAATATAATATTGACGTTTCGAGAAAAGCGCGGTAGAATTCTTTAATATTAGAAATGAGTAAATATTCAATGGACGAGGTAATTACTTAATTGCAAATGTGTAATATTATATTTTCAGTTTACTCTACCATCTGCATATTACAGTATATAATTAAAAGCTTGTTAGAGAATAAGTGGTTCTAGCTACGTTAAAGCTTGTGCAGGCCACTGCATTTGCAGCAAGACAGTGAGCATTCTTATTCTACTTTCGTGCGTTTACGGAGATGGCGCTAGCAAGTGTAGATTGTTGAACAATACTGAACCGAAGACGTCTTTCTCGAGACTAGTCTAAATGAGCATGTTTCATTAACCCTTTCATCTACTGAACTATTAATTTTCAGGATGAACTTAATTCCATTAAAAATAGAAACATCCCAATTTTATACAATAATTTAATGTAATTTAAAACTGTAAGTTCCGAGAAATAAATTCGATAACCGAGTGAAGAAAAAATCTTATGAGGATGAAAAATTAAGCGGACCAACGAAGATCTCAGTAGGCCAAATTATCTAAAGGGTTCCACTCGAAAGTACACTCTGTGCAACGGTGCAGGCGTACACAGAGATTGCCGGTAACGAGCGCGCGCGCATCATTATCACACCCGGTTCTTGCGAAACTTTTTCTTCTCGCTGGCCTGGTTTTCCGCCTGAAAAAAAATCCTGCACCGCATCGCGCAGCGTCGAGCATCTCGTCGGCGAGCTTTGAAAAATCAGGCGTAACAAAAAGCTTCGATCTCTCCTCGACTCTTCATCCCCCTCGCCCACCCCTTTGATGTAGTAAATCTCGGATACGTGTGTGTTAGCCGCTTGCTTCTCCCATTAGAATCGTTTCGAACAGTGTTTCTGTTTTTCTTTCTATTTAATGGACCTGGTTTCTCTGTTCTGAACTTCCTGCGAGATTCTTGAACGTCCTGATTGTCATCGTGAAGAAAGGTGAGAGTGTGTTTCGTTGAGACTTGATTGTTGAATATTTTGATTCTTAATTTCTTTCGATGATATTCAGTACTGTGACGTATAAAGTAGCGACGAAAATGATATTTAAGGAAAAGGGGGAAAGATCAACTCGAAGCCTTCACTTTGTGCACTGATAGCTAAACGAGCGGAAAATCATGTGAGAGAGCGCGTGACCCAAAGAAAGGTCGATGGAGATCCTTTGAGAGGCTGTCGTGGACCGGAGGAACACGTCTGCCTCAGAGAGATCAGTCAAGGGATGCTCGAATAAGATGTACAGAAAGCTCTCTACGATAATCCTTTCGAGATAGGTGAACTAGAACTGATTTTACTTATTATAAAAAGAGCCCTTAGTATTGGAAAGAAATTAATTGGAGCATACAAATACGAAATCCTGATAGTAGCAAGTGAACACTGTGACAATATCATCGAACAAATGTGGGTATCCCTTATTACATAGGGGAAAGGTCGAAGGGGATAGGGGAGGTTAATGAAGGTCAAAATATATAATTTGCAGTATTAGAAGTTCAAGGACATTCTAGGCAACCCGAGTCATAATTAATAACTAAAGAATTCACGAATTGAATTATCACAAGTAGACTAATGCTATAATCCATTATAAATTATAATAATAACGAAGTAATAATCATCATAATTAGTAAAGTGTATCTAATCGAAGTGAATGCAATGTTTTGACGAATGTCTAATGGGAAAGAACTTAATTAGAGCATACAAATTCTAAATCCTGATGGTAGCAAGTGGACACTGCGACAATATCATCGAACAAATGTGGGTATCTCGTGTTAGATAGGGGAAAGGTCGATTTCCCTTGATCAATACTGAAAAGTCGCCACTTCTAATTTCTCTAGCGTTAGTGAAGGTCACAGTATATAATTTGCAATGCTATCCGAGTGATAATTAATAACTAAAGAATTCACGAATTCAATTATCACAAGTAGACTAATGCTATAATCCATTATAAATTATAATAATAAGGAAGTAATAATCATCGTAATTAGTAAAGTGTATATAATCAAAGCGAATCCAGTGTTTGACGAATTTTTAATGGGAAAGAACTTAATTAGTGCATACAAATTCTAAATCCTGATGGTAGCAAGTGGACACTGCGACAATATCATCGAACAAATGTGGGTACCTTGTGTTAGATAGGGGAAAGGTCGATTTCCCTTGACCAATAGCGAAAAGTCGGCACTCCTAATTCCTCTGGCTTGACTAAGGCTAATCTCACTTCTCTTACGGTGTCAGTGGCAGCTACCCTAAGGGTCATCCCCCATTTCTAGGACGTGGAGAAACTGGGGCGCCCCTTTCACCCTCAAAGCTTGATCGCCTGCCTTGATATAACACGATGTCGCCTTGCAGCCACGCTCTCACATACGCGACATCCTTACACACACACATAAACACACACCATTTTCACGGACATTTTCACGCAGCGCCACCATGGTGAACCCATTATAAATTGGATCGTTCGTAATTGCACGCCGGGTGTACGGCCGGCATAAATTGCGCTCGGCAATTATGCCGAGCAATTATGTCAGCCGAGTTTTTCGGCCAGACTGGGAAAGTGGTGGGTCGGTCGATGTGTCACCGGAAAAAATGAAACACGAGCGTACCAGCTAATTAGAGAGCGAAATCGTGTCGCGAGTAATGTTCGCCAATACGGTGAAACAGGTTTTTTTCTCTCTCGATATCACGCCTGTGTAATGTTGGACTAATGAATATTCGCGAAATTATCGGTCAACGAATTGTTTAGGGTGGCTCTTCATTTTGAGGATTAGTATTTAATTAAATTTAATTAATGAATATTTATCGGGACCATTTAAAAATATTCATATTTATTAGTAGTAATTATATAAACTAGTAATTATTGTATTAAATTTAAATGTTCCAACGATTCTGAATACTCCTAAGTTAAGAATCATTCTATCGATTACAATTTGTGCGAATCAACTCTTAAGAAGATTTTTAAAAGCATTTCTACTATTCATCGGAGTATCATAGGATTCTCGAAAGCCATAGTGAGAGGGTTTACCGGTCAAACAATATGTCAATCGTTCCCATGATTCATTCCCGGTGGTCGTTCACAATTCCCTCACAATTTCTCGTTAATGCAAGCGTCCCGAAGCCGGCATTATTCTTCCACACCGGCATTATTCCATCAGCGAAACAGATTGTGCGCGCACCGTTGCTAGCCATTCCAATCGTTTTTCACGCGGTGTCCGTCGCCTGTTTTTCTCTTTTTCGGCCCGCTTGTTTCCTCTGTGTGTTCAGGTCTGCGTCCGAGAGACGCGTGCCTGCACAACGCGCTTTATTTCTGCGCAGAATATTGAAAGGGGATCGGTCGGTGAATTTCAATAAAGCCTGATTCGTACCAGAGCATCATCCGAATCGCCCAATTTATTCCGTGATACCGTCAGCAGCCATTCCCATCTGTTCACAGTATCAAGTTTGGCTACTTATTATTGTATCAGTTGGTTCGAACATTCGGTGAAGTTTTATTGGAAAGTTTAAATTATATTTGAAAGTTCGTAATACATGTTGTGTGGTTAGAAAAAAGAGAAGCTTATGAATCAGTCGAGATCTTTTATGAATTCTCGTTAATAACATGGCAAATGGAAGGACAATGAAGAGAATACAATCATAACAATAGGATTTATATAAAAAAAAAAAAATCTGCCTTACGCAAATATCATCGATGATAAAATAAAGCTACACGAAACGATCTTTAACTATAATTAAATTGATACACGATATTCCTCGCTTTCGTTCCACGTACTCTTTCGATGTTTAGTGCAAGATGAGCCTTTAATGAAGCGGTGGCCCCAACATCCCGAAAAAAAGTCTTGCCTCCGGCCACTCGACGTGTAAAGCGTCTTTTGAGAAAATCGAGAGCGCTCTTGAATCGTCGAGATTTTCAAGCTGACCTAAACACTTGCTGACCTTCGAGGGTCAAGCCAAGTGAGATGAGACTAATTAGGCTGCTGACGCAGTACGACAAACACTTGGCTTGAGAGAGTGAGAATTTTTAGTGCGCTTCTATATTGTTAATGCGGGTAGCTTCCCTGTCAAATGAATGGAGCGTTAAATATTCCGACGATCAGGCGTGTTTCGCTGGGAGCATACGTACAAATAGGATATCGGGCGGCAGTCCAGCCGCTCTCTCACTTTGAATAATTCAGCTGGTACGTGTACGAGCTTCGAGCACATTTCCCTTACTCTCTCTCTCTCTCTCTGTCTCTCATTTCACCGCATTCCCACGCTTTCCCGTCAAAGGTGGCACGCTTGACGAAATGGTCCCCTTTTCCTCCAAGGGTGTTTAACATTTTTCCAGCTTCCACGCAAAACGAGCGCTGCCGTCGCTCTTTCCCGACACTTGTTAGAAAAAGTAGTTTCTTTCTTATTAGAAATTTTGAAGTATCAATTATTTCATTCTTTCGTCGATGTTTCGAGTTTTGTTATAATAACAGTTGCATAAACTTGTCAGTGTAATAATATAAAAGTTTCAATGAACAAGCCTTCATTTATTTTCTCTTATTACGTAAATGTATGTATTAGTTATTAATAAATAACTAACATTCCATTTGAAATTCGTCCGACGTTCATCCCTCGAATGAATCATTCAATCTAAACATCGTACATTGGGAATCGTATTCGAGGCTGACCGGTGTAGTCGTTTTCAGCGAAGAGTTCGGATCGCACTCGTACGGATCTCCCAATGGAATTTGCCTAATTGGCAATTACAAGTCGGAGGATATTAGGCCGGCGCGCGTGTCTCCGTCGGTTGCCAGGGCGAAATCCATCGGGTACGAACGAGAGAGGGATGAATCCTCTTCCATAATTCATCGGGTTGCTCCGCCGCCGGCTAATATTGTTAATGCTGAGACGCCCGCATGGCCACCTGTGTCCAAACACCGCCGGAATTCCCATAGTGTGTAAATGTGTACGTGTATACATGTACCTTCGCCATGTCATAGCAGAATGTCTCCCTCTGAATGGAACTCAATATAACATCCCTGTTATTGCATCACCGCCACTTCCCGGCCTGTTTAAGCACTGTAATGCACTTTGATTACTTCGCTGATCCAAGCATGCGTCACTTCCGTTCCTGGCGTTTGTGAGAGGACCTTTTGTGCTCCCTCATTCAGTAGTAAATTATGTGGAGCTTCTCTTCTGTTGTTAAATTTGTTATGTTTGTAATTAGTGATATATTAGCTGTAGTAAAAAGTTGATGAATTGTATCGATGTGTTAGTGAAGGTGACTTGTATAGAATTTGTAATATTAGGAATTCAAAGAATTCATGAATTCCATTATTATAAGTGGACTAATGCTATAATCGATCATAAATTATAATAGTAACGAGATAATAATTCACCCAGTTCTTTCTCTAATTAGTAAAGTGTTTCTAATCGAATGCAGTGTTTTGATGTATCTCTAATGGGAAAGAGTCGGAAAGTGGTCCTGGCAAGACTGCCAAAATTCTTGGTGAACCTCAGGCCATTCACATACGTTGGCTAAATAAATTCAAGGAATTTATCGCGCGAGAGAAGACGAATAGGCAATAACGTTGGCGCACAGGAAATAAAGAGCGGCTCTCGCTGGTATTCGTTCAGATCCCTTTGTCTTTCTTCCATTTCTCGCTGGCACTCGTACTTGTTTTACTCTTTCTACTACGAGTATAATCGACTCGTACATCCCTCTCGACGAATACACTTCAGTATTAAGGTTTGTTTCATCGAGACTTTTCGGCAGGAACACAAATGTTTTTCCATTTGGTATTCACTAGCTGCTTCCTTTTTTCAGCAATCAACATCGAAGACACACACTGATTAGATTGGAATTCGGAGTAGTGTGAATGGCAGAAACTCCTGGTTGCATGGGTTTGTCAGGTTTTCGCCACTCTTTCTCCCTTTTTCACTGTCAGACCACTGAATCGTCGAACTGTTCGACGTTTGCCCGCGGGATTCTAGTCGAGAACCAACACTCGAGGAAATTCCTTTTGATGCTCAGCCTCTGGTATTAATCGTGCTTGTCGCCCTGATTTTCACCGACGCTTATCCCTACCACACTCGCGCAAGCACACACATAGACAAACATACACAGGTGCCCTTTAAACAGAAGATTTATACCAGCCGACCCACATTTTCTTTTATTCCTACCAAGCTTCGAAATCAATAGCCAATCCCATGCAGTTCCTTGCACTTTTTAGGTGGAACCTTTCGAGCTTGCTTTTTCGCAAGCTTTCTGATTTGCCATTCTTGATCGATGTTTTCAATCGGTATTGATTTTCATTCTTTGAGCAATACAATGAAAATATTGATACTTAATCGGTGTTTTTTAATGAGCCTTCTATAATTGGATTCCTTCGAAGTTAATCGTCGCAGCAGTAATAGGGAAATATTTCGCCTTGATTGCTAGGGGATTGTTTCTCTAGATGGGTTTATAGAAGCGTTCGATGCAGTTCTGACGTAGTCCCGTTGCGAGACTAGTCGGTGTACATAGAGAGAGCACATGCCTCGTTCATGCTAGCTGTTGGCACACCACCAAATCACTGGTTGCGTATGTGCGCGCTTACATATGTCTATTTCCATGTGGTTCCCTCGGCTCGAGACGCTGATATTGTATCCGTCATGTTTATTGCATCGAAATTGAATAAGCTGCTTTGTTCCGGCTGTTTCGTTTGGTTGCTACGATCGCTTGTAACTCAACTTCCCATTTTACTCGCATTGTACTTCCATTCTTGAAAGATCTAATACTTTAACGTCAAACAAATTTCGGAATTTACTTCTATCTACTTTGCAATTTCTTTAGAAAACAGGAGAAACAGAATTGATATAAGAAAATGATTCCTTTTGTGAATATAAAAAGTACAGATTTTTCTTTTCTTCATTCTTTCTATAGTTTCGTTTTTCAATCAATGGCAAGTATAAATGGTAAGATTTTAGTTTACAATGACAGGCTGTCTGGGCAGAAAGTAAGATTCGATTGAATGGAAGTCAGAGCTGTTGCTCGTTGTGTTTCACGCTTGACTAAGAGGAACGTGCGCTTCCTTCGAATCCCATTGCCTCTCAATTCCCAGCGAATTCCTCTCGCCTGAATCGCTAATCCACGAACGATCGTGATACAATCTCTCCCGATGGTCCACCCCGCATCCCCTTCACGGAGAATTCCAGCATAGAGCGTCAGGACAACTTGGTTGGACAACTGTTACCCACCAGTATAGCCAAGCTTCGCCCCTCGAAACCGCTTTCTTGTTCGGTGAATTCGATTAAACAGCCGTGCCAACTCCCACAACGCCATCCTCCTCTGGCAAGCTGATGTTTTGCACCCTCAGAGTTATGCGCTTCATTTCGATCAAACTTAGTCGTCGCCCGTTTAACCTTTGCGCTTTGAATGTTCGACTATAGTCGAGTTTTTCAATTATGAATGAGTAAGTGAAAGTAAACTAATGTGATATTGATAAATATAGAATTGTTGATCAGAATAGAAATATGAGATTAAAGAATGTTTATGTTATTATAAACTTGATATAAAAATAGTAATAATTAAGTAATGCGAGTTATATTCCATCCTTTTTCTTTGTATTCAACGAGAATTTAAGTATAACATACGACGGGTACACCTTCCGTATGTAGCATCCGAACAGAAGCTTTCTATTTTTAATTTCGAATTCGATACATGCCTGCTCGTTGAACCCCAACGATATACGTGTTGCATAATCCGTAAAACAACCGGAATAAATAAAAGTAAATATCGAAATGTGTTGCGCGCCGGCAACCGATGAGATTTAATGCTCGCTTTATTTGCCTACATTAATGATTTCCATACGAGGAAAAACAAAATCGCAGCCAGAGGTTCCTCTCGCACCTCGAATATTTCCCAGCCACAGTTTTCAATCCCGATAACAGCGAGCGTGCCACAGATTATACGTGTATGGATCGCAGAATTTAATGCAAATGAAATTTTGAAAGAGGAAGGCGTGCGAGCGACTGGCCAATTCAATTGGCGAAGGAACCAATCGATTGTAATCGATCGTAGAGTAGGAAAGTGGCGGAGATTGATAGGGTCTTTTATATTTCTTAAATGTTATATCTCACTTGCTAGTAGAAAGCTCGCATGCCAAAGTTCAAGCAGGAACTCTCATTCCTTGGGTGCCATGCAAAATTCAGCCTACCGGAAGCTCGGAGAAGCTAAAGATCCCAACTTGCTAGGGAGCGTGAGAGAAAAAGGGAGGTTCGCGGAGAGCGTACGGATTGCGAGGAGAGTAGAGCTTCCGGGAATTGGTTTCACTCGCGGCAGCTTAAAACTTTAAGTCGACTACGATTGTCGAGCAAACACCGACTCCCAAGCGGCGCTGGTGGCCTCTCCTTGCCTTTTAACCGCTCGCTCGCGACTCTCCAGCCTATATCCTTTCGACTTTGCGGCGAATACCGTCTTCACCGCCCTTTTAACTCACCACCGAAAATCGAAAGATTTCTTGGCAAAGCAGTCCTTCGACTTTCGCGCGTCTTCAAAAGTTCGCGCTGGGACTTTTCACTTCGTACTTTCGCCCTCTTTTAACTTCGCGCAACGCCTTTTTCCACTCGCTCTTATCCCACGAACTGGAGTTCCTGCCTTCGGGATTTATCCTTGAATTTACTCTCGAATTTATTTCTGGTAATTATCCTTGAAATTGTTGTTGGAATTATTCGTGGATTTAGCGGGGAGTTTGTGAGATAAGTTTCTTTGGAATGTTTATTGAACTGGTGGGTTTGAATTTTTCTTACGAACTTTCTTTGATATTTTATATTCTTTTATATTTTACTCAAAAGGATAGTAAAAGATTGAAAACTAACATCGAAAAGAACGATGTTAAAACACAATACAATATGTAGTATGTTTTATTTTATTATATAGAAGTAAGTCAATATTTGCAATATAGTTTAAATTTCACACAGAAGAATAGTAAAAGATTAAAGACTAGCATCAAAATAAATAATGCTATCATTGACGATGACATTTTTTTACCTGCTTGATCCAGCCTTTCCAGAGATGGCAAAACACAATACAATATGAAGTATATTTTATTTTATTATATAGAAGCAAGTTAGTATTAGCAATATAGTTTAAATTTCACACAGAAGAATAGTAAAAGATTAAAGACTAGCATCAAAATAAATAATGCTATCATTGACGATGACATTTTTTTACCTGCTTGATCCAGCCTTTCCAGAGATGGCAAAACACAATACAATATGAAGTATATTTTATTTTATTATATAGAAGCAAGTTAGTATTAGCAATATAGTTCAAATTTCACACAGAAGGATAGTAAAAGATTAAAGACTAGCATCAAAATAAATAATGCTATCATTGACGATGACATTTTTTTTACCTGCTTGATCCAGCCTTTCCAGAGATGGCAAAACACAATACAATATGAAGTATATTTTATTTTATTATATAGAAGCAAGTTAGTATTAGCAATATAGTTTAAATTTCACACAGAAGAATAGTAAAAGATTAAAGACTAGCATCAAAATAAATAATGCTATCATTGACGATGACATTTTTTTTACCTGCTTGATCCAGCCTTTCCAGAGATGGCAAAACACAATACAATATGAAGTATATTTTATTTTATTATATAGAAGCAAGTTAGTATTAGCAATATAGTTCAAATTTCACACAGAAGGATAGTAAAAGATTAAAGACTAGCATCGAAATAAATAATGCTATCATTGACGATGGCATTTTTTTTACCTGCTTGATCCAGCCTTTCCAGAGATGGCAAAACACAATACAATATGTAGTATGTTTTATTTTATTATATAGAAGCAAGTTAGTATTAGTAATTTAGTTTAAATTTCACACAGAAGAATAGTAAAAGATTAAAGACTAGCATCAAAATAAATAATGCTATCATTGACGATGACATTTTTTTTACCTGCTTGATCCAGCCTTTCCAGAGATCGCGATCCCAGGGATGATGGAAGCCGAGGTACAAGTGGCGAGTCTCCGGATGATGGCCATCCGGCAATGGTCCCTGTTGACTCTGATGACAGTGGTGAGTGACGCGGGGAAAGCCGGTGATACGCAGGACCAATTTACCGAGACGTGAGGGCGCATAGCAGACCGCGCCACCACCGCCACCCAATTCCATCCACTCCGGCTGAGATTCCGAGCATGCTGAATCAAAGTAAAGCAGAATGATTGATGCATGACGTTGCTCCGTTCTCCGCCGCTACCGCCGCCGTCGCCGCCGCGACGCTTCCGCTAATTCGTCGCTTTTATCGGCGAAGCGCTTGCTCCCTTCCAAATGCTGCCACCGGAAAGCCGAACGGGATTTGTGGTGTCGCGCTTTCAAATCTCTATTCCGTCTCTCATAGGGATTTACGGCGAAAGATGGACTAGTCGATTAAAATCGCTGCAGGAATGTTTTGAATACTTTCGTCAATCTTTGCAGGGTTGTTATGATGAATATAATATGTAACTGTGTTTGTGAAAATGTGAATGATAAGTGAAATAAATATTATTACAATTGAAGATATGTATTTCATGAAAAATATAGTTTATTTCGTGTAAACTGCTTTATATATTTTTTTTGAAATACAACAAATATGTTTTGGAAAATGTAAGCCGTGCGATGGTCGTATCGATTGTGGGATATTTTCGGAAAATCGTTTCGTATCGATTCGATTCATATGCAATATCGTGGATCAGTTATAGCAGGCCGGGCGAAAGATACTGTAAGATTTACTGCTCCACTTTCATGCAAGTGTTCTTCTCGCATTGCACCGTTCGGTGTGAAAAATGTGCACGGGTTTGGTCACACTTCGTCGCACGTCGGCCGGCAGAGGCCGAATTTATCGAACGCAGCTCGATCGGAATGGTGAGCTTTGTTCGACTACTACATCTCCTTGAAATACTGCGATTGCATTAGATAGCCGAGAGTCTGCGTAAGAACACTGCATCGGCGATGTCCAAGATTGGTTATCCATTAATATCAGAAACCCTGGCAAAAAGCAGTTCTGTATCTTTAATGATCCTTTCAAGATAAAATCATTTTATCTCTGATCTCTGATCTTTTAAGATCATTTTACGCAAAAGTGTAAACAGAACAACTAAAATATCGACTTTTATACGACAACAATAGTTAATATTAAACAAATTCGATTTTCTCATAATTGAACCAGTCTGGAAGCTTCTTTTATAAGAAAACTTATGAGAGAACTTTCTTCTTTTCGAAGTCAGTTAAAAAGTATCTTACCCTGATTATAAAACTACTTTCGATATATTTCACCAACAGGAATAATTATCATTTTAACAACAACAACAACAAAAATAAAAAAATAAAGAAACTTCGTCGTGTTGGGATGCAAACAAATTCTCCAATGGTCCAGTAAACATTCTCGCTCAATATATTCGGAGAACGTGGAGAAGGGAGTGGTTGGAGAGGAGGTGTCGGGTGCTTCTGCAGGATATTATTATTCGAACTGGTTACGCTCCGGAGGCTGTTCCCGAGGGGGTCCGATAGTTTCGATTTCTCCACTGGCAAGGGAATATCCCGCGATCGAACCTATAGCCAGCGAAATAAATTCCGGATTAGAGCTGGTCCCCGGGAATCCATGTTTCCCGAAAATCCGCTGCTACTGGAGCGGCGCCGCGATAGGGCACGCCTCGCTGAGCGTCGCGACGCTCTCGTTTTCGTGGTATCAGAAAAATTTGCGCTTGCAAATTTCGTTATTCCTGGGATTCCTTTACTGGCACGAACCATATTATAACGAGATTATGTACTCAATCGAGTATGTTTAAATTATATTGTGGAGTTCTATATAATTGTATAACAATTTTGATGAATCGTCATTATTGAATGTATCAGTAATCAGTAGATTTTAATGAGAAGTGAACAGGGATCAGTTTTACATTGTAATGAGTTTGTATTACAGTCAATCGGATATGTCGAAGTTATATTATAGAATTTTATATGATTGCATAACAATTTTGACGAATTATAATCATCGAGTGTATAAGTAATGGGTTGAATTTAGTGGCAAGTGGACTTCAGAAATCAATTGTAAATCTAACAGAACAATATACGAGTTCAATAAATTATCCTAAAATTAGTACATTTAATATTTAAACTGCACACGGAATGGAAACAAATGGTAAGTAAAAAGCTTGTCAAATCAATAAACTAGTGCAAAAATAACAATGGTAGAGAATGGATGGAAGATAGAAATAGAAGAAAGAAGAGATTAGGAGCAAATCCCTCGAGCAAGCTGACTCGAACATCGCACGACACTTTTGACAGGGGAAAGTGAAATTGGCTTGACACCTACACGATTGGACACATGGCACTCCGACACTATTGCTAGTGACTATCACACAGTGGATAGCATTGTGGACGGATCAATGGACCGCTATCATTCTGAGCGAGCAGTTACTCGTAATTAGATAGCACGTACGTGTTTGTCATCATTAGAATGTGGGACAGTTTCGCTCGGGCGAGTGACAGCTCGTCCCCGACAATTCCCATCGATTTCTTGTCGTTGAGAGTGCTTCACGCGCACTCGCAACACACACCAGCCCATATTTAACCAGCTCTTTAACCAGCCGACAAGTACAATTCCCACTCAGACTGATTTGATCTCAGTTGAGAGTACCGCTCTCACTCTCAACTGATGACTGATTGACGATTCGAGCGGGAAATGCCGGCTCATGGAATTAGCGGTGTGATTTAGAACAGATGTTTTTTGTCCCTTAATTAATTGTTATTATATTAAATAGAGTTTTGTTTAGTGTTATTTATATTGAAATCGATTTTATTCCATTGGTTCTAGCTTCTTCGTCAATTAATTAATTCTAGCTTGTTATTATATTAAACAGATTTTTATCTTACGTAGTTTATATTAAAATCGATTTTATTTCTGCTAAGAGTTCCGTTAGCTTCAGCTGATGACAGATTGACAGTTCGAGCGGGAAATGCTGCTTGAAGGAATTATCGAAGTAACTTAAAACGGAAGCTCTTCGTCGGCCAATTAATTTATTTAACCTCCAATTTCCGTGTAATATTGCAAGAGTACTTCGACTAGCATATTTTCCGTGCGCGTGCAGGTATCACATTTTCCAAAGTTGGCTCGCGTCGCGCAAAACTCCAGCAAGTTTTGCGGCCCTGCACTTCCTCTCCCAACTTCCATCTTTCCGATAACGCGCATCAGTAGCGGGTCGTATCTCGGCGGGAAGTTTCGCTTGCCGGCACAGCGGGCGGTTCGATCGGCCGAACTACATAACGAGTTTCATTAAGTCCCTCGCGTAAGAATGCAAGCCTGTTTCAAGAGCGTTCCAAGCGATCGGGCAATCGCCGACCCAGTTTCCCGTAGTCGCAACGTGTAATTAGCGATTCCGTAAGCGAGCATTTTATTCTACCGAACCAGACGAGTCTATTTTCATCTCCTTCTCTTTGCTATTTGGAAAGATATTAGCAGTCAGACTGTAAGACAATGCGAGCCGATTAGATACCAGATGCATTGTTCCAGTAAAATGTTTGTTATTTAGTTAGTGCATTATTGGAAAGAGAATAGTTGGAGAAGACAGTATTATATTCTTAAAAGTGGATCAAAGAAAATAAATGAAATTCGGTTAAATAAAAGGATGTTTTAGTTGAGACAAAATTAATTACTGTTAGTACATTGTTTGTAGATTGAATGACTAACTCATCGGGATAGAAATCGACGAAGAAGGGACGATGAAGAGTGCATCGTGGCAAAGAAGGCGGAAGGGAAGAATAGTCGACAGAGGGCAGCAAGAAAGCCAACTTCGACAAGGGAGCGGCTTGGTAACACTGGCAATTAAAACTTCAGGAAAAGTCCTGACGCTCCGTCTCATTATGAAACGCCCTCGAGCTCTTTCCCTATCTCTTTCTCCGGCGATGTTAATTTGAATAAAGATTTAAAAAATAACATAAAATATAGATCCTTTCTTCTAATACTACGCTTCCATTATATTAAAATCCAAATGCATACAGTTACATTTCAAAATAATTATTCATATAATTAATACATATCAAACTCCAGTATAATTAAAATTGATTTACAACCGATTAAATATCAAATTTCAAAAAACTGCTGAAATAGAAAATTTCTTAATGGAAGTTCGCCTGACTGCGGTCTTTGGATGCGATTTCGCTTCACTGGCGAGTGTAAAAGGTTGAGAGTGGGTGGTAGGGAATTTTCGAAAAGAGAGATAGTACGCCTATTTCACAGGGCAGTGGAGGCAAACTGCAGCGAGGGTTTTCTGGTCTCGGGCGTGCTATACTGTTTCAATTAGGGATTGCTTGGTGCCGCGTGTACTCTCGCATAGGTGCGCACGCTTTAGCCACTCGCCGCAGAGGTGGCTGCCGGATGTATTTGGCGGTTTTAATGGAATGTATTGCGACTGCACTCAAGTTAATGCATTCAGTGACGCTATGCAACCAGCCCCGTTCGCTAATGACTTTATCTACGTGCCAGTATAATTTATATATGCGTCCCCTTAGTATTAAGCTCGCATTATAAATTAGTAATGAATGCCGATTTTTATAGAAATCTATGTATTATGGAAATCGATCGAACATTGGTTTTTATTGGATTTATTCATCGAATCAATCAGAAGGAAGAAGGAAGCACCCGCTTTTGCGAAAGCGGATACCTTTGATCGGTAACAAGGATAGAGTTGTCTATTTCCTTTGCAGTTATATTAAACGTGTATTCTTTACAGTTTCAAAGTGGTTAGTTAATTATTTCGAGTCACCGAAGAGCGACGAAGAAGTTTTGTTCAAGGATAATTTGCATTGGATTTCGGATTGGTCGATTGAGAGTATCCGATAAAGTAATCGTTGGTATTACAAGCTACCACTGCTGGACGCAAACCTCCATTAATAATGTTCTTACGTTCACTGACGGGCAAGGCACGAATTTCCTGTTGCGAACATCGAATACATCCGAACAGGTCGCCATCGGCAATCCACGGTGGTCTGCTTGTACACTTGGTTTACAGGTTTACAAGCAAAACATCCCACTGCGGTAGCCTGACTTGGTACACACGATAGCCGCATCTGATTGATAATAGTATCTCAACAGTATCGCAACACCGAATCAAGTCTGTATTTTGACATTAAGCTTTTAGTATTAAAAATGAGTGTAATTGTCACGAATGTTGCACTCATTTTTTTTTAGGTAAAAGCTGTTAAATTGGAGAAAATAGAATGTCATGTATTTGTAACCACTAACATAATTCTACATCATTTTATATTTATTACGAAAAAGGGTGAATTATTATCAGTTTGCATTTATAATTTCCAAATTTCCTTTTTAAAGCCACAATCTTTCGACATTCCACTAAAGGAATTTCAATCGATTAATAAAAATCTATAATAGCTAATATGTCTTAACGACAAGCACAGTTAATTGCTTCTTACCACGATGAACTTCGAAGCCCGAGCGAATTATACGCTCCAATGTTTCTCATGCACACGATTTAGCAAGGACAGGAGGGCATGTCCTTCAATGTCGCTTCTAATCGCTTGCATCCAGGTTGCAACCAGAAACTGAGGAGGGTGGAGACCAAGGTATTACAGCGATTACACGGGGATTAATTATTTAGGCTCACTAGGAAAATAGAGTTTGCGAGCCGATCACGTCCTCTCTATGGAGATCGGTAATACCTCCTGCATCTGTATGCCACATCCAGGCTAGCCAACGAAGAAAGTACTCGGTAAACCCTGGCTGACACTCTCCCCAAAACCCCCTATTCCACCCTGAAACTTTTAGTGGTGTGCAAACTGGGTTAGCACACCGGTCAGCTTTAGAACGAGCAGGGACGCGACGAATGTGCTGTAAACCTTGCACCCTTGACGGAAAGGAATACTGCTGTGTCCTGGTGTAAATAACTATGGTTTGCATCATTACTGAATACGACACATACTGGACATGTTGGGACTTTTAACTCGTTACTTTTATGTTCTTGGGATCTTTATACGTCTCAAGATGACATTTCGTGGGGATATATTTTCTAAGATGGTAGAATATAAATTGATATTCTAAAGTACGTTTTAGAGAAGATTAATAAATTTCAGAAAAGAAATAGTGATGGCGACAATAAAGCTTTTTTGGAACACCAATGACTTTCGATGAAGAAGAGCTTTTGCTTTAGAACTACCAATGGAAATGACGACTCAACAGGCCGGTGTTAAACCAAGGAAAATCGTGAACCCACCGAATTCTCTTTCCACGATTAACTCGAATGTCCGCTTGAAGCACCCTCTTTCACTTAACGGCTGCCGTTACCGGTAGGGGGCCAGAAAAATTTCGCTGAAAGTGCTAGAGGTCAGGGAAAAGTGGGGGAAGGTGGGTGGGGAGGCGACAGGGATGTGGATGGGATTAATGTGGACGACCAGCTGGCGGTGGTCCGATTTTAATGGTGCGGCATGTCGTAAGCCGACAGTAAAGCTCGGCCTTTCCTATGGCGTCCTGTCTGCTCGGCAGGCACGAGCTCCCTTCGGCCATCTCGCCTCTTGATTAAACTCAAGATAGCAATGGTAACAGGTGTTCAACGGCGACCAACCTCCGACAGAATCAACGGCAAACAACTTCACTGGCTCGTCAAGCGTCCCACTGGAAGAGTGGGTGAGCACTCACCGAAAAAGGAACGTGCTACTTCACTTTTCTGTTTAGTTCAACGTGTGCCTTGCATTGCTCTTGTTACGATGACTTTGACCGTAGACGCAGTGAACGTTGATTGCACCAAGCATTAACCTTTGCCACACTGGATGCTCTAGAAATTTCTGTATTCTTTCTCTCCATTTTTTTGTTTAAAATTATTATTAAACATTTTCTTGTCCCTGAAGATTCTTTTATATAAGTTAATTTAGGTAATTGATATTGGCTTGGACGTTGAGATTCGCCAGTAAATCGTAAGGAAGATTTGGCATTTGCATTTCAAAAATATTCTCTTACGATAGAACAGTGCACTCTGCAACGGAGGAGTACGATTTTCGTGCTGATAACACTCGGGCAGCGATTTAAATAAGCGAGTTCATACGCTTATGCGATATCGACGTGACTCTGGTGCTGATAATACCTGGGCCGATATAAGAATCCCATGTTTGTAAAGTGGAATGAAATAATAATAATAGTGTCCATGTTTTCGAAATGTAATCTAAATGCAAGTGTAACCGGGCAAAGGGGCCATGAATTTCAAGGCCGACATTCCAGGAGAGAAGAGGCTCTTTAAGGAAGCGAAAGAAGCATAGATCTTGAATCGTACGAAGCTCTATTTACACATTCATTCGTAAGATATTACTGGTCGGATAATACAGTGTTCAATTACTCCCTTTTACATCTTCTCTGAGTTATTCACCGAGCATAAATAAATAGGTCACAACCACAGCATTCCTTATTCGCCAATTTTTTTTTTAAATAATATGCTTAATATCCTGCAAGTGTACAAACACTTCGCACTACCCGAAAGTAATAATACAGAACAAAGATAATTAGTTCCACGTAATGGGAGTGTTTTTCTTACTGATTCCAAAACACTTAGGCTCTCAGAGGAAACGCGCCAAAATAGGAACAATTATCACATTACCTTTATCCAACATCATTCCTTATTCGCCAATTTTATAAATAATATGTTTAATATACTATAAATATACAAACACTTGGCACTACCCGAAAGCAATAATACAGAACAAGTATAATTTGTTCCACGTAATAAGAGTCTTTTTCTCACTGATCCCAAAACATTTAGGCTCTCAGAGGAAATGCGACAATAGGGACAGTTCGGTGCGCGATTGGTTCTTCAAGGAACACGTTGTACAGGTATATCTGGGGTATCGGCGAGTCCCATATTGGACCGCAATCGACGCCGGTCGTCCCGGAATCCATACAAAGTTCCATTGATTCAGACATTCTTGCCAAATGACAACTCACTCTGGCACACACACATACACACATACACACAGACATACACACAGAGTGAGAAAGATAGTGAGAGAAGAGGATAGGAAAAGAGGGAAATACAGAACGAGGCAGAGAGCGAAGGAGAACGGGGTCCTTTACCGAACGTGACACGAATAAAATCATCTCACCCTCTCACCGTAGAGGACGCGCGCGCGCCATCGCCCGGACGGTCGTTCGATATTTTCCTTTCACTATAAATGGCATACAGCCACGCTGACAAGACGGCTATTGTTTCCTTTGAAACGTGAGATCGCTTTATTTTCGGCTGTTCCAGATGCCACGGCACACTGTACACACCGTCACCGTGTATGACATAGTTTAGTCTCCGGACGATATTGCCCTTTTTATAGCTGGCTTTATGGTGGCCGGACAAGCCTGGCTAGCATTCATGACCACCGTGTGTTATGATCGCATAATGCCGATTGGAGTATCTTCGTATAGTGCACTGTCCACTCGGATAATTACGTAATGAAACTGGTCATTGAGCCTTGTGGATATTACCCACTATGAAATAGATTAATAGATATTGGTCGACGGCTATTGTGAAAGGGGTTGATGCACAAGGGTAGTGCGCGAGGTATAAAATTGATTAGTAAATTTTGTAAGTTATTTTTTAATCACTTGATTACAGACGTATGTATTTTTCTTTGTATTCATTTGAATAGTGTGTTATATATTAATTAATTATATAATAATCAAGCGATAGTAAATTCTTCTGTAAGGAATTTTAGAAGGTATTATTTTGATTAAGTATTAGTCGACCAAAGCTATTTGATTCTCCGAATGATTGGCTCTGGTTCCTTCGTAATGACAGAGGTATTACACATCAGCAACAAAATAGCTGGATCATCAATTCCTACAAGAATGGCTGTGCAATTGTCGAAGAGATACATTTTTCGTGGACGCACATTCTCACGATAGAGGTTCGGAACTGGCAATTTGTCGGTGTTTGTGCTGCGACATGTCGAACGGCGACGGGCGAAGACTAGCATCGAGAGTAGCCGGGCAAACAAAACGTGATTGGCTTTAGCCAGGCAACATCGATTCCATTTCAACGTTAAAGCTTCAACTGTAATTCCGAAACGAGTGGACACTTCATTCCGCTCGACGAAACTCCACGTTAATCGATACAACTTCTGACAGAGCTACGAAACCCTTGGGATTTTTTTTTATCTCCCTACTGTTTCATTGCATGATTTCACCTTTCGTCAATAAATAGTTCATTCATTAGGAATTGATTAATCCTTAATTACTACAGTCAGAGTCTTTGGGAGTACTTAGTTACTCGTTGACGCCTCTTAATTACAGTTTAGTACTTTGAATATTAAGTGGTACTTGTCTATTCGAATTTGTGTAATACAAGATTATTAATGACTGTGAATCTTTTAGAAACTAGATTTTGAAAGAGAATCGTGGAAAGCTTGCATTTCTTAAAAGTGGTGTAATTAACATAAAAATGCTAAGTACTGATACTTATATAATATTAAGTATTATAATAAATAGTCCGAACGAAATATTGCTAAGCCTTTCCCGATATTTCAAGTGTACCTATAACGCGTCGTTTCCTTTAAACACCACAAAAGTTATCTATTTCACGGTCCAATGGTTGGAAGTGGATTTGGCAGATCCGAACATCTGATGGCGTAATTGCACGTCAGGACGATAAATCCTTCTTGGCAGAAGAAATTCTTGATCCGAGCCACGCACTCGGCCTGGTGACAGGATCGCCCCAACGGAAGGATAAAGGACAGGACGTAGATAAATCATTGTGTTTCGGAGGGCTTCGAGGGAACGTCCTGGATTCCTCGAGGATGTTTCCGTTTCTGAACACGCAGACGCTCGTCTTTTATCTTTCGCAAGGGTTGCCGAAAAGCCCTGCTATTATTTACATAAGCGGCAGGGTGTGCTCGGAAGCAATGAAAAATAGAGCGGTGTACAAGAGTGGGATTCTGTCAGACTTGACATGTCCATTAGACACTTTGCTAAGCGTTCTTTGAGATCGAGAGAACAGTTTCTCGCATTTATTATTCATTCCGACATTCACTCAAGCTTCTCATATCACTCAATTTGGTAAATCCATGTCAAAAATAGTAGACAGGAGAAATCTGGGTTAATTTGTATTAAATGATATTCGACCGCAGTCATAGTTTTTAATTATGAATGTGTGAACTTTAATATCATTCAATGTAATAATCTTCTCCTTCTAATAATAATTCTCTCCCGTCAAATTGTACAAATCAACGCGATGTAAGGTTTGATTTACATTGCTCTATTTCATGCTACTTTCTTCATTCGAGTTTACAAAGATTAGAAACATCGAATTACAGTTCGATTTTGTGGTGCGATTACTGTTCCTCGAAGTACGTGGACTTCGATCGAAAAGCCACGACGCGCCTGTCTGCGAACTACGACTGTGCGGCAGAGTCAGGCCCGGGGAACCAACAATTCAAGATCGCAAGAAATCCAATTTAAAGTTGCGTTATCAGTAATGGGGAGCCACTTGTACCGCAACCACGCGCGTCCGCGTCCTTGCTCTACTCGTCGACAAAGTGGTTCCGTCCTGCGAATCGAATGGCCTGACTATTCGGAAAATTTTACGGGATAGTGCGAAGACATTTCCAGCCGAATGGAATGACTTGGTAAGTTTCTCTACTTTCTTTTCCTCCCTTGCTTTGATATTACATTCGATATTGTGTTTAAAAATTGATCGTCACTTTTATTATTGAACAGGTTTAATTAATTGGTTATGAGATATAATAATTTATAAGCTTTGACTTTGAATTATCCAACAAGGTGTATTCATTATAATCCGACTTTAAAATGTATAGTTCGCTTAAGCGACTTTCTCGAAGAAAAGATTGTGGGGAGCGGCTGTCACTGAAATGTTTCATGGAAAGGACGAGAGAAAGAGCGCGCGCGCATGTTCGTCAAGCATTAACAAGAAGCGAAGTAGCGAATAATGTAAGCCTGTAATCCGAAAGTAAGTTGGACGGTTCATTAAAACTTTATCATCGGCGGCCACGTGCCGCACTAGAGGCAGTGCGTGGCCCTCGCGGGCAAATGTTTTAATAATGACAATTTGCAAGTTCTCAACAAAACTAAGTCAAATTACTTTAAACTCGATTCCTTGATCATCAGACCTCTAAAGATACACTGCATCCATAATCAAATGGAACTCCAAAAAAGGACTTTTAAATCAATGATTGAAAATAAAGAAAAGTTCTAAATAAAGCGGGCAATTAATATAATATTTTCCGCGTCTTTCCAATTTTTTGTTCAGATAAATCAAGCAAAGTATAATAAATAATTCTGAAATACTTGTTGTTCAAAAAGATGATCGAAAAGATTTGCGCTTGCAGAAGTTAAATAAATATAGACACTGAGTACTCTGGTGTTCATAGGAACATAGTTTGAGAAAGGATATTGGCAGGGAAGGATTGGCGAGATCTTGAGTGGAAGCTTACCCGGATAAAGGAAGAGTCTGGACCCGATGACCGCCAATGCTCGCCTTTTCCACTGCGGGAAAACCAACCCCTTCAATACCAGGGTATAACCGCAACGGCTGTATCCCAGGAGATCTAGCACCGGTGATGCTGGACCTGCAACAAAAAGGCAAGCTTCTAGTATTTCGGTTTTAATCAGACCACCATTTATGCTACATCGAAATTCCAAACCTATAAATCAAATATAAAATTTTACAAAAAACTATCAATGTCTATGGTAATTTTTTATGTGATATAATGTGGTGGAAGAATATTTTATTATATTATATTACACTTGTGTATATTATGCATGCGATGTAATGATATTCCATTGCAAATGCTAGTTTTTAAAAATGATATTTTCTACAATTTCTCCTGGTTTTTTAGTTTCCCATTTCTTTCCTACAATTTATACTTCTTTAATAGAAGTATTGCACCAGTAGTTCTACTGTCAAGTTAAATTAAATGTAGTATATTCGCTCCGAAACTTGTAATTTTTTACATAGTATATTGTATTACACGTATAATGTGCTGGAAGAATATTTTACTGTATTATATTACACGTATATACATTATGCATACGATGTAATGTTAGTACAAATGGAATATTTCTGTATAATTAAAATTACTCTATAATATATATTTATCCTGTACCATTATCCAAACGAATGATTTTGTATTATTAACTATAAAATTACACGTGCTCAGTTTGACAGATTTTTCTTTCTTCTATCTTCATATCGTTCTCTCATCCCACAAACGTGATGGTTAATGAGTTAACGAAGCTCGAACGACTGCGGCTAATAAAACGGTGCTTGTCGAAACTCGGTTTTCATATCTCGTTCCGCCCGGCCAATTGTAAATAGCCAGTATTAATATTTGCATAGACGTCGTATACGTCGAGGTACACGCGCAGTGTACACCACCGACCAATCGAATTATTTATCGGCGATTGCTAGTTCGGCAGGCCGATTGGATTGTTGCATTCATGTGCTCGGTTTAGTGAAGGGAATCCCATCGCGCTCGTACTTATAATTATCGTTGCAATGTAATACTCGCTCGACGAATTATCAATAATGATAACGATTCGGTATCAATTGTAAATCTAATAGTTCGAATGAAAGGTATGATTCTCAAAAATTGTCAATCGTGCTTCTTCAACTGACAAGCATCTTAGATGGTAGAAGACGTCGAGCTTAATTAGTAAGCGGCTTTTGCCGCGTATTCGAGCAAGTCTCGAAGAAAATTACAGCCGGAACTTGCTCCCCAGAATTCACGCGCACGTGCACGTGTGTGCGGCTAATTGCAGGATGTCCCATGTTCCGGTTACACCGGTGACTGTGCTCTTAATGGCAGAGTCGAGCCAGTCACGTAGCACCTTGAACGGGCGAAGGGTTAATTGCGTTAGTTACCAGCACTTCGTCATTGCGCGCCATTCGTCATCTTGCACGAGCGTCATCGTAGTTGCAAGGGTGACTTCGTGTGGCCGCTTCTCACACATTCGGCCATCTTACTTTTACACTCTTTGCAAGACTCTCGCCAAGGGGTAAATGACATTAGCGAGAACGATCGATCAACCCTTCGCTAGCCATTCACTTCAATTTCTTCATCCCTTTCACCACTCGAAATCACTTTCTTTTTCGTACTGATACAATGGAATAATGACTGCTTGATTAATGATCATCATCCCTTGCTAATGGATATTTCAATGGTGATATGATGTAACATTTATCCAAATATAATGGTTGGTGATTGCAAATACGTGATTCAATTGGAGTGTCTCGCTTTCTCTGATTGTTAGCATTATTATCTGATAGTACCAATCGCATAGATTGATTGTGTGATTGTATTTACTCTTGCGTTTTTTTTTCCCCTCAATAAATTGAAACTTTCACCGGTGCCATCGCACTCGTTTTCTACGATGCGATGGTACAAAACAGTTTAGAGCTTGCAATTTTATTATATATTCAAATTAATCCATTGTCTCGTTCATTGAATTTCGATATGTATAACTGTCAATAACAATTTAAAGTTGTCAGATGTAGAGTAGTTTAAAATAAAATGATTCCCTCTCGTATTTTCCAAATAAATCAACTTTATCGGGTAGCCTTACTTTTTTTTTTAAATATCCTAGTGCTCTCATGAACAAAATTAGTTCCTCTATCCAACGCCTCGTTAATTCTGCAGCTTCTGTTCCTCAGGCAGCGAACGACTTCATTTTTCGAGTCATTAAATCGCAAGCATTTTCCGAGAATTTCACGAGCCCGTGGAGATGCGGCTCCGCGTTCGGCTGGATTGCCGATTAAGTTTGCGAGTTACTCGATAAGTTGTGCTCTTCCGCCTTATCGTGCGACCTTTTACTTAGGAAATAGTCTGATCATAATTTCTTCTTTAACCATCCTTCATTTTACTTTGCAAAATTACTATTATTATTACACTAATTTTCCACATCAACACAAACCACTCAATGTTTTTTTTAAATCCCAACTAACGTATGTAGAAAGTTATTTTTACATATATTATAAACATACTCTTGGAATTACAGTTCGGTGGGCTTTGCAGGGTTTCCTTATTAGCTAGCCAAATCATCAAAGAGCTAACGATCATTTCCTCGCCTTCTTTGACTTTTAACGAGTGCGGGCAAGCAGCAGAGTATGCAATTTCTCGAGGGGTCGACCGACCAAGCCTTCTCCCCATGCGTTGCACGCTAATTATAACGTTATTGCTACTATTAATGAGCAATTTCAGAGCTTCTGTGCCTGGCATCGGTATAAACCCAGCGGGGGGGTGCGCGTTATAGAAGTTTACGTTATACAATTTGCCGGGCTAATTAAGTTAAGGTGTGTTGCAGCGCGGCGCGCGTGCTTCCATGATATTCCCTGGACCTTCGACACTGTCCATCAACCTCTTTCGCAACGCCAACCTGTTCTCAGGCTCCTACAAATTTGATTGACTGTTTTCACATTCTAAGTTTCCTTAATTTATATTTCTGAGAGAATATTTGTTTAAGTGTAATTCGATTATATTTAATCTTCTGTGAATTGGGTGTGATTAAATTAATCTTAGTAATTTCTAGTACAATATATTATATATATTTACGGTATATTAGATTAACGAGAAAGAACTCTCATTGTCATTTTTTATTTTAATAATCAAAATGCCATCTTTTTAAGTAAGTCTATTTAAAATATAATCACGTATCACAGTGAATATGTATGCTCTTAAAGCAAGTTCCACTAGCATTACCAATTCTCGCAATTACCCTGCTCGTAAAGTTCTCGGCGAGGGGCTAACTTTATATCCGGGGAAAGTGAGCCGTTATCGGAGCGGATTTACGCGATATTCCAGCTGAATACGCGTAGAAACAACCAGCCCGTTGTCAGATACGTGACAGGGTGAAAGAGTGAGGGTGAGAGAGGGATCAACCGGTTTACGATGCAAGCCTCTCGTTACTGTACGAGTTCGCAAGCTGCCGAACAGCCCCGCAGTGAAGTAAAGTAAAGTATGCATGTACGTAGTAGGTAGTTGCATGCGTACAGGGTGATACACGCAACAGTCATTCACCCTTTATTACCCTTTGCACGCATAACTGCTTTATCCACCAGCGAAATTACCATCCGCATAATCTCCTTACTTCCCTTTTTTATTCATTTATTTTATCGTTGGTTACGATCCTTTTTTTTATCTCTTTTATCATTCTTTCGTATATCTATCTATAGTTTTATAATTCATAAATTATAATCGGCTCGATTGAATTAATTAATGAAGAGTACGAAATTAGACGGTGTAGATTTTAGGGGTTGAAATCGACGTAGTTTAACTCCAGGCTTTATTTGAACCACCCTGTACACATACTCGGTGGCAGGCAATCTCGGCCTTTGGCGTACATGCAGCGAGGGAATTTACGCAACGTTTTGCGCCGCCGGTTACAGCGGCAGCAATAACTCCGTGGATAGACGGATACGTTGGGCATTGTCAGGAAATTAATGTTTCTCCTGATATCTCGGGGCTATGATCGCGCGCACGCCACTGACGCTGCCCAGTAAGCCATCTACGAGCTACATCGAACCGTTTACGCAAGGATACGTATCACACTTCAGTGATAGAGAACATTCGGGTGACAGAGTCTTGCTAACATTAGGTGTAAAGTGTTGGTTTTGAAATATTGTTTGTAATGTATATTAATTGTAAATATAAAATAGTAATGATTGTTTTAGTTATAAGTAACGAATTATGGTAAATAATATTGTCATAAATTATTTGATAGATTGAAAAGATGATAATGCATTTGTGTGGTTGTTGTTTCGAGGACTGAAAATATTTGATTGCAAATATACAATGGTAATGATTGTTTCAGTCATAAGAAACGAATTATGTTAAATAATACTGTTATTAATTATTTGATAGATTGAAAAGATGATAATGCATTTGTGTGATTGTTGTTTCGAAGCTTGAAAATATTTGATTGCTCGACAAAATTGTCATTTAACAATAATGTGAATGTTTAAAGCTTTTAACAGTGACTTTCAGTAGTGTAGAAATACCGCTGGCAAATAATTGCATGGAAAGGAGCTAAGAGAATTCATTACCGCGCCCCCAATATTTTGAAAGCGAATTGCAATTGCAGAGCTGTTCAACCGATCGAGAAATAGCTGGGTACATTGCAGTGTGCTTACATTGCAAAGCCATTAAACGGCAATGCGATGCTGCTGAGAAGGTAATTAACTTTTCGGCGGGCATTTTAGCCTGAATTGCTCGGCAATAAATGTCCCCGGCGAATGAATGCCCTGTCGTTACGCATTATCATTGTGAATTTTTGTATCAATTCACACTTGATTCCACACGATTTCCCGATCGATTTTATTTTATGATCCACCCTTTTGTCGGTTGCGTTAACGCAACCCCCCTTCGTCTCGTTCTCCTCGCAATAATTGCAATTAAGGCTGGTGACCTGATTAACGATCATTCCGATAGATTGAGTTCCAGATTCCTCCAGGCATTTTATTAATAATCATATCCCGTGAAATATTAATATCAAAACTATAAATGCTAATGGGGTCAGCGAAATTGTAGACGCTCTCCATTATTCCGATAGATCGAATCTTAAATTCCTCAAGCTTTGTATTAATAATTATTTCATATAAAATATTACTACCAAACCTAAAAATCTAGGTATAATAACAATTGTTATGTTCCCTCCAGAAGGTAATAACTAATTCCTATTAAATCAATGTAATTGTTTGTGATTGTTAATGGGGTCATTCGAATTGCAGTTATTCCTCATAATACGAGGTTGTCGTAGCTGTATAGAACGCAACCCAGCGTCGGATCGGTAACGACGCGACGCCTGGCAAACTTTCGCGGCTAATGCAGCGCCGCGACGCGCGTTTCCACCGGCTCATTCGTCCGAGACGATCCCATTTACTCGAAATATCGAACTCCAATTACTCATTATGTCGCGCCGCTGTTAGCGGTCTACCATTGTGAACCCTTTAATCGCTCGATCAACTAACTGCGTGCAGTTTCGCCGACAATTTAAGCCGAATTCCTCTGAGTAGCGACGCCCACCCACACCCATTTCCACCGACGCTCGACGCTCTTCTCTCGTTCTACCGGAAATCGGCTGTGTGCGCTTTGTTCGCGGCCCGACAAGTTCGTACTAGAGTCGATGACACCATCGCATAGCCACATATTTCTCCCATGACTACTGCGTCCTCCTCTTTTCGATCGCTTTCCTGTGATTTTATCTGCCATCCATTTGCCGTTATATACCAGGTTTCAATGGCGCAACCTTTCTCCCTCGAATTCTCCAATTGTTTATAGGCTATTGTTTTACAATGCTCTGTTACGAGTATCGATGTGTGAATTGATAGTTTATTAACTGCTGAACTGCTGAGAGATGGTAGATATTTTTTAAAGTATCTTATAAGTACGAATTTTAAGTTGTTTATTATTATTATTCATTGAATATCTTTGATTAAATTGTAATCATTTTCTTGGAAGGCATATGAATTTGTTACAATTCTCTAATTGTTTATAGGCTATTGTTTTACAATGCTCTGTTACGAGTATCGATGTGTGAATTGATAGTTTATTAACGGTTGAACTGCTGAGAGATGGCAGATATTTTTTAAAGTATCTTATAAGTATGAATTTTAAGTTGTTTATTATTATTATTCATTGAATATCTTTGATTAAATTGTAATAATTTTCTTGGAAGGAATATGAATTTGTTACTAGGGTGTATCCGTGGCATTTGCGTTTCTTCAATTCAGCCACTTAATTAGCAATAAGTTGAGAATCGTGAACCCGCTGGATTCCCGTCGCAAATGCACGAGATCTCTCTCTTTCTCTTTCTGTTTCTCATTTAATTTAATGCTGCCAACATCGCCGCTGAATACACGCATTCAGTGGCTTTCATTGTGTGTGAATCGACCTGCGCGAAAGAACAGGGCAGAAACAGACTGAAATAACGTAGATTCAGCTGCGGAGCTGTTGTGTGGTAGGAATTAATTAGATGCGAGGAAATACTAAGTTGGATCTAAATAATTTGAATACGTGAATACTAATATCTCGGATTCAGAGATATTCGCTTGAACATAAGCTTCGTTTTAAAAATGAGAAGAGTGAAAACGCAAAAAGCTTTATGAACCAGATTTACCAAACAGTCAAAATTGTTGTAATAATATTCCATTGCAAATATTAATTTCTCAAAAACTACCTTCTCTATAATTTACCCAGGCTTCCCTTGCAATATATACTTAATTTCATAAATCCTCTTTCCATTTCCCTTTTTCTTCTACTAAAATTTATACTTCTCCAGTCCAAGTATTGCAACCAGCAGTTCTACTGTCATGTTAAATAAAATCTAGTGTATTCTCCCTGAAACTTGGCAGAGCAGGTACCAGGAGTATTCAAGTGAAGAGATAAAACTGGTAGGAAAGAGTGGAAGGCCGAGTGGATTTACACATATATAAAACTATCTCGAAATGACCGGTTCGATTGTGAGCTGGGGTGGAAAGCACCCTCATCAGCATATTGCCCGATGCCCGGATGATGAGTGATCTGCTGAGCCAGGCTTTCCCATGCACCACTGCTTTCGAAAGAGCGATAAGCTCTCGCTTTGCCACCCACTGACCAAACCGACCCCTTCGCAGTCTCGTTCACCCTCTGCACACACGTACCATTGAAAAAAGTCCGTGCCAATATTGCGGTCTACCTATGACTTGTCCCGTTCATCCCTCTCACTCTTCTCATGTTCTCTATTGCTTTCGTCCTTTTTACACCTCTCGCGCTTCCCACTTTTCTCTCTTTGTCACTCGTCGTGGTGAATCGCGACGCGAAGGGTCAACGTCGATTTCGAACTCTGATGCCGCTTTATTGCGCTACTTGCTAGCCTTTCTATTGGCGACTCGGATTTATGGGATGTAGTCGAAGGTACAAGCGAACGTAAAGCTAGGCTTTGCTAGTTGTAATTACATTTTTGTTAATCTTCTTTTTTATTTTGCGTGCTATGCTATACAATATTTAGAAGAGAGTTATGACTCATTTATAATTAAAATTACTAAATAATTTATCATTATTATTTGGAATGGAAGAGTGTACTAACCTACGTGGAAGGCAATAAGATGTCTTAGTTCAGGATCCACCCCTAGTCGAGTGCGTCTAGACGCGTCCTGGTAGCCAAGGGTCTGAAGGAAATGGTCCTGAATTTCCAAGGGTTTCTCTTGGCATCCCAGTCTCCTTCCCGCTTCACCACCGTACTGAAAAATGTCGAATTCCACTCTGTATTAAATAAGATTAAATTAACAATAAAGAAGTATCATACAATTCAAAGAAACACTTTACAAAATTCTCTTGTTGAATGTCACATTTAATTTAAACCTTCCAAATATTATATATGTCATTATTAAAAATCGCTTATATTTTACAAAACAGACGAAGCAATGAACGCAGTGAAAAAGTCGTTTGCCAAGGCAAGTAAACTAAGAGAACTATGTAAATTCGATGAAAATGTGCCACTATTGGAAGGTATGCTGATGAGGCGCTCGGTAACTTTTCGAGGAAGCTCTAGTAACTTCAGGAATTCGAAGTAGCTAGCTGGCTTTGAGGACGCCGAGTGCGCCTGTCTCGCCTCTAGTTTCACTGTCAAATTGATAGAAGAGCATCTTGTCGCGTGGAAGAAACATGAAGGAGTCAGCGGATGTTCTCGGCCGCGTGCGCACTCAACGAGTCGCTGTAACGAAGAACTCTCGGGCAAGCAGGCAACGTTTAACGTTATTTCTCTCGCATAATCCTTGTAACGAAGCACCCTACCCTTTGATGGAGATGCCACTTGAGCCCTTGGAGCTCCTGAAAACGGAATTCTACCAGGTTTCTACTTTCACCGCGATGAAACGTTCTTACGGTGTTTCAGAAATTTTCTTGTGCAAACCGTGCATCGTAATATTCTCAAACAGGACTCATACATTCATTCATACGTCAAGATTCAGGAACTTTTCGATTCAATAAGACGTTTTTATTTTATTTCTGTTTTTATCTTTGGGGAAATATTATTTTCTCATGTATTATAAAATTTAGTATAATCCAATATATATTATATTAAAAAATATACACTATCTAATTGCCAATTCGAGTTTCAACTTTCGTGTTACACGAGTTTCTAGTTGCTCGGGAAGTATTTACAATATTTCCCAGAGGAGTGGCAAAGAGGCGTGTAAAAGCAGAGATGCCTTCGCTTTACTATCCAATCCGAGCTCCCATTTGCGCTGCTCCACTTTGCCCATTTTTTCGAGGTATAAATTTCCACATCCTGTGTTGCCGCCGCCGCCGCCGCCACCGTCGCCGCCGCCGCTTTGAAGGAAGAAGAGCTTTCGTCGGTGAGAGTGGCGCGCACAGCTGGACGGAAGATTGAATCAGTGCGGAAACACGTGTCCGATGTGTCGCGTCGTTCTAACGCGATTCCCCACGTGTATACACGTATACGCGTGTACACTGATCCATTATGGCGAGTACACACGTCGAATATAGTCGCATGAGCGATGTTGAAGTCCTGTTGTTCCAGTGGGAATAGCGAGCGCCTTTGAGCGCCGTGTCACTAAAATAAATAATACCAACGTTGACAATAACTATCTCCGACGCCGCTAGACTTAAAAGTTCCCTTTGCGGAATTGCAATGAGAACCTTTAACGAAGCTACATATTCTTGTGTTTACGAGTCCACACGTTCATGGAAGTCTGTAATTAAAACTCTTGTTATTACCGAAGATCGCCTTGTTGCTTTTGCGGTAGATAAGAATGTATGTTCGAAGTATTTACGGATTTTTATTTACGAATTGCTTTTGAATATGTTTTTAATTTAAAAGGACGAGGAATTGTTTGAAGTTAGAAATATATTATTTACATTGAGAGTTGAAAATCTGAGTATCGAAGTATATTAAACGATCTTCGATTAGAATTTACAATGCTCGCGTTAGTTACTTGTATGAGAATTCAGTATAGGTGAAACTGTAACGGATCGGTGAATGCGAATTCGCAAGCCGGCCAATTACAGGGTGAAGCAGTGGCGGAGCGCTCTCGTTAAAAAATCCATACCGCGGTAATAAAGAGCGCCGGCGGCAGCGTTCTAAAGGAAAAAAGCCTACCAAGCTGTTTGCATTTCTCGTTCATTGTGTGCTTCGAGTGTAACCGAAACTACCAGCTTACGAAAACTTGGCGGGCGTGCTTTTTTTCCGCCCCGCCAAAAAAAAAATAAAAAACAAGAAGAAAAAAACACGAGCTTTCCACGATGCACGTCGTAATGCGTCTTGCCAAATAATTGCCGGAAACCAGCTCTGATTCCACGTTGGACAAAGGGATAGACAAAGTTGATAAACCCACAGGGAAAGCACAGGAGTTTCGGAAACTCGGTAGGAAAAAGTTGTCAGTTTCCGGGAGCGATTGCAAGCCGAATCCCACTGATTTCCCGTGGCATTTAAAATCTGGCGAGAGTTACTCGACTAGGGTGGTTGTTCAACCTCATTTTTCCAGGATGGAAAGCCGACGAATTTTACTACGCAATTGCCTCGTGTGATTATTATTCCCAAGTGGTTCTCGTTTCTCATCAAATCTAATAAGATAGAACGATTTCGAAAATGAGATTATACTCTTAATTGTCACAGTTTTAACATTATGTGTTACCTTTCGTTAATCATGAAAGATATCATTTTTTCTACATGTTTAATTAGATTAATGCAAATAAAATAGATAGAAAGATGCACAGCTTGGTAATATATTCTAACAAGTACACAATAAAGGCAACTATGGTAAGTAGAAAAAAGCTTTTTTAAAGCACAAACTTCACTAATAGCACCATCGAGTATTACAAAACTATCTAGTTACTGAAACTTCGGCTTGCAATATTCCGTCAATGGTACACCATTATTTACGGAGGTAAAACTCAATCAAAGAAGCGAAGTCACTCCATTACAACTGGAGAACGCAGTGCCTTTGTGCTTCAGCGCCGGAACTTATTGGGAAATCCGATTCTACTGGAATGATACCTGTCCCTGCTGCTTGGATTCTATTATTACGTGCAGCGTGTTATTACTTCGACATCCTACTTCGCTTTTACCGTTTCCCCCTTTCCCCACCCTGAAAGCTTCTCTTTTAAGCATTGTGTCCGAGATATCTATGCGCAGATATTCAATACTCCAATACTTTGATATATTCTGAATTTTAAATTTGAAACATTAATTGTACGAATCCAATAATCACTTTTTAATGAAGCTTTAATACATAAATAAATGATTTGCAAGAATTATATGTATTATTAATATAAATAGTAATATTTTTAATACTAATATTACTGATTTAATTTTTACTGATTTCTATCTGAATAGTTGTGTATAGGAATTATGAATTAACAGAGTAATCATTGGCTTTCACTTTGAGGCTGACACTTTCTTATCAAAGAGGCGATTATTGCTCGAACTGCGTGTGCGTCAATTGCGAAAGGGGTGCGCCCGAGTGTGTTCTAATAATGAAACACAACCACTGGCACAGTACTAATGCGAACCGTGGGCGGAACTCATTACCAACACCACAGCGAACAATTGCAATTAGTGTCTGATGGCCGTTACGCGTAACCAGAGCGCAATGCGTGCAACCCGATATATTTACCAATTACAGACAATACTAAGATCGCATCGCGCTTCGGTTACTCCTTTGTCGAGTTGGTCGCATAGTTAATTAACTTGACGCTGGCATTGAAAAGAAAAACAACGTATCGGAAGAAGTAATAGGAAAAGTGTGGACAAACGAGTGAAGTGTATCGAGTAATTTTAACGATCGTAACGATGCAAAAGAGTGCAAATTAGTTGGCTTTTTAAAAGTTCTCGTTAGGGCTTCTTGTTCCGTGGCGATCGAAATGAAATTCGGTCGATCGAGCCGCTCGAGCGGATTGCGCGCGCCGATTTCTCTGGAGAGCCGCGTGCAATTAACAAAACTCATTATAAGCGGTAGCATGTGTACGCGGCCGGTCGTTTCGGTTTGCCCCGCTGCTAAATTAGAGTGGTATTAGAGCGACAATGTACACAAACCGGTACCAATTCGAGCCTGTCGATAATACCTGATTCTACAAGTGGCAAGTTTGTTTTCTTTCAACGATAATCGATTTTAATGAATGCTATTCTGCATTCATTAATTGTACATTGTATTACTAATGTAAATATCACCAAAAATTATGTAATTGAAACGTGCAAAATGCGTAGTTCTATTTTTGATAACGATGTGCTTTTTTGTGCTTTCAATATCATCGAATGCAATTGGCATTTACAGTACTTTTCTTAAAATATAATAAGATATAAAAAATATGCTCTTTTTTTCTACATTTTTCAGGTGTTATAAAGTGTCGGCGAGCCAACTTCATCCGCCAAAATCCCTGCACGATATTTATATTTAATTAAATGCACTAGCTTAATCCAGCAGTTTTCACGGATGGAGAAGAAGCACTCGTGAAATGCTCTGGCAAGAATTCGTAGATCGTTGGTGAGCCCGCAGACTTTCGGGAAATTTTCGTGGAAGAGGGCGAATGGAAAAGTGTCCAATTAGACTTAACTAACTTCATCCGATCTGCTAAGCTTGCAGTTTCGACAGAAAGAACGTCATCTGTCATTGGATGACACGATCTTTCCGGCGAAATGTAATATTAAAGGAACTTCAATAACGAGTAAGCAATTATAGCAAAAGATTTTAGAAAATACTATATTTGGAGGAACACGATAAAAAAATACTAGAAATTAATATATAATAATCTACTAGTAGAAGTAGTTCATAATGACTCGCGTTGCTTTTGATATTGCAAGTTATCAGTAGTTTTCCTCCACTGTTATTCGCAATTTCGTTGCGAAAGTATTCGAAGTACGCGACACAAACCCACGGATGGAATTTCATTACTTGTTTCCGTTCATCGTCGGCGATCCATTTTTCTTGGATTTTTCAAATTCCATGCTTCCGCAAACCTGACGCAACTCTGACCAATACTACTTAACTAGTTCGACGCCATTGGTAGTCGCACACTCTGCTTAATAATAGGAGAATAATAAAGCCAGGGGAAATTTATCGGGCTTGTTATCCTCGAACCGAATCTCCTTTTCGCTAGATCGCCGGGTCAGCCAATAAAGCGGCTTTTGTGCCGACATACCCTCGGGACAAGTTCGATATTCTAGTTCTTATTACGCTCGACTAACCTCGCAACTGAGCCTCTTTACCAAAGAATCTAGTGCTTCGTTACTGTGATAGTTGGTAGAGAATTAATTAAAAATCTTTAATAATCAAACCGTTCCTTTTCCTATGTTTTACTATCCTTTCAAAATGAATTTAAACTATAAGTTCAATGAATCGAAAGACGACTTTTATTTACAAATTTGAAAATAGAAAAATCAATCCTACAGAATCGTAGTAATTTGATTATAAATCAATAAAGTTTGTTAAATTTTATAAAGTAATCATTATTACTAGTACGAAGTCTTAATGAAATACATTGTTTTATAAATATACAAAACTAAGATGTAGTTTTTTCAGATTGTATTAGTGATCATGCAACATCGATAGTGATTCTATTTGTAAGATACGAGATTCCGTGTGTGCGTTTGGCACATGGTAAATTTATACGATCCCAGAACAGCGGGTTTGCTGTGGTATCGACAATGAAGCTTGTTGGGTCGGACATAGGCTGGATTGAAAGTACACCATACAAATCGAATGCCGCCGGCTCTCTTGCGGCCCTCTGTCGATATCCCAGCTTCAATGCGCGTAAAATATTGAGAAGGATCTCAAAGTAAACAGGGAATACACTGTGCATCCCTGAATCTCACTGGAGACTACTGACTCACAATCTGTTAAATCGGATAGCCACGATAGGGATGAAACTCATTTCACAGAATGACCTTTTGCTACTGACAGAAAGCAATCAGGGAATGAAAGAAACTTACTTTGTACAAGTTTTTAATTTCACTGACTAAATCTTATCTTTCAATTTTCTCTGTATTCGATTCATTAACTTTTTAGTAAACTATATAATTAAAAGGGAATATATTTAAAACAGAAGGAAGATTATCAGAATTCTAAATTAGGGATATAATAATAAATAAAGAAAAAGTAGTAACGAAAAGAATTATTCGTGTACAAATACAACGCCAGAGTTTAATATCCATTCACAGGCAATGAAAGTTTGACGACCCCAACTGTAAACAGAAGGCTCATTCTCATCAATCATGCGAGCCGGTAAATGTGTATTGGTGTACTCTCTTAAACACCTTGATATATTGTTCGTCCAGGGTCGGCTGGTACAATTTCTCAAAGTGAAGTTTTAGACGATAAGAGCGTTGGCTGCTCTCATTTAAAGTGTACGCCTTGTGCTTGTCATGTTATTCTTTCGGTCTCGCGAGGCGACAGTGAATTTAATTGAAATTTCCATATGAGCGAGGCAAAGCTCAGCTTAAACGTGTACGGGTCAAGTTTCACGGGAAATTTGATACGCGCATCCAACCCTTTGCCAAGCACCGAGGATCGATATCCTAGACTATTATTTCTATTTTTTTGTAATACTGTCGTATACAAAGGATAAACGACGTTTGAATACAAGTACCTAATACAACTACAAAGCGAGGGCTAGAAATTCTGGAATGCTTTCAAGAATATGCGTGTGCACGACGATTCCACAAAGAGTATATCAAATACTGCATTGTAAATATGCAAAGAGAATGATGTCACGTGCGAGTACTTCAAACAGTTCTACAGTCGTTTCATGTTACTGTCAGGTAAATCTAACAAAGTGCAATTGAGCATTACATGCATGTAAGCATACTGTAGATATTTACATAAGGTTCTGAGTGTGAAATATATTAGCTCGCAAAGATTGCGAAATCTTTATTACACCTGATGTGCATTTAGATTTTAGGGAGAACAAAAGCGTTAAATTAAGTTTCCAGTAATTTAATTGATAATAAATATTTGGTAGTAAAAGGTTAGTAAGAAACTTACAGTGCGTCTGAATTTTGGATTCGTTTGTGAGATACTACAGATTTCTCGGAATCCGGATGTTTCTTTGAAGAAAGATCTTGAATACGATGTACTACACTGTATTCATTACCAACTATTCACAATAGAATTTACTACACTTTTATAGCCTTTAACAGTAAACTTCGCACTACTTTCCACAACAATTTACGAAGTTCTTACAAGTGAAACGAAGCGGTTAGAATGCCTTTTACTGCGCCTGCGCTGTTGACCGAGTGGCGGCGTGCCTGTCGTTGTCCTATTTACCGACTTTACCGACCCAATTGCCGGTCGACTTGCGCAACCCTCGACAATATCGATATTTATCAATCATTAAAATCGTACTATTACTAAACAGACTCATCAATATCTTCCACTAAACGTTTACAAAGTATATCTTTAAAATTAGAACATCTTGATTAGACAGAAATTGGGTAATGACAATAAAAAATTTGCAGTCGGTACATTGTATTATCGATGGCTAATGCATTGCCGCGCAAATCAATGAAATTCAATATGGCCGCGGCGTTCGTACAAATGTAACGCGTTATTCTCGTGGTGGTGCATTCTTTTTCGGGTTTCGTGTGTTTAAGACGAAAATATGGATCGAATTAAGCAGTGAGGCGGTTTGCTTGCGTGCTTGGAGTATGTTGAACTCCTGCTGGATGAGTGTTGCTTGCGGTTAAAGACTGGCTGCTGAATGCATTATTGTTGCATGTGGTAAGTGCTTGTAAGGGCATGTTGCATGCTATTTTTATTGTAATCCATTGATTTACATAATTTTGTTGACCGAGTTATTCTGATTATGATCGAAATGTGTCAGATCACATTAAATTCTTTAGCAACAAGATATCTAGCATTTTATATTACCTACATCGTTTCTTTGAACAGGAATCGATTGGTCGAGTGAAAGTCAATAAGACACGAGAATCGATTGGCCAGTTTCTCCAACGTTATGTATTTTTAAGAAGAAAATCGGGATCGAATTGAGTAGAAGGGATGCTTGCGTGCTCGGAGTGTTTGTGCTGGAATTCGTGCTGGATTAGTGCTGCTTGCGAGTAAAAACTGGTTGCTGCTGAGTGGGTGTTGCTACTGCATGCGGTAAGTGCTTGTACCAGTGTGCCAGAACCTATTTTTACACTATTACAATGATGTACACCATTTTCTTGACTGCTCTATTCAGGTTATGGCCGAAATATGTTTGATTATAACGAATTATTTGACGATAAGATTAGTATTTTATATTACGCTTATAGTTTCTGTGACCGACAATCAATTATTGGAAGGGAATTTAATAACACGTGGAGATTGATTGGCGAATTTTTCGATTGTCAAGATTAATTTACAGAGATTGTGATCAAATAATTCCAGCGTAGCATTCTGCGAACGCATAAAACTCGGGAAAATTGAATCGTTAATAACGCAGTTGAAAGGTTGATGTTGTATCAAATAATAAATAAAAACTGTAATAACACGACAGCACGAGTGCTTGGAGGTAAAGTATTTTGTATGTTATTACTAGTAGTCGCTTCTCGTTTATCATGACTATCAACTTTTGATTACCAGCACGTACTTTCTTGTGTTGGAATATAAAATAGTTAATGATTCGAAGTAGTTTTATCGATGCTCGACACTTTTAAGATTACTCTCACATTTGTAACAAATGAGAGATTATTGATCAAACTGTGTGTGTGTATTAATTACGAAAGAGCAGTCGAAATGACTGCAACGATATTTTATTGCAAGAATTACATTTGCAAAATTTTTCCTGTTTTCCCTTTTAATATAACTCTGATAAAAATTGTAGTGTTAACAGTAGTTGCTTCTCGTTTATCATGACAATCACTTTTTAATTATCAGCACGTACTTTCTTGTGTTGGCATATAAAATACATTAATGATTCGAAATACTTTCACTGATCCTCGATACTTTTAAGATTACTCTCACATTTTCAACAAATGAGTAATTATTGATCGAACTAAATGTGCATTAATTGCGGAAGAACAGTCGAAATGACTGCAACAAGATTTTATTCCAAAAACTACATTTCCAAAGATTGAATATTCCAAACTTTTCCCTGTTTTTCCTTTTAATATAACTCTGATAAAAGCACGTATACATAATTCTTGAGTAGTTCCAATGTTAATAGTAGTTGGTTCTCGTCTATCATGGTAATCAGCAGATAGTCGAAGGTGTTCATGAATGGATCGTATCTTCGGTGGTCGAGGGAAGCTTCTTTCAAGGAGGTCGTTGAGTTATTTAAGCCTTTCTCTCTCTCAGCGAGCCTTTGATTACCGGCGCGTACCTCGTTATCTTTGAAGAAGGCCACCGCCATCATCCCTTTCCTACTCGGCTGGCTCTTACAGTCATTATACACGACGTCACTCTCTCTTTCTCTCTTTCTCTTTCGTCTACCGAAGCCCGGTTGAAGGAAGGAAACTTTTGGCGGGCGGACGTTTGCAATGGGGAAATCGGTTAGCCGGGATGAGAAAGGCAAGTAAGACGAGTCCTCTCTCGCAAAGCCCTCAACAACTGCTCGCTCTTCCTTGTCGGCCCTTCGCCGCCTCCGGGCTCGTTTTTCATTTTCTTTCCGGCTATTTTGCCCTCCACCCGCCTCGAACACGAAGGGCTCCTTCGCAAAAACAACCTCGTCGGAGTCAGGAATATCTCTGGTGGTTTGCGCGCAAGAGAAACTGGTAATGAGAAGTTCCTTGGGAGGCGCGTCCTTTGAAATGATTCGCTTTCGTCCGTTGGATAGCTTTGCATCCTTGGTTACACACGGAACGAGAAAGGCGTGTTATAATCTCAATTCGTTGTATAATAATTTCGAGATATTTAACGAATGTTGGAAGAATTCTCGCTTTAGAACTTTAATATTAGAAAATATTACTATACAGCCGTTGAATGAAACAGAGATTAATTAATGAATTAAAAGTATTAGTCTCTAAACAGCAATTACTTTAATGCCGACTGTTAAATATGAAAAATATGCAAGCTCGCTCGAGAAAAGTGAACAGGAGAATTTTCAACTTCAGCAACCCCACTTTTATCCTGTTATTTATTTCGTCCTTTCATATCTTCCCCCTTGCCTACGAGATCTCGTCGAGGCAACGCCGTTTGCGTAACGTTCCTCGTCGTCCCCAGGAAAAGCACGAATGTAAATTACACCTGTCCTTTGTCCGCTTGGTAAACGATAGCGCGATATGAGGCCGTCGTCGGCAGCAGCCTCTTTTCTTTCCAACAAAATGACGAAACGAAATCACAGGACGTATCCCTTCGAGGTGCGGAGGATCCTGCGGTACGCCAGAATTTCCGGTGTACGTCGACGTCCTCGAGACGTCATTAATGTTCCAGCGCGTTCCTGATAAAGCCTTGCCAGATATCCCACTGAAATCTTGCACACATTTTCCCACTTGTACATACACACCCACGCACACAGAGCGGCACGCTTTTCTCGTCTTTTTCACATTTTCCCTCACTCGGACTCTTTTTCTTTCTCGCCTCAATTCCGCTACACTGCCCTTCATTTTTCTTTACCCTTTTCTCGTTTCCTTTTTTTTTTCTCGTGTACTTCTGTCTCCCTTAATTTGAACACGCTATAGTTTGATCAATGTTTATGTATGTACTCAAAAACAACAAGTTTCTTCTCATTTCATGACAAATTTGTTGCTTTACATCACTCTGTTATATTATTCTTACAATTTTTCTTTAAACATATAAAACCTAGTATTAAGAAAAACCATAAGAATAATATAACAGAGTGTACGAATAGTAGAAGATTTAAATAAGATACGATTCAACTGAATATCGAATGTTGATATTTTTACTGCCACTAGTAACAGCTAATTGGTGTTGGAATATATGTATACGAATGGGACGCGAGAGGTCTCAAGATTGGATTGCTAATTAGCATATCTACATAGAGCTTGTTAGAGTGACGGGGATGGTGTGAGTCATCGTGGCATGGGAAATCGGATGAATAATTAGCCAGGTGAGTGACTCGATGGGACGCTTACCTGGATAAACAGAGACAAGTCATCGCCAAGTAGCATGTCTCGGCAGACATCCTTGGCAGTGGTGTCGAGAGTAAGATAGACGAGACTGCTTTCGATTCCCGTGTGCACTCTGACCCAGCCGCTACCGGTTCCGACATCGACGCCGACCCCTGAGTCCCAAGAGGAATTGAAGGTCTCCTGGAGGCTCCGGGACTTGGGAGAGTCTTCCTCCTTCAGTAAAGGACTCTCGCCACCTTTCTGGATCGAGTCGCTACTGAAGCTCTCTTCTTCCTTCTTATCCTCTATCAGATTCTCCTCATCTCTCTCACAGTCGAATTTACCGATAGTCTCGTCCAGACTCTCGAGCACCTGGTTTTCTAGTTCCTGATCTGCCTCGACCCTCTTCAAATTCCTCTTTTCACAACTATCTTCTTTTCTAGGCTTTTCCATTCTGGTTTCGATCTCCACCCGGCAGATAACCGAGTCCTTTTCACCTGTATCTTTCTTGGGTGTCGAATGGGCGTCGATGCACTCTTCAGGATACAGTTTCGAATTGCTGAGACAATTATCAGCATTGAGATCGATTGGCTCGAGGAGAGGTTCGGTCCGGCTTACGTGGAAGATGGATCTACTTCGTGGAACTTTTGCTCCGTCGCTTGCGGGCGAAGTTTGGATTTTCGTTTGACGATATGCTTGCTGGTTGTCGTCCTCGTCGTACGCCCGATAGAAGCCTGCTCTCGGCGCCATGCTGAAGTTCTCGTTATCGCAAGCGGCTCTCGCTGGTTGCGAGGAGATCGCTTGATTTCTCGGGAGCTTCCTCCTTTGATTGGCCTCGGGCTGATCCCCCTCGCAACTTGGCTTCTTCTCGCAGTGGCGGACGCCTTGCTCCTTGGAGATGGCGGGGGAGAGCTTGTTTGCGCCGGGGTTCCGCAGCGAGGAGGAGTCCTGACATCTCTCTGCACCAGACGCGGCTTTTGCCCTATTTTTACGCTTCACCTCGGAGTACTTCTGCTCCTCCGGCCCCTGCGTCCTCCTAGCCTCTCTATCATCGGGTTCCTGCTTTTCCTTGCACTCCTTGCCGCTATTCAG
Organism: Ectemnius cavifrons; assembly: GCA_964023945.1. Classification (NCBI taxonomy): domain Eukaryota; kingdom Metazoa; phylum Arthropoda; class Insecta; order Hymenoptera; family Crabronidae; genus Ectemnius; species Ectemnius cavifrons. Next base: position 5,956,690 of record OZ030384.1, on the reverse strand, counting down.
GCACCTAACGCGACTCCTTTCAGACTGCTCCTTTGACTCCGATCTTGTACTCTCCTTCGTGCCCTTCGCGTAGCCACGCTTCGACTTCTGTTGGAACCTCTCGTAATTCGCCAGTATCTTTTGATTCAGCTCGTGGATCAGCTCGAGCCGCTTCGAGATCGAGTCGCTACCCTTCTTACTGGTCATCTCCTTGCCGGACCATTTGCTTCGTCGACTGCTATCCGAGTCTTGACTCTCGTTCTTCCCCAATTTCCGTGACTTCAACGTCCCGTTCGCCTCTTGCCGCCTTTGCTTCGCCTTTTGAGTGACACTGCTTTGAAGCAGCATGCCTATCTCGTACTTCGAGTCGCTCTTAATCACGTCCTCCACGTCCACCGACCTTTCGATCACGTCGATCTCTACGGACCATGAGTCTGCACCCGGGTGCTGCTGCTGCTGCTGCTGCTGCCCTTTGTCCAACACCCCTGGGAATCCTGACACGTTCATCAGATCCAAGGTACCTTTATTCGTGGATATTCTTGATTCACGACGACCTCTTCTATCTTCGTTAATCTTACCAGGGATTTGCTCGAGTTCTGCTTTCTTCCGGTTGTCACTGAACTCAATGCCTCGCTTCGCATCCGGCCGCACCTGCAAACCTGTGCTCGAACCACTGCTCAGGCTGATTCTTTCATTTAATTCCCAATTGATCAGCAACCGACCGTTTGGATTGGTTGCTTCCGTGCTTCTTATCCCAACGGAATTGGGATCGCCACGTGCTAGTGATTGCCTGTTGTCGTTCACTGGCTCTCTTAATTTTAATCCTCGTGTCGATGACAATCTACGCGAGCGGCGCAGTTTTACTGGATTGCTCGCTGAAACGATTTCACCACCGCAGGAATTCGCCATTACCATTTTTGATGGTTCCACTTTTGAATGATGATGATGTTAGTACATGTTGGGGATGGTTTTTAAAGAATCGTTTTTTGGATTCTGAGTTTAATTGTTTCTTCTATTTCTTCTGTCTTTTGTTACTTCTTCGATGTCCCAGTTTTCCATTGTGGTTCTAAGTTTCACCTAAAGGCAGAAAATATATTTTATAGATCTTTAAGATAGTAAATATATCGTTTTATTTAAATAACCCGAAATCGAAGTATAAAAGTCCAAGGTTTATTTGAAATGAATGCGCATACGAAACTTTATTTGGTACGTTTTCATTGTCAGAGTCTTATTAATCATTTATTGTTTTATCTTGTTAATCTCGATAGATTGCATATCGGAGAATAGTTTGAGTACGGGAAAAGTCATTCGATTTAACAATTCAGCAGAATATCCAAGCAAAAATCATGGCTGCCGATCTATCGATCCCTTTCCCGGCCGAGCGGAAGTGTGGAGTGACTTTCGGCGCGCTCTAAATCGTATAAATTTTGCGAATTGCGCCGATAAACTCGAGTGGGCTGGCCGTTCTCGGTGGCCGGACGATAGATAAATAGAAAGCAGGATACGTGATTCGAACGAGCAAACTCGGCACACATCCGTGTGCTTGGTATTGCGCATTACATGCAAGTCAGTTACTGGGTGTCCCAGAACAAGCTATTACGCAATTTACATAATTGCAAGATATACTTTAATAATTTGGAAAATCATGAAAATTATTTGAAATTCCAGGTTCCCTCATCTTATTCTCTTTTCTTATTAAACATTAAGATTTATATCTTTAATATCCCTTAATAAGCATCCCAGTTCTCCGCTGTCATCTTTCTTCCATTTCAGAATAGCACAGAAATGAACTACAACCTATGTATCACTCCAATTCTCTGCTAGCAAACTCACATTTCATTTTTATTCGTCTGCCCGTAATTCAAAGGAAAATTGAAAAAAATGTACTGCAACGTACCATGTTGCAAAGTTCTGCTGTTCTTCTTGATTTAGAAAGAAATAAGGAAATGCGGGAAGGAAAATATACAACGCGTTAAATATATCAATTGAAGAAAGTGAGCGTTCTTACAAGTACTTTTTTCATCGAATATGAAGGTTCTAGAAATTAGACTGGAAGCATCACCGATAGTCAGAGGGTGATGAAAAAAAGGGTTGGGTCAGGAAGCGATAAGAGCAATCGAGGTGCCAATCGGTTGGCTAAAAAAGAAATAGGGATGCCAGGCTGGCCACGAGGTCCGGAGTATTTTCCGTTAATTGGAAAACTGGAAGGTTAAGTGACACTCGAGCGGGCGAGAGTTTCCCTCGCTCCCCTCGAGTGCTCCTCCTCTCTATCATCGAGGAAGGAGGAGAAGAAGGGCGGCTTGCCAGCAAAGAAAAGTTTCCTTTGGAGCGCACTTGGCGGCTCTCCGTCAACGTTAACAAGACAGCAGCATGCTGCGAAGACTGTGCGATGGTCGATGAAAAGAACGAAAGGGAATCGAAATAAAAAGGCGAGCGTGGCTGGAAATCAGAGGTAAACGCGAGCGTCAGACTGAGAAAGAAAAGCTGCTCGAAGGAAGCTTTCGAACATAGAGAGGAAAACCTGTCCTCTTGCACTTTTCCTCTCGTGCCTGCTTCCGCGGCTACAACTCGACTCGATAAATTCCCCAGGCATACTGACGTCGGATTATATGCCATTGTTCTCGCAAGATCTTCGAAAGCGCCCCCTCTTTTGTCTACGACGTCATTCTACAGTTGTCACGTGGCATAAATAATGAAGGTGTCATTCCTACTGGCGGAAATGCAAATTTCTTTGCGTCCTTGATGATGCTGGGAAAGTACAAATGCAGTAGTTCGTTTGCATTTTGAATCTCGATGACTTTTCAATTAAAATGTTATTTAACTGATTTTTCCGAGTAGTAAGAAATACTTTAATTGATGCATTGCTGATGTTTTGGTATGTGCAACTAATTTCCACTGATTTGCTGTTAATAAATGTGTTGGCTTCGTTGGAGAGAACGAATGTTGTGTAAATGATGCAATAACAATGAATAAGTAAAGCGCATGTTGATAAGGTATGCTGGCTTATTTATATCAAGAACGGTAATAGCGGCAATAGTTTGAACTCTATTTCCGAACATTAGCGAACAAATGTTTTCCCATGGAATTCTAATATCCATTCTGCAGTCGGAATCTATTGTAGCGCGGCTGGTATCATTGACTCGGTCACTGGTACGTTAATGGAGTCAATCTTTCAACGTTTAATTGCATCACTGATAAGCTGGAATGCTTGCAATTTCTATTCTGATATGCCATTATTCTTTTTCCATTTCATTTAAGTGCCAAAAACAAAAATTTCCCCATCGATTATTTTACATTAACCTTACGAAAACGTACCAAATAATGTCATATTAAATTCACAATCATTAATCGACTTTAAATATTTCAAAGGTCTGTCATTTACTGATTGTTATTGTTCCAGTTTTCCCAGGAATAAAGTAATATTCTGTAATTACAATTTTGTTAATGTAATTATATGTGCTTACTTACACTTTGAAAATTTCCTGTCGGAATCAGTGATTCCTCAGTGGCATTTGTTGGAGAGAAAAATGTTTCGTAAACGTACAACGGTCAGAATCTTTCTACTCGATTATTTTACATTAGCGTTACGAAAACGTACCAAATAACGTCATATTAAATTCACAATCATCAAAGGACTTTAAATATTTCAAAGATCTGTAATTCACTGATTGTTATTGTTCCATTTTTCCCAGGAATAAAATAATATTCAGTTAATTACAATATTGTTAATGCAATTATGGATGTTTACTTACTCTTTAAAAATTTCCTATCGGAATCAGTGATTCTTCAGTAGCATTTGTTGGTGAGGGAAATGTCTGGTAAACGTGCAACGGTCAGAATCATCCGAGGTCACCATACTGCCGCGGTATTCAAGCGTACAAGCTGGAACGCACACCAATGCACACACGCTTCCACATACAGTCGCGTAGTACAATCCGTAATAATCGAACCGCAAAATCTGCGAACTCGAACAATACACTGCCACTTGAACTCGCAAAGAATTCGCCACTTTTCGTATTTGCAGTTCCTCTTTTTCGATGGATGAAAGAAGAAGTTCAATGCTACGATGCACACTCTTCCTCAGTTAAGTGCCACCTGAGTGACCGACATACTCATCGAGACACTCGCGCGCCTTTCATTATTTGAAATTTTACACTAGCCGCATTAAAACTGACTGGAAACACGGGAAATTTCAATAACAATTCTTCCCAACGCACACGTACCGATTGAATAATTAATTATAGCAAATCAGGAAATGAAAATCGTAGAACTCACTGCACTTCGAATTCAATTAACCCTATTCTTCACTATTACATATTATCAAACAACGCAATTTTAATATATACCATTTTCAAAACTAACTTCAAATACAAATTCTTCCAACACACTTCACTAAATCAACACACGACATTCACCAATAAACAATCCAAATTGAAACACCATTCAATAACACTAACTCATACCACAATTCTACAAACTATAACCGATCAATGAATAACTCGCATCTTCGACGAAGTTGTCACTACCGAAACTTAGTTACCGTTTGCGGTGTTAAGATCGTCGTCCAGCAACGAGGTTGACGAAGCCGTGGAAAGGCCAGAGCGGATACTGGCCAGGGTTGGGCCCTCACGCATCGCACCCGGCATCCTGAATATATCGGGGCCCGGCCACCTGTCCGCTTCTCAACCTGCGCGTTGTGTGCGTGTAGCAGTGTGTATCGCTCGGCCATCGGGCGACAGAGAAGAGGGACAAAGACAGAGAGTGTCAGTGAGGAGAGGAAGTGGGGAGGACAACACGTTGCTGATGACGGTGTACACGGACGATGATGGTGAAAAGGCGGACAAAGAGAACTCGGACGCTCGAGGCGATGTGGAAAAGCTGTCTGCTAGGAAGAGCGAGTGAGACAGCGATGGAAAGTGGCGAATAGCTAAAGAAAATAGATGAACAAAGTCTGTTTTCTCGACACTCTCCCTCTGTCTCTCTTATGCTTTCTATTCTACGACACGTATTCACTCTCTCACTCGTTTGGGATAGCAGCTCATCGTGGCGCGGTCATTACAGGTGTTTAAAGACGCTCGCGCTCAGCCACAAAGAGACAGAAACATGAAAACCAGGGGACTGATGCCCCACGGCTGTTCAGCCCCATTGGAGACACCACCAGCCAGCCTAGGAAGCCCTGTTATATCATACGCGGCACTAATGATAACACTGCGCTCACTATTCTCTCACTGAATAAACCTCGTCGCTATGAGTATTACGAGGAAATTGCGCGAGATAAAAATCGACGAGACATCTCTCATATTGAATTAACCTTCTTTTTACTAGATTTAATTTGACGTTCTATAAAATATAAATTTAGAAAATATCAAGTATAAACTCAATCAATTATTTTCTTCTCTCAAAATATGTCGTAATATATCATTTTAAATTAAGTTTGCATATTTATTCATAATCATTTTATCCAGTTCGATTTTTTTCTTTCGTATTAATTACAAACAATCCTAGAAACCATTTACAACTGTGTTTCAGTGGAAGCATACCGTTAAGTTAAAGTTAAAACGAGTACTGCGGCAACTCTAAGCCATTGTACGAAGATCAATGTTTGCCATTGGAAATTGTATGCTCCGCACGGTCAAACTTGCTATTCTGGCGTGGTGCAGTGTACTCGGGAGAAATTGCGAGTGTGAGAACAAGGTGAAATGGCCGAGTGTAATGTCTCTTTTCACGGGCTGCTTTTGTACAATCAGACCTGTATATGGATAAAGACGGGCGAAGAGGGGAGGAGGGGCGGTTGTAATACTATCCTGGTAACTGCACCCATCGCCAAGAGGATGATGCACTTCCGTTCCCTGATTCGCCCTTATTTCCGGTCGGCTATCTTGAATTAATTTCGAAGGGAACCACTCCGCCCATTTTTAGATCCCTTTGAAATTTGTGTTGTATCTTTCCGGTTCTGTGTGATCTGTGAGAAAGTTCTTCTAGTTTAATAGTTACACTTTATGTGATTCAGTTGATTTTTGGTAATTGATTATTGTTATTTTTTAGTCAGATAATGTGTTTTATTAGTAGTTGGATAATTATTCGTTTAATGTTTTAAAGGAATAATGTGGAGTCTTAATAAAGTCTTAATTGCTAGTCCATTAATAACGGCTAGAGCACGAGTTATAGTTAAATCCGTACAATTGTAGGGAAATCCTGCTTCGTTTTACCTCACTGCTGGCAAGTGGAAAAAGAGACACAGCAGAGTTCCACTAAAAGTTCAGGGATATCTGGCGTGCATAGCTTACAAGACTTTAATTAAAGGACATTAAATTCCGCGTTGGAACTCGGCGAACTTGCTCAATTTTCCATTTTTAACTTCGCCCAGCGACTTAGAGCGGAGGATATTTCGTCCACGAAGATTGTACTGGCAACTTACCGAGACGAAGATATCGACCGGATGGAGTTTCGTATTCGGGCCACTGTCCCTCGCACCCTTGGCCCGCACTCCATTATCGCCGCTAATGAAATCCAAACAAGGGGTCGCCACTTCCTCGGCGATGATCACTGATCGCCCCCGAGATAGGATTTGTGTCGTCTTTTATCCGACAGTCGTGATAAACGGGAGCGCAACCTGTTTAAATTCTTCTCGAAAATCTTTCCTATCTTCGAATACCTATAATATTTATACAATAAAATAGAGTAACTCTAGAAATTATTTTGATAGCGAACCAAATTTAATTCTCTACAATAATGCTATTTCTTAAGAAAATGTTGTCCGTGGATAACATAAATGATTCAATAATAGAGAATTTTTTGGTCGAATTTGAGTTATACGAAATTCGTAAAGCGAAGAATTTTTTAAATGAGACGATTTTTACACACGTAATTATCGAATTAAAACAATGTACAGAATTTGATTGATCATGAGATATATGTTGATTAAGATGTCGTGTGCGATTCAAAAATATCTGCTTTGACGAGGAGAACCTGTGACATTGCGCTCATTAAAACGCGATGAAAGTCCAGTGCGCTATTACAGAGAATGCATAGCGTAGGTTTTCTTGAACAAAGACTGGTCTCCATCCGTTAAAGAGCTCTCTGCGAGCGGAGCTTTTGTGAATCCGGCATTGTAGACTTTCTTGCCCCTGTTTTTCTCCATTAAATATTCCGCAGTGTGTTCGCGGCGAAAGAATAAGTACGCGAACTAAGCTTCGTTTCGACAAGAAGAGCAGTGTAGCGCGCGCGCGCGCGCGTTCTCGCGATGTAAAAGAACCCAGCGTCTTTTTCCTCTTGCACAGTCGGTGTTGCATTCTGTCACTTTCATAAAGCAAAAACGTAAGCACGCACTATTTTATATTCCATTCGTACTTTAATGGATATTTTTCATTTGTCAGAGTAAAATCTGCCAACGGTTCGCCGATGTCCTACATTGTTGTCACGCAAGTGTCCATAAAATTCTGAATTCATTGGGGTGAAATGATAAATGTGTGTTACATATTCAAAATGTCCCTTGTACGTGACATGTTTAAAAATTCATTCGCACGAAATCGATAGAATAAAACAAGCACTGGAAAAATTGAACTTTTTCTTTCTGTAAGATAATTTATATCTGTTTAACTTCATGAAATAAAATCAGTAAATATAAATGTGCTACACAGAAATGCTGCGTCACACGTGTGCTTTATTTAATTCTTATAATTAATCTTGCAAGGACATTTAGCTTCAAATTATTTACTCGGACACTTACGAAGCTAGTATGTAATTCCTTTCGTCTCCCTCGAAAGCAACAAGTCCGCGTGACCCTGTCGTGGTAACGTTTTCGGCCTTGATACACACTGACACAGACGCACGTGGACACACATGGTTGGCTATAAAGGGAAGGAGGCGTACGTGAGCATCCTGCCAAAACAGGGTGGATACGCATGTTTGATTAAGAAAGGGATGGGCGAATAAGACGTGGAGAAGGGTGTCGGCGCGTGGGAAAGTGCGCGGATGCGTATCCTTCAGGATTTATGCGGGATTCCGAACCTGACGCAAGTGTGACATATGTTTCCAAGATATACATGCGAGATAACCCAATTTCTCAGGCTTAATCTTCTACTTCGGCGATATTAGTTTCTAGAATTTCGGTCTTTAAAATAAACCTTTTCATAAAACTAATGATCAGATGAATTAAACATATAATCGGATGGTTTTCCTTAATTTATTTTACTCCAAATAAAATTATTAGAGATGATAATAATAATAACGTGGGTCCTTGTTGATTTCCCAAGATTCTGTATGCCTGTGAAACAGAAAATAAATTGTAATATGCGAAGTTAAATGAAATTTCAGACATAGAAATAAATGTAAATGTAATTCGGGAATGGGAACCGAAAAATATTATTGCCACTGCGAAAGTCACTGGAATTTTTCCAGGGAATAAGAAATTCCAGGGAAACGAGCATGGGCGAATGCTTTTTGGCCCGAATGATTTTTGCTTACTACGGAATTCAGTGAAACGGCGAACCTTAACAATTCGAGAGGGCCAAAGTCATTCCGATTACGAACTCTGCTCCACATGCGAAAGGTCGGTTGGTCGTTGCAGGATGTGGTTGTGGTACGTGAGACCGGAAGTGAGAACGTTGTCGAGTAAACCAACCAGCTTTCAGACCCGCAGGATCACAATGAAAGAGAAGTGGAAGGACGATGATGTTACCTCGAGTTTTAAACTGACAATTAGTGTCCGTTGCAAATCGGTTACAGGCTTCATTGGCTTCTCCAAGAGAAATTATAAACGTTAATCATTACAATTGTTACACCGAAACCTAAATATATTTAATAACAATTCCTACAATAATAAGACACTTTATTACCATAATTCTTCCAAGCATTTTACAAGAATTTACGAACTCTTTATCGACACATTATCAATAATCGACCGATATTGACGAACACAATATTAATCTATATTCACAAGCACTCTACCCTTTATAAATTCCTTCGATCATATAGTCGAAAGTTTCAATTTACAGGAGAATGTAAATCTTTATTCCGCTCAAAGCATAAGGTAAATTTAATGGATTGCGACGCGGAAGTGGTGGTAGTGGTGAGGGGCGTCGATATTCTGGGACACTCGAGAACAAAACGGAACGAGGGAAGGGGTGTCAAGCTGGAGTAGCTATTGTGTCGTCGGCAAAGATAGTATCGAGGTTTTCCGAGGGTAAGGATACCACGGACAATGGGAGTAGCCCTGTAACCCACTTCCCCTCTCCTTCGGGTCACGCTAGTCCCTTCGAGTACACCAAATGCTACCTCGTTCACCCTTGGAAGCTACTGGTATTTCGCTGTTGCCTCGAATCCACCTTCCAAATTCCCTCAACCCTTGGTGAGCCCTTCTTCTGCCACCCGCACGTAATTACCAACGAAGCCAATTAAAGCGAATGAGCCTAAGTGGCTTGGCTATCAAGACGTGCGTTCACCCTTCCTCCACATCTTGAATTACTATTCCGTGTACTTTACAACGATCCTCTCTGCTTCTCGCGTGGCTTTATTACTGAGAATACTCTCCGGTTTATTTGGTGATCCATCCCGATGTCTGGAAGATTTAGCTGTTGAGGGAGAATCCAGGAAGTTTTGATGACTTTCGAGATATTCCCTTGGAGTGATTGTGAAAGGTAGACATTATTATTAATTGTTTAGAAGATTTTCATATTGATTCGAAAGTTATTTGAAAAATGTTTTAAGTTATTGTTTTAATGTATGGAAAGGTTCTATGAATTTTTGTAATAGTTTGATTTGATTCTAATAAATAGAGTGAGTTTTATAATTGAATTGGATGTAGAATGGATTTCAGGATGAATTTCGGGTGGAACGAAAGAATATGGTACGCGGCTCGGTGACGATTTATGTAACTAACGACCACCCGATATACAGTTTGCACAGGCCACTGCTCGCAAACGCATATACAGAGAATACGGCAGCGATAGCTGCGAAATTTTGCGGACGAGTGAGCCTGTTTAGATCAATCGAGCATCGCCAAACATTGCCGTAGGCTGCGGGAATTATTCAAACGATACTAATCGGTACTGCCTGCGAAACACCTGCGATTTTGATTAGAACATTCGAATCGAATATACTCTCGTAATAGCCGCTCAAATGATTCAAACCATTATCCTCTTTGCCGCTTCTGAATTTTCTACAAGAACCACTAAATTGCGTACTTTTCACAATTAAAAACACTTTTTCTTCGAATTAAAAACAACGCGAATCTTCTGACAATGAAGAAATAAACTACCACGTATAATTCCATAAAACACGATTAAATGGAAGCGAATAAAAATACAATAAACCTTTAGAAAGTAGAAAATGAATATAAATTAGTTCTTAACGATGAAGGTGTGAGAATAAAATTTTCACGCAAGCTTTCCTTCATTCTCAATTTGGGGGACTTTCTTCCGTGGAGTTTCCTCGCTGTGGATTAGTCGGATTGTTGTCACATGGGATGCCATCCCTGGCAAAGGATCACCGTCGTCGAAGATCGAAGGAAAATATCAGGCGATAATGCAACCCTGCTCTCCTCTTCTCGAGTCTGATTTACGAGTTTCGAATCCGTTATGGTGCGCCGCGGGCTATTATCGATCTGGTTGATTTATAATAGACACGGCTATTCTTCCAACAACACCCACACAACTATGTCTCTTTCCCATCAGCACGCTAAAGCTTCCGTATACTTCATTTTAATTAAATTTTTTCGTGAATCGAACTCGTGTTATATTTCCTCCGACCCTTTGACCTGCTTGATTAAATTCGAAATTGGCTTTCCATAAAGGCTTGATATGGATTATGGATTACGCTATACATCAAGGTGAATATGATGATGATTTAGTTCCCTCTTTGGATTTATTACTAATTTATTAGTACAATAAAAACGGTGGAAAAACCATATGGAATAAAATGAATTATACATTTAAAGGTACTGCATTTGAAATCTGTTTTTTAAGTACCACCATTGCAATTACAGGATTACTGTGTTTAATTATTATAGTTACACTGCACCTGACAGGAAGTTGCGTCAGGTGTAATTTCTTCAATATTTTATTTGTGTACAATATTTAATTTCCACTGGCATATGCAACAAACAGAAAAGTGGGAGACTTTAATTTAACGATAGTTAAGATAAAGCTAATTAAATGAAAGCATGGACAATGAGAAAGGCGAGCGGAGAAAGAATGCAGGGCGAGTAATGGAGAATATTCACGAGGGTCTGTTCGAAGTCCAATCCAACTGGTGATCCGATATATAGTTATCCAGATGAAAGGACGATATCATTTCCGCGGGGCGGCGTTTCACAGAAGGGGCTCGTCGCCGTCGTTGAGCACCTCGGGAAATGGTCATACGAAAAGCCGGATGAAAGTGCGCCAGGCCGCAATTTCCTATGGAAAAAGGGGCCCCCGGAATACGAAAGGCGGGTTAGGGGCTTTTCTACCATCGCTAGCAGAGCGATCGTCGACCAGGAAATCGAAGTCGTGCTCTCAGCGATCTCATCTTTGTATGGAAGAGAGCTTCAACTACCTCGCAAGCCTTTTACCGCCAAGGAATTAACCTTTTTACTACCATCTGCCCTGGAGTAAGCGCTCCACTTCCCCCTTTTAAAAACGTCCCGGCGATGTGACGTCCGACAAACGCTTCGCGTTAACTGCCACGACACGAATGGATTAACCCTTTTCGCGCTCGTAGTAGACTTTTCCTCGGCTTTTCCGCGTTATCGAAATCTCTTGAAAGGTAGAGAGCTATTGGATCACTTAGTAATTGGGTTTTGTTAGAAGCTTTATTGGGGAATTAATTATTTAAGAAGGATATGTTACATTATAGAAAATAATATGTTTCTTTCGGTGTATAATCAAGTTTTGAATGCTATTCTAGGAAGGAATTCTTTAATAGATGAAAATAACCGGAAAATAGGAACATAATTACTACTTGTTAGTACACCAAGATTGAAGATATGCTTTTAAAGGATATGTGATTACTTGTTAATGGATGGAATTACTGTGTTAAGTGAAATTGACGTAAGTACATATTTCTGCATATTTCAAGTGACGAGAAATTATCTTACATCAATTTTTAACGATGGTATTCCACGTATCCGCCGTTTATTGGTGGATGATTGAGTAAGGCTAGTAGTACCTCTTTTACGGTTGCTTTTTATGATGCAATGAAGGGACTCTGGGAAGTTCGACGTATCCGTAGAAGAGTACGAAAGCCAGTCGCGCAGAGCAAGACTCCCTTTTCCATATAATATTGAAATATCGTGGATGCCGAATTTATGAAGAAATATGATATTCCTGGCATTTCGTATGCTTGATTTATGCTCCAAGTACGCATTAGAGACGCCAGTTCGTAATGATTTATCGAGCTTGGTATTTATTACCGATGACGTGAAAAAAAAAAACTGGGCGTTATAAGTATTTAATAGCTATTAAAGAGTTATAACGAATAATCGTTTACTAAGGGTGCAGCATCATTAATCCTACTTCACGGATATTTGCCGAGAAGCATTTTCAAATTATTCATCACGTTTTTAATCAACCTAATTGGACCCGTCGAGAATTACATCATCACGAATTAATGAATCTTCGAAAATTTCCCTATTAATGAGCTGTATTAAATTCTGTTGGAAATTCGTAAACATTTTTGCAATTTCGCAGAAGTCACATATACTTTTAATCGATTATTACTAATTATGTATTTAATTTACAATTAAAAAACGAAGAGTACAATATACTCAGCAAAAGTCGAAAACTTTAATCGAAGATTGCAATAACAGTAATTCGTAAAATATGCTAGAAACGTGTCAGTAATGGCAATTCGAAATAGCGAATTCCACTTGTTCGAGGATTTGAAATTCATTTAATTATCCATAGTGAGAAATTCGGAATTCGTGGCGGGCAAATCGTTGCCGTGGGGAGCCGATTCCACAATAGACAATTTGGTCCGGACGTTCCTGCGAAAGCAAGGTTTATTGACGTCACGCAAATGACTTTCGCTCGGGTGAATTCGCAATTTGGAGATCTCTGCGGCACCCGGGCCACCTCCTGGGGCAGTCGTCCGACAGCTCTGGTTACTTGGCATAGCGTGGGCGGACTCCGGGAATGCGTTTTCGATTCGATTGACCGATCCTTGCATGCGTAAACACACCAGCCGGTATATAGCGAAAACATGCAATCGTCTGGGGAAAGACACGTTGAGTAGAGCAACCAATCGAAAACAAAAGCAGAATCTCTTTTTATTCTACACAGTTCCACTCAATATAAAACTTTCCCTCGATAGAGTGAAATTCGCAAAGATTTGTATTCTCCATATACAAAGTATTACCTTAATTAATGAATAATTTAACTAGTTTCCTTACCTCAAAAATCAACAACTGTTTACAACAAAATTAAAATAAACTAGAATGACCATTTATAGAAGTCAATCTACTACACTTTCAGTATGTCAATTGGCAAAGAAATACGTTTCCCATTGTATTATCGAGCAAAGTGTAAATAGAAAATTGAACAGCTAGAATTCTACTGGGAAGAAAGGGTGGATTTCGATTTGGTCAGTCTTATGCGAGCAAATTCATGAAGACAGGCAATAAAAGAGCAATGGAAGGACAGGTCGTAGCGGCTTTAGCCGCAGCAAGGGCAATTCCTTTCACTGGCGACGTCGATACAGGTGGGAGAAGGGAGTGTGTACTTACTTTAAGGATTCCGTAGCGAGGACGATGCGGGCGACTCCTTGCCGTCTCGGGCTATTACTTTTCGTAGTCCGTCACAGGCCGCCACCCACGCATACTAAGTGGCTCTCGTCTGTTAAGGAATACCTGAACGGATGGATGCCTCGGCAAAGAAATGTCCCGAGATGCCACTGCTAGCCCGAAAGTTAAACGTCTCTGGAGAATATCAAAGATCTGACTTCATCTGCTTGAAAATAATACCGCAACTTACATCATTCTTCTTTTAAGTCGAATTATTTTAGTGATCGATTATTACACCTTCTCAATATCATAATTGTTTGTCGAAAATAGAAAGCGTTTTCTAAATAAATTAACCGCGAATTTGTTATATCAAAATTAGAATTTAATTCGAATCATTCTATTGATCGATTATTACACATTCCCAATAACAAATTTTGCATCTAAGATATAAAGCGTTTTTTAAGAAACATTAACCGCGAATTTCTTATATAAAAATTGGAATTTACAAATTCCAGATACAGTAAAAGAAGTGGCAAATCTCGCTGGAGAATGACGCGAAGGTAGCCGGTACAGCACAACTGGAGTGTACTTAATTCCTGCAATAATTAATCTTAGTCCGCATTAAACCTGCGCGACATTAAACCCGGCGTTCTATTAATCATACGAGAGAAAAACTTAAATTAATGTACCGTCCGAGCATCGGACGAGTGTCACTTAAGAAGTCGAAGTTGCATGGGATTAATGGACATTTAATACATTCAGGAAATGTTATACCTATTATTCCTTACATTTTCTATTCAATGTGGCTGCTGTCAAATGAATCCTTTGGGCGCACATGAACGACTTAATTGATATTCCGCGCGACTTATTTTGCACTGATAACGTCAATTGTCTCCGGTAATGTTACATAGGATTAATGAACTTTTAAGTTATATTAATCAAGAAATATGATTCCTATTATTCCTGACGAGGATCAGTCTGGCGTTTTCCGTTTAGTATAGCTGGTGGTAAATGAATCGTTTCAAGTATATGAACGACTTGATTGATATTCCAAGCGATTTGTTTTGTAACGATGACGTCAATTGTCTCGGCTAATGTTACACGGAATTAATGAACTTCTCAGTTATATTAAATTAGAGGATTCCAAATTCATTCAAGAGATATGATTCCTATTATTCTTGGCGAGGATCAGTCTGGCGTTTTCCGTTTAGTGTGCCTGCTGCCAAATGAATCCTTCGGGCGCACGTGAACGACTTAATTGATATTCCGTGCGACTTGTTTTGCAGCGATTGCGCCGATTGCCTCCGCTAATGGCCGAGCGATTTGTGTTAATGAAGTAGAGGGATTAGGGCCGCGCCGCCTGCACCCTCGTAATGCTCTCTCGCTACTCGCGCAATTTGGATAATGGCCGCGCTCCGCCGCCACTGCCACCGCTTGAACTCTTCAAAATTGTTTCATTATTAAAGCGTCAGCTTCCGACAGCTTTCTACCGCAACAATTGTTGTCCAGCCGCTCACCGTCAATTAGCCATGCCCGCCCGCCTCACCACTCGCTTATGCCCGATGTTCTAGATTCCAAGAGGAATTCCAGAAAAATTCGGAATAACAGTTATGTTGGATCCTCGATTTGTAAAAAATAAAACCGACGAGATAAATTCGTGGGTATTAATTATAAATGGTTTTAAAACGATGTGAATTATAATGAAATATGATAATACATGTAGATTGAATTCGTAATAAAAATAAAACATTTCGAATATATTGGTATTCAAATATACACATATTTTTGCTAACATTTTCTGCAATGTCTTCCATAAACGTTCAATCCTGTAGGATCAATTCTTTAAAATTTCTAGTGGCGGGTATCTATCAAACAACCGATTGACCAACGATTAATCTTGTCAATCAGGTATATGTGTGTGTGCGTGGCTATCGGAATCATTAGTGTCGAGCCGATTGGCAGTCTGTGGAAGTTCGATTGCAAGAGGCTTTCTAGCTTTTTCCACGCGAACTCTGCTGTTTTCGGATCGAACGATTCCAGGAGACGAGATACGTTGCTACCATGGCCTCCTGGAATTTCGCTCGGCAGGATTTCAGCTGACATACGGCGCCATATGGGAAATCAGTTGGGGATTACTGGCTCCGTTCTGCCACCGTATAACCCACACGTCGGCTGGTGGTTCGTTATAACTGCTCGCCGGGTGAGTTGCCTCTTCTACTTCTCACTGATCGCACTGACAGAGAAAGCAACCATGCCTACTTCCTCCGCTAGCCATAAGTGTTGGCACTTTCTCATCACAAAGTTCTATGACGCTCAAGTTTAAACTGTTCTTTTTTAAAGTTCTCAATAATTGCTAGTATTAATCATTGCATTCCCAAACTTGTTAATTTTAAAAAATAATATAATGATTAAGATTCTTATGGTATGAATTATGTGGTAATTGATTAAAGGCATTAATAATTTACTGTAATATTGAATATTACGTACTGAATGATTCGACGATGCGCTAATTATTTACTCGGATATTGGATGACTGGATGTTTGGTGTATGAGAGTATGCTCGCTGGTAATTCCAAGACAGTATTAACCGATCATATATGTGTATTAAGCAGTATTACTGATTAACTATTCAACTGTATGATATTCTAATGCCATCCATCTATTGTACATATTGAATGCTAATATTCACTAATAATTGTACACTATTATGGAATTATTGGTGATACTACACATTATTTGTATTATCATTAAGGTTTCATTATCCTAATTAATTTACTTTGGATACAAACATAATCAAAGTGATATTTTCTTCGTCAACACTTGAAAGTGACACTTCTAACAAATGATACTAGCATATTTGGACAACCACATGCCAGGAGTTTTGTCAGTGAAAAAAGTCTCTTCCCACGCATGAGACATGCCATAAGGCACTCATGCGACCTTTCCCCTCCATCACGGACCACTGGTTCGTGACATTCCCTTTAAAAATTAAAATTCCAACGTCGTCCTTGCTTTGATTACAAGATTGGGAATATCCTTTGGCCGATCGAATTTCGATGCGATGAGGATTCGATCCTAAAAGAATGACCATCCGAGGTCATTCTAACGAAGGAATCATGTCTGGAACGCCGACTACACAATGACCTGTAAAACTCGAAGGTGTAAACTGTTTTTTTTTTCTCTCTTCACCATGCTCCAGATTTTCTGGCGTGGATTAATCGAGCGGGGAGAAAAGGGTGCGAAGGATATTCTTTCTCGGAGATCGCTTTATCTTGACACATAAATATGGAATTCCCATATTTCCATAATGGAAATTTTGTCCATATTGGCTGTTCAGTATCTCATATCGGTGTTTGATCGTTTTTTTACCTTTTGAATGTATTATTAAAAATAAAAGGTACTTAAAAACTCTATTAAACAATGAATCAAACTTATAATAATAATAATTTAGTTTAATATCATATCTCAATTATACAATGATAATCGAAGTTCAATTAAGATTGCGATTTTACTCCAATTAATTATTCGCAGCAATTAATATTTCATATCTTAAATTCAAAACTGCCATTGGCATCGGTCGGGTAAAAGATTCTACCCGCAAATATAGAATGGTAGAATTCCACTGCGGAAGTTCGGAATGAAATCTTTCTCGCATCGTTACTGCTTGCGAAGCTTTTTGCCTTGTAACGAGTATCGCAGCCCCGCAGTAATAAAGCTCACTCGTCCCTGGAAATTGGCGTGGCGCGCAAAAACTAAATCTGAATCTTCGAGGTCTCATCTAACGGCAGCTGCGCGACCCGGGAAAATCGATGGGGACCCGATAGTTTTTGCTCCGCATCCGAATTCGCATCCGGATGTAGGGTGGAAGCATTACCTTCCTGCCATTTGTAGCTCAGCGAAGCGAAAATTGACGAACAACTCAGCAATCCCGAGCACTCTCCATTACGAAACCTTTTGGAATTCGAAATTGTGACTGCTTGAAATATTGAGATACTTTAGCTGCCTTGAAAAAGAACAATCGATGGGAATTCTATTATTATTATGTACTTGTAGAATCATCACGGAATATAGAATTTGATAGTTTATAAGTGATATACTTTAATTATAGTCATATCTCAAGATTAATTTATTCACTAATTATAAACAGTGATTTATAAAGTTAAGTTGAACCAAAACCATATGCCTTTGAGTTCCTTTGACAATGAGAGTCCGATGATTTCGTTCAACAATTGGAGAGTTCGTGGGAAATTAATTGGAGAACTAGTGCAAGCAGCATTCAGTAATCTCACTGTGATCGGTCGATTATTGCCTAAAGAACAAATGCAGGATCGAATTGGAATTAACGGAACCAGTCGACCAATACTCTTTTTATCCTTGCTCGTCCAACGAGAGCACTGCAACCGAAAGAATGCAATGGGTCCGATGGAAATTTCACTTAATTACTGCTCCGATCTTGATTAACCACTTTTATCGATGCAAATTGTGCAATTAATAGTTTCCACATAGATTACGTTCCACGTAGCAAATATTACCGAATCTTTAAAAATGAAGAAATTCGAAAAATATAACGGAAATATTTTTGTTCGATTTTAGAAATCCACTTTGGAATTAAGGGTTCATTCAGGCGCGAGTACCTGTCTAGCTGTCGATGGATTAAATCTCAATTAAACTTTGCTCTACCATCTAATCCTTCATTCGCACCGCATGCCTCGGCGAGTAATAAACTTTGATTGAATTTTGTTGGAAATTTCGAAAGTTTTCAATGGAACACTTTTCCGCACCTTCTCATTTCATCTCTGCACGAGCTCATGAAACTTTGATCCTGACGCATTATTTTGAGGTCGGATTTCCCACGTTACATGGCAATGGCACGTGTAATGACACGCTCTACGCCGAGAATGAGGGATAAATATTCAGCTGGGTGGCAGCAGGCGTTCTTGGTGACTGGCGCGCATCATGATAATCTCTGTTACGTTACGTTGGTACATTGCGCGCATAATGGAAAAACTAATTTGGCACAATGCTCCTTTTTATCCCAGATAACCAGGAATCTTGAGTATCCATAATACAAAGCATGCCGAAAAAGCTCTGCTTACAAATAAAACACGTCTTTAATAAATATCGAAGTGAATATGTAAATCCTTTGATTTAAATTAACACAGACCAGTTTTTTAATTCTCCACCATTAATGAATTCCATTCCATTCCATATAACGGAAGTATAATTATTACAAATACAACGAACATTATAAACATTATGAATACACAGAAAATATGCAAATATTTTGCGCAGCGATCATTCGTTACGATTGCGAGAAGCAAGTACAGTTACTGTTAAATTTCTAATAAAATAGTAATAAAGAAGAAAAGAAATGCTTTCTGTCAGATACCTAGTATTTTATGATGTCGACCCATTGTGAGCCATAGGCGGTGCAGGCCAAAGAGGAATCCAGGAAAGTGATTTCCTGGTAATCGCATGACTCCTCCCCATTATTCACTCAATTTCGGTGATTTTCCCAATCTCTATGGGGCGACGATAAAAGGGAAAGGTGCGTGCAAGAGACGAAGATAGATAGTCACTATCAGAGAGGGTTGGCGATTCGCAGTGAATGTGAGAGAGAAAGAGAGATAGAGAGTGAGAGAGTGAGAGAAGGGGAAGAGGTGGCTCTGCCTGAAATCAATTTCATTTGATCTCGGTGTAAGTGGCAGTCTCTCCTGCACCCTCTCGCCGCCTCTCCGGCTTGCCTATATAGCCGGAAGAAGATGAAAGGGGACCAAATAAAAAGTGCCATTCCCCTCCACGAGAGAGAAACGATTCCAGGTTCGGCGCGAAGCTTCCCACTCCCCAAGACAGCTTATTCCAGTCTGGCGTTTGCTAAAAATGAATGATGAAAAGATACCTAATGAAGGAACGACCGAAACTCCAGGGATTATGTATAATAAGGCAAAATATAGATAATGCGCTAGGATTATTGGATGCTGCATGGAAAAACTGAGGGAATGGTTCACTCTCGACTTATTCATTCGTCGAAGCCATCTCGATTACAGGCTGGCCCTCTCGATTTAACCGGATTATTTCTCCAGGATTTGTCGAGTTAATCGAAATTCCGGCGATCGAGAGCGCGTGTGGCGAATGCGCAAGTGGATCGAGCAAAATAGCCGAGCGATTTATACACTGCCAGTCTAACTCCGCATGGGTTTAAACCCGCTCAATTCTGCCAATGATTATCCCACTCTGTCAATCTACATATCTTGTAGTCCCAAATGATTGGTATCCGCTGGTTCCACGAAATTATACTGCTTCGACGATTGCAATATTTGATCACTGCAAAATTTCTAATATTTCAAGATAATCTTATTAAATACTATAATCGAATTTAATTCTATAAATTACTATATTAAATATATAAATAAATTAGTTTTATGTTGAAACTTACATTATACAAGGTAAGCACGAAATCGACAAGATTTCCTGTAAACTTGACGATGAAATCGCTATGCGCAGTTTCGACGAACAATCGAGGGGGAACAATTAGGGCCGCGCGCTTTCTTTGCTCACGTATCAGTCGTTTCTATGGAAATACAAGGGAGTCTCGTATTCCAGCAAGCAGTGCGATAGTCGAGTATACGATTCATGGCATGCAATGGGAAGCACAGGCTCCCCGTATCGAATCGCGTGCCTCGTTATCATGCAAGGGACTCTGATCTGCCACCAAGCAATTCTGCATTTATGCCACTTGCTCGTATTCATGCTACTTTCCTAAATGCCACTGAATATTGATACAATGCTATTCGGCAATTAGTTCCTCTCGCATTTTTGCCAATGAATTATTTCGACTGGCTGAAGTGAGACTTTTCTTGAGAGAATTCTTGAGACGAGAATTAACTGTTCTTTTAATGAATTAGTTCGATCGTGAATCAAATAAGTAAATTGGGTAACTCTTGACTCACGAAAATTGTAATAAATTGTGCAAGCTTCCTTAAATTAAGATTCGCAGGCTAGTGGAGTCTTTCGGGGTCTTAACCGAATTAAAGGGGCGCTGGAGTCTAATGGGGAGGACGATGTGAGGAGTAGGTCAGGATTTAAATAATAACGAATAAAGAATACAATAAAGTTGATCGTCTTCAAAGGAACTAGCATATTTTAATATCATCATAAATTACCAATTGAAAATTATATTTAAGTATTTACTGATAATTTAACTAATAGAATATCGATATAAATGAAGTTATATATGAAAATATCGAGTTACCTCGATTTCAGTAAAATTTCAAGCAGAGATAAAGTCTTTAGGATTCGATGAAGTCAAAAGGCGAAGGGCGCTAGTGAATCGTTGGTAATTAGGTCTGGACCAACGAACGATCTCTTCACAGGGGTGCACTTCGACGCCAGTATTCTCCATGCAAATGGGCCACTCGATGCCTAATGTATTTACCATGCCGGCAGTTGCAACACGCGCCGAAACACTCAGCCTCGAGCCTTTCTCGCCAGAGTCAGCCAGTCTCGATTTCTGTACTCGTGCGCCGCGACGGTTGCATCCTTTCGAGCGCGCGTGCATCAGAGGAAATGTGGTTGCCGGTTCTTCGCTCTTCCGTTTCCATGCCAGATGCTTCCTCTTCATAGCTCTCTTATTCTCGACACATTCCCGGACATTCCGTCGCACTTTATCCGCTTACAGTGGTACTTCCTTTATACACTGAAGTACGAATGCAGAATGTATGTCTGCGACGCTTCAAGACGCAACACACAACGTTAGATGCACCCTAATGCGTAGTCGTCTCGTCTCATTTCGAGAGTGCATACCGTGAAAAGACTAGTTGGCACCATGATGTATCAAGTTGTGGAAGTACGCTTTCTTCGAGTTAAATGGAGCTTGGTTGTTCTACATTTTTTTTGGATACACAATGTTCTTGTTTCCTTGATTTATGATATCGTAGGATTTATTTGATACATGGTTGAACATGTGTTTGATAGTCCTTTTGCTATTTTTTATATGGAATTGTAATATTAATTCATAAATGATTATAGAAAATGATAGGTGAATAATTTACGATTCTTAATTGAATAATAAAATAATTAGATTATAGAAATAGAAATTCCTTCATCATATTCCAGTAAATCAAACTTCTCCTATTTCTCATTAAGAAAATCTCGTCCAGAGTGCTTAAGTGATTGAAGCGGAGCACGTGGCTTCGCGTCACATCTTGATTTTCGGCAGCCGGAAGCGTTCCTCGGCGACTAACTCCCTGTAAAGAGCCGCTTCGAGGATTTCGGGGGTGGCTTTTACCAAGGCGCGAGTGCGACGCGACGAATGCTTGAACGTCGCCAAAGAAACTTCTCGTCGAGCAGTGAAACGTTTGAAAGCGAAGAGAGACGCGAGGAAACATGCATTCAGCGTGGAAAAACATAACTCCGACCGCTGAAGCAGCCGAGTGTGTCGACGAGCACAATGGCGGACGCAGAGGCAAGAAAACCCGTTCGACTTGTCAATGTCAGGCCGTCATTGCACGGCTGGAATGCACAACCTTTCTTGCTTCGCCACTCGTCTACTCCGTCACTGTCCCTGCTCACTTTCCAATGATTTTTCTCCCCTTCATTCTCACGAGAAAATTGGTCTCGATTAAGGCTTCCTTTCTTATACACCTGATGCTACTACCTAATAAAACTTTCCAACAACACAGCACTATTTTACTACATTTACTTTAATTACTTTATAATAATTATTTCATCAAATACTCATAAAGAAATCACAGTTAACATCACTTCGTAATAGTAAACAAATTACTCCATTTCATGCTAGGAGACTATAAAAATAAGTAAATAATTGAAGTATATTTAAATTGAAAACACATAGTTTCACAAGGGAGTGAGTGTCATTGAAGTGCAAAATATTGAGTCATCTTAATAACACAACTGTTGACACTGAACCAATCGCTCGGAAGGAATACTGACTGAGTGCACGATCGCTAGCTACCGGAAGAGGTGAGCTACCGTTCGGCGCAGTACATATTACATTTCTGCCTGACAAAGGAACGGGGGCGCGACTTTATGAGAAGGAGACAAGCAGCGAGGCATCGAATGACGTTATTACTCGGTGAACTCGAGAGTAAAGAGATATTGGCCTTTCCTCTAGCAGAACCTCTAGTCGTGAAGGCATCGAACACGTTTCATCCCTTCAATTCGAAAGGACTGAAACCCCTTCGCTTCCTCCGCCTCTTCCTTCGCCTCCACTGCTCTAACGTTGGGTCTTCGATTCGCCCCCAGGCATCTCAATTTAATATACGCGAACTCATTGTCTGCCGATCCAGAGCACACTTATTCTTTTATCCCCGCTTACATAATAATAATTTAACGTTACGCCTTCCGGGATTCGTTATTTCCTGTGGAGATAAAAGGAGGAAAGTAGCTTGGAGAATGTGTGTATGTTACTCTTGTTTTATCTTGGTTTATGTAATCATTATTTAATATAATCCCTTCCGGAATTTGTTACTTCCTGTGTTTGTTACGACCACAGTTTTTGTAGCTTCTTTTTAAATAATTTAAGCAAATAAATGCATTGCCTTTGGCTAAGTTTTTACGAAATTAATGATGAATATTTACTTTCTTTCATCCATGATGGTATAATAATAATTTAATGTTACGTCTTTTGGGATTTCTTGCTTCCTGTCGCGATGAAACGGGAAAATATAAACGGGAGATTACAGCTGGTTACATGGTCGGAGGTCGGATGAGAGTTAGAATTACGAAGTTAGAGAGCGAAAGAGGTTGGCGGGAAGTCAGTGACAAAGCTAAAGTTCTCCTGGAACTTGAGCATTAGTGTGAAAGCTCGGAAGCAAACAGCCGTGCTAAGTCTTCCCTTACAAAGAGCACCCTCGAAATCGTTCCATTGATCGAATTACTCTGGCATATATATATGTATATATATATGTATATATATATATTGGATTGGCCTCACTTCGTCCTCTCTTTTAGCCTTTGAATCGACCCTACTGATGACATCTCATCGATAATATCACCGGCTGGTAGAATGCGAGAATTCGAGCCAGATGCAAAGCACTCCCGCTTTCGATCCTGGCCGACGTGTCACTCGATATCAGCCAGCGCGAAATGGAAGCGTCAATTATGCCTTCGTACCTTTCACATTCGAACACCTTTGAACTGAACGCCTATCGGCTCGCTCACTCTCCAATTTTGTGTCGGATCCAACGAGAGTTCTCCGATTGTCATTTCATTTCTCTCCATGATTTCGCACCCAGGATTCACTGATCACTGCATTTTCTGGACAATTGATAATCTCTGTAATAGGAAATAAGAGTATGACATTTAACACTTTGCGAAATCTGTTAGTATTAGAATTCGAAAGAGTACTCTGTAAAAAAACAATCTTGCGTTGGTTTTAATTTTGTATGAACAAAGGATTTTCAGTACGATGAATCGAGGATGTATGATCAAATTTCAGCAGGCAGGGCAACAGTTTGGAATTGCTGCGTGGTCAGTATGATAGAGCAATTGCTATTAGAGCAGCACATATGAGCTCGTCTAATGAAACAGGCTGTTACTTCCTCTCTGACGGTCCAATAAAATTTCAATCATTGAAACTAATATGAATTTTCATGGCTAAAATTCTTTGTTTAGAATAGATGGAAAATATGAATAATTTCCAAAGATGATTGAACCAGCAATCATTGATTAAATAATTCCTTAAATGGAACTATGTGGTCAAGATTAATCGAAAGATAGTTCGAGTCTGTAAAGCCTGGTATCAACGGCTGATCTCCTTGCGGTAATAATCGATTCAATTATCTTTCGCGAGAGGTACATACGTGACCGCATTAAAGACGGCGGTTTCACCGTTTACCAGGCTTATCTCCTGAGAACGATGCTGCGACCTCTGCGCCACTCTCCTGCCCATTGAAACGCGCTCAATGCGATATCTGATTACTAGAATGATTCGCAAGATCGTTAAGAGGTTAGTTCGAGTGCCATTATCATTAAATACACAATTTTCCAGCGCAAATAACAAAACAGATATCCAATATAGTTTCTATAATCTTGATTGAGCGAACAGTATGTTAAATACTCGACTAATTAAATATAAACAATGAAAATAAGTACAAAGGAAATAATAATAAATCACTAACACCAATTTACTTTGTACTGGTTGGTTGACACGACACCGTTTGAGGGCACTCACCCGCGCTAGAAATAGGCAATACATTTAACGAACTTGTCCTACACCATGTTGGCCTACATAGTTATTATCGCAGTCCCTGTTTAGTTTTGGTAGAAAATTAATTTGTTACTGAGCAAATTTATTCTATTAAATGCTACCTGCCGAGCTTTGTTAGTGCGATCACTGTGATTTTCATTAGTGTGATACAATAATTATTTCTATAATAATAATTCTGGATGATTTAATCATTACTGTATAGAGTTTTGTTAAACAATTAAAAGTTTTCGTTGCAGCAATTTCTTATTTTGTAACTATTAAGTTACAATGTTAAGTCGTTGCTTCATCGATTCGCAGAGTTCACAACCGCCTGCTTGCGGCGAATGGCTGCACCGTTGGAATCACTCTGAAAAGCCACCTGTACCTTCGCCGCATCACGATAATGACGATGATGAATCCAGCGGTGCTCTGCCATAAGCTTGGCTCTGTTTTAGGTCCCAACGGGGAATGCCCTTGCACGCTCAGCTGGTAAATGAACCGTGATTATGACTCGTTAGGCCGCGCTTCACTGGATATCCGATTAGAACCGCTGGAACTATATCGCATCCTATGAATTGCCTTTTTAGGGAATTCGGCAAACTCGCTTTTCGACTAGCCACTTCGTAAATGGCCATTTCATCGTTCGTGGATTACTCGTTGCTCAGAATAGAATAACAAATCTGTTGGTTATTATCTATTTTATGAATTTAAATATATATATATATTTGTTGTTAATATTAATAGTTCAAAAGGGATGTGGGATTGTTGTATAATAATTTTATATTGCGTGTGAAAAACTGATCGAAATTTTAGTCATGTTAGTATTTGATAATAACGACAAAGATATGTAATGGCAGGATTATTTGACATGATTCTGTTTCCATACTCTCGGATGCTCCACACGTATTGTTACACTGATGCCCTATCACTGCCATTGAATTCATTAAGTTTGCCATGAATAGAAACCACCCAGTTGGTGACTCCTGGCCACTTTGAGCTAGGAAATTAATTGAGCGTACTGCGCGGCTTGCGCAATTTCATTTGCGGACATCGTTCTAACAGGAAATGAGTGAGTGCTTTCGATATGCCAGCTGGTCTCCACGTGGTCTTCGTAAATGCAATTACAATGATTACCATTACAACTGGAGCATACGAAACATTATTTCGTACCAAGCGATATTACATTCTGATTCCAATCTATTTGTGAATCGCAATTGTCATAATATTCTCACGAAAAATGAGAAACACGTTTGTAGAAACAATGATTGCCAGGTTGTTGTAATTGCAAAGTTTATATTGAGATAAACAATATACGATTGAAAGCTATTGAAATGATTTAATTCTGTCGATTTATCTTATTACGAAGAATATTCCAAAAGTTCTTTAAACCTTTGAATTCACACGGCGGAAATTCAATACTCGGCCCGTCTGACTAAACACTGACTCGTACTACTGCGAGCGCTTTCCTCGACGCATATTCATGGCCCAACTTTGTAAGCCATCTGTTCTGCTTACATTATCTTCATTATCTTTTAATTAGCAATGAAAGGACTTGTTCAACTAAGTGAAATAAAATGTCTACTTCTTTTTAGCAACATTATATAATAACATATCATGTCAAATTTTATTCATCAAAAAATAGAAAACAATTTCATTTGAGCATCGCAGAAATCCACTTATCACTTGTTAAATTCTTCAGGAAATAAACCAGCCCAGAACCTTTAGTTTCGTAATTGAGTGCTGGTAAATTGGCGAATCAACTATCGCTTATTTCACTGGCTCGCCAGCAAGTGAATTGCGCCGTGCGAGCTCAGCCCAGCAGCGCAGTCATTACCACTTCATTATATCGGGCACGGGCAAGTGTTTCGACGTCCGAAACAGGCTGGATTACTCTTTCCTCGAAAGCTGCTGATTCTTAATCGGTTTCCAGAGCTGGTGAACGCCACCGGGGCGCTAAGTAATCGGGCTGCAAGCACGAACAGATTTTAGCTCGCGTGCGCCTTCACTAACCAACCCCATCCACGCTCCACCAACTTTTCCACCCTCCCAACTTCCATTTCTTCCGCACACCCTTCGCTTTCCTCTTACTCTCTTGGCTTTTTCTTGCAGCCTTGTGCCAGCTGAAGAGGAACTGGAAGAGATCGTCGAAGATAAAGGTGAGCGATCAATAATGCTAGAACCCAGTAGAATATGCTAGCCAATCCGAAGAATTCTGGTAAGTAAATCAATCTTTATAGAAATTATAGATTTTTATTTCTGTATTATATATTCCTATGTAAACCTTTCGGCGAATCTGTTTAATTTTGCACAGGCGATATGTGCAAATTACTAGAGCCAATTACTGGTGTGTGTACAGGCGCATACGGCATTGTTGTCGATGTAAGCGTGCTCTAATTCGCAACTTCTATGTTATAATAGTAACTCCATGATTTTCAATTCGATCTTGTTATTATCATGAGAAATGTATTATTGAAATGTATCATTTAAATATGATACTTTGTATAATAGTAATACCAATCGCTGTGTAATAAGAAAGTTAAACGATTGATGATAAAAGAGGTAGTTTACGAGGCGACAGGCAGTGAACTGGTCACAGATTATTACCTTAAGGTGATTCTAATGCCGGCGCCGTTATATCGAATATCCCTGGCTCGTGTTTAAAGCCTTCGTCGCTTTATCGGGCTCGTTATGGCCGGCGATAAACGCGCTGTGCTGCGCGCCTTTTTAAAAGTCCTCCGCTCCTTGGAAGAGCTCGATCTCGCAAAGTGAATATAAATAAGGATGGTCGCCCGAGGAAAAAGAGTCCTTCGAGAGTAAGAAAGAAAGTTAGAGGAGCTGGTCGCCAGATTTGTAATTAAAATTGGGTTGCCCGGCTTCAGGATTCGAGAGAGGATTTTCTGGATAATAGCTGTTGAAATTGGAGCACGTGCTTCTCAGCTAGTCGGCATTCTCAGTTCCCATTCATGCTGATCATTTGAATGGTTTGATTGGAGAATATTAGTTGGATTCCCAATATGCGTCGCGCTATTGTTGATCCCAGATATCGATAAGCGATAATAGAGGCGAATGTATTCGACTGTAAAATCATAAGATTTCTTAGGAGTTAAATATACACTGATATTTCAATTCGAATCATATTAAGATTAAAATGATTCCCAAGCGTTATACAAATCTAGAAAAAATCCTGATTGGTAAAAATATTTCGTCAATCAATCTAACTCTGTTTAAAATCAATGATATTTTAACATCCATAAAAAAACATAATATAAATTCCATATAATTCCCAAATGACAATCTTCATAAAGGTTAAAAAAGTCTGTTGAAAGCAATTGAATTCTCAAAATTTCTACTTTATATCACTAACAGAGTATGAGCGTGAGACATCACGAGAGTATTAGGCTCCATCGCCCTCTAAGTCGGGTGGAAAAAAAAAGAAGCAAGATAGACGAAAGACGGGCGAGAAGATAAAGTTACCGGCGTAAAATTGGAGGCAGGCGGTGAGACGGGTTCGGGCGGAGATAGGTCCGCGCGCAAAAGCAACAAAGTCGAAAGCCGCAGGATGCGGTGGAGGTGGCGGTAGAGGCGGCGAGATAAAGCCAGGAGAAGAGAAAGCGGCGCGACGGGAGACTTGGAAAATGGCGTGAAAAATGCGGGAGAAAAAGTACGCCGCGAGAAAAGCTCGGAAAAAGAGTGCGTGACGTGTTAATGGGGAAGAGAATGTCCAATGAAAGAAGGAAAGGGACGAGGGAACGAAAGGGCGGGGAAGTGCACATTCGCCTCGGTTAGCACATAATTTTTTACGTCATCCGTCCCTCGCACTTGGGATTTAACTGTCTAAAAATGTCTTCATTTTCCTCAGGAACGTCACTTTCATCCTGCGCCACAAACATGACGCGTTAATTTTCACATTTCCTCGCTCGCCGCTTTGGAACAATTGGGGTCGTACACGCCTCTTCCACTCAGTCACATCACAACCCTTTCGTCTCCTTTTTCACCTCGTCTCACCCTGACAGAATGAATACTTGCCAACCCTCGTCATTAACAATGAAATTTCGTATGAATGCCTGATTGACTGGACGGCTCTCGCGCGAAAATTGCCAACGCTATATAGTATATTCGAATGTACCTCTCTCATGAAATGTTCTTTGAAAATTGGTTTATTAGATTCGAGGGAAAAGCTTAAACATTAATTATAACCAAAGGAAAAGGTTAAATACTTCTTGGAAGAGATAAGGCATCTTATGGTAAAAAAGTTCTCCAACTTAAGGAGAGAAATATTCCCTAGGCAGTAATTAGAATTCAATCCTGGCGTAATGAAGTTGCGTGTTCAAAAGGAATTTAATTCGAATAACTCGTATCAGCAGGAAGTAATGAAGCAAGACACGCGAGCCTAGCTTAGAGGTATATGTTTTTCGAGGGAGGCAAGGAAGCAAGCTGTTTCTCTTTGATGTTATTGGTGTTGGCACAGCGTGTTCGAAAGGTCGGCCAAAGATCCTTGCAAGCTAACGCTCGTACTGTATCTAACGCACCTTCCAACCTTTCATTCACTTAACGCCATCACTTGATAGCAGCCCTTTGCCACGCCTGACACCCGCTCGCTCCTCTCCTACCCGACTCTCATTCCTTTCGTACCTTTTGCAAAGCTCGCCTCACTCGTCGCCCAGCGTCCGCCTCATCCTAGAGAAGCGTGTCGGAAATCCCAGCGAGTTGCTTTTCATGAATACGGAATATAATGCAGAAAGCCGACCCTCGAGAATCAGTTTTACCCGAATACGTCTGCCCGACAAATTGTCGTCCCAGCAGGCAACAATGCACACCGAGAGGAAGACCGAACTGTTTACTGAAACAAGAGCATTGCTTTCGTACTGGTTTCCTTTGAAGCCTAAACTGGTGACGAACGTCGATTTCCCAAAGAACCCTGGAAATCCTTTTCTCGTTCGATATTCTGCAACCCTTATTCTTCACTTTGCAATTGATGGTGTAGTAAGAAAGTCAATGAAAATTTGTACGTCTATCCTGAGAGTTTAACAGGACTTTAATGGCTTTGATTTCTCCTGACACAGGCTTTGATTTGAAATATGATCGCGGAAGGGGTGAAAAGAAAGAAGAAAGCGGAGGCCACGCCTGTAGAAACGTAAAACAAATTTCCTTGAATTACTTTCCTTTGAGCGTGCTCGATGTGTAAGCAAGCAGGAATTCCTTTAATTACTTTGCGATCGAGAGCTATATTTCGCGGCAAAGCGAAGGCTTTTCTTAATTACAAACGCGGCTCGATGTTAAAAGCAACTCTGGCAAATTGCAACAGGAGATCGGACAAGCCAACTCCCATTTTTCCTTTCTACCTTCTTTTTTTTTCTCTTTCTCTCTCGATTGCCACGAATAATGAAAATTATTGGCCTCGTTCCCCATCGACGGATGCATTAACCTCTCTTCAATCCATTATTGGCATCGGTTACTTTGTACGTCGACTTATTGAATGTCCAGCCTCGGGTTTATACTATTGTGTTGTCCAATCTGCAAGTACTCTTTTCTACCTTTGACAGCACTCGATGTTCAATTCGAAATATTATTATAAATATATCATCATTAAACATTCGTTATCACATTTATTATTAGCGATTGGCTATTGACATTTCATTTCTCATTGAATGTTCTCTTTATTATCCAACATCCAGTTGACAGGAATATTGGTGAACAAATATTAGGAACAATACACTTTGACAGAGATTGAGAATGCAACATAGTTGCTTTTTCTAATTTCCATTTGGGTATACGTAAAAAGGCTCATTAGCGCGACAGGGCAAACGCCAGCTCCTATCACAGGCATGCCGGCTTATATCCGTCCTGTAATTGCATCGAGGGTAATTAGCGCGCGATTTCCAGTCAACTCGTGTGCC
This sequence comes from Ectemnius cavifrons, assembly GCA_964023945.1. Classification (NCBI taxonomy): domain Eukaryota; kingdom Metazoa; phylum Arthropoda; class Insecta; order Hymenoptera; family Crabronidae; genus Ectemnius; species Ectemnius cavifrons. Next base: position 5,925,906 of record OZ030384.1, on the reverse strand, counting down.
TTCGTACGTGTGTACACAAACTGTGTATGCAGCTATTGTCGAGCACGGTGCATTACACTTTCGGCCATTTTTCGCCCTCAAAGATTGATCGTACATGCATCCCCCTCTTTTTTTTTAACCACAAAACTTGGTTACAATTTCTTTCGTCACCAGCTTTTCTTGCAGTATTTAAATCTAAAAGTTTTAAGGACTTAAGTTTTACTTTAATTACTTGTATCTGTTTTACTTTCATGCTGAATCTGCAGAACTTTCGTTCGTAGATAGTTTTGTGGAATCCAGCGGTATAACGTGTTGTATATCCAGTATAATATTTGTTGTACTGCATTGTTAATAAGCTGTAGGAATTTATACAGAATAATGCGGAGTTTGCGTCCTCAATGTTGAATTATGTGGGATTCATGTCGTATCATCGTCCACAATCCATCGTGCAATGTATTATACATACTTGCTTCAATCTCAACAGGTGAATATTTGTTGGTAATAATTAACATAGAGCAACAATCAATTGACTCGCCCGCTAAGAATGAGAAATACATTAACTATTCATCGACTTGCTTCGGAGCAAAATACATTTTCTCTGCGTTTTTATACGTTTCCTAATTAGTCCATTAAAGTGACTAATTAATTATTCCAATATCAATTTCAACGTTAAAATTCAAAATACATTTTCGACACTAAATAAAATAGGATTCCATCGTGCTTGTACTGTTCAGTGAGAAGAATCCTATTTTTCTAGCATTTCGTTAAACGAGGAAGAGAGCATCAAGGATTGTGCGATCAGGGATGTCAGAGGGCGCTCTGGTCGCTCCCACTTGCGAGGCGTGCAAGCGTAGCGTTAATTAAAAAATAATTCTCTACCAGTTGTTGTCTCGCCGGTGGCATCGTGAATCGAATTGCAATGGCGGCGACAGGAAGAGTAGGAGGAATAGAGGAAGAGGAGGATGAGGGAGACGAGAGCTCGTTTCAGCGGTGAAACGAAAAGTTAAATTAAAAGGGGACCGCGCATATCCGCCCGCGTTCGTTTGCACATAAAATGCGGCAATCAATTATCGCGGCCGGCCGCCTCGCAAAATAATAATTGTTGCACAATATCGGAAGCGGCCAGCGCGAGGAAAACCTGTCGACGATGATTTTCATTTCGCCAAATTGCTATGCTACCACTGCCAACGTTATCGCTCCCAATTCACCCGTTGTCCTTTTTTTCCTTTTTTTTTGACACACCTATTGTTCCTACCCTGTCGTCGTTACGGAAGCACGCCGATCACTCTGGCTATGGTTGTGGGTAATAGATAAACATGCGATGTCAATCATACTTGTTGATAGAAGCTATGGTAAATATAACGAATTGTAAACATGTTTAATTATTGTACCATCATTGATGGAAACTGATTGGTACGTAAATTGTTTCTCATAATAAGGGTAATGAATGAATAAAATTAATACATAATGTTAAACAAGTTTTGTTAGATTTGCTGGACTCATTCATTGTTTAAGTAAAGTCGACTAACACCAACTCCAAGATTAGAATCGATTAACTGACGGAGCGTAGAAAAACAGTTTTAATTAATTAGAATTTCAATTGGTATGTACGGCAACATTTGTTACAACTGGTTGCCACTTAAGCAGGGAAGGCTTGCCGCTGGAGTTAAATCAAGGGAGAAAAAAGTATTCGGTGGGTTGAGGGGTCCGCTGTAAAACACGTCCCAGGAGTATCTCGTGCGAAAAGTCGAGAAATCCTGCCTCGACCGTAGTTCCAAGCGAAGAATTTTCGTACTACAGCGGCTTTGTTGGCGCTGCAACGAATCGCTGCCTGGTCGAACACGATTTATCTTGTCCGCCCGATCGCACCGACGCCAGCACTGTGTTTCGGTGCTTGTCAAAGTTTGTAATGCAACGTTTGGTAGTCGCCGTCCTCGATGATTGATACGGAAAGTACACCACCAGCCGATAGTACGCCCGATTTGCTTCAGCACTATTTCACTACGTCACTGTAGAAATCATCGTGAAGTTCTTATTCCTATTTCTGGCGAGCACTGAATCTTAGTCACGTATAAATTATTCTGTTATTAAACAGAAGTCTCGCAAAATTCATAATAGAATATTTTTATAATATCAATCTTTTTTGATTGATACGGAAAGTACATCACTATCCGTACGCCCGATTTGCTCTGGTACTATTTCACTACGTCACTAGAAATCATCGTAAAGTTCTTATTCCTATTCCTGGCGAGCACTGAGTCACCTAAATTTATTCCGTTATTAAACACAATTCTCATAAAACTCATAATAGGATATTTTTATAATATCAATCTTTTTTTTAGATTGAGGAGGTGTAGAATTTTTGTGCCTTCCCTTCGTACGAAACTTTGGATAGTGAAATGACTTCTGGGCTGAGATAGTTTCTCTATTTCGTATTCGGAAGACTGGGTAAGCTCCTCGGGTTTTTAGTGCACCACATCGCCGAGGACTCCGTTGGTTATAATAGAAATTTGCATAGGACTTCTTGCAGAAGATTTCCGCGTTCCCTATTAGTCGGCTTTTACGACAGCCAGGGATTATCCCTGCTGCATCTTATACACTCGCCTTACAGCCGGCTTTATTAAGCCTCTAATTGCATTTATTAAACAACTGCTAAACTAAAGCTCCTCCTGCCACTGAAGACTTGGTGAGTCTCCAACTAGTACACACGTGTTTTGTTGAAATCACCCAAGAATATTAATAAAACAAACAAGAATTAATCCTAGCTCATCCTAACAATGAAATAATTCTATCTTTCATCGTTACGTATCAACACCAACCAAAAAAAGCCAGAAATCAGTATGCAAAACTCGTCTCGAGAATTCCACATCGTTATTAGAAATCCCAATCGAATCCAGCACACTCTCGCAGCGAGTGTTCGAATACAGTGAAAACTGGAATCGCAATTAAAATCACTGGCGGAAAAGAAACATGCAATCGGACGTAGGTATGCAAAACAGGGGACAGCGACGAATGTAAATGATAGCATTGAGGATTTAAAAAAAGAAAAAGAAAAACAATGTAATTAAAATCAGAATCCCAATGACTTTTCCATACCGAAGCGTTTGCGATGCGGAATGTATAAACGTGGGCTGGCAAGTTCGAAGCTTGGAATTCTGAGTTTTTGTCGAGCAGAGCGTACTCTCGCAAACCTGTCAGGGCGCCGCAGGTGCTCGAGCCCTTTTTCCTCCGACAGGATTGGGTTAATTAAACCAACGACGGCCTTCTTAATGTAACGGAGCGCGTGCTTCCGAAATTATGCAGAAGAAACAGCTTATGAAATTCCGGGACGACGTAATTTCGCGAGAACGAGGATGGTGGTTGGGGGAGGGGCGGAAAGAGAGAAGAGGAGAGGAATGGTTGGTGGAGGCATGGCTGAACAGGCGGGGGCCGCGTAATACACTTACAATTAGTGCGGACGCATTATTTAGCAGCGTCCCTTTATAATCCGTAGAAATAGAAATTCGGGTGCACGTACTTAGCAACTACTGGGACGCAGCATTAATTGTCCTTATGCATTTATTATACTTATATTATACATATTTAAATTATCTTTCTATATTACATCCAACAAAGTGATATAATACCACACACAACAAACATAAATAAAGCTAAATACTTCGACTATTCACTAATATTAAAATTTGATAATTACCAACAAACTTTAGATAATAAAAAAAACCTGACACATCATCAGCGACTTATTAGTTAAAAGGAAGTTAAAGCTTCCAAGATGGATTCAGGTGTGTTGCGCAAACCATTTCGGAGGAAATGAAACGAGGACTAATCGGCCGAAGGGCATCGTAGTGTGTCTAGGGAATTTCATCTATCAACAACGATCTCGAGGGGCGAGCAAACGGCGTTGCATTGTCGTCGCGAGATAATCTCTGTCGTTAACAGAGCAGGAGAATATAGCGGGCAAAGGGGAGGTAGCTAGCGGCCGAAATGGAGGAGCGAGGGAGTCTTTTAATCTTGGATTTGCCGAGATTACGAGCGGCAGTGATAACACCGGTGCTCGGCGTTACACGTACTGCAAGCCCCGTTCGACTACAAGGCGAGCCTAATCCTGTAACATTCCCGGAACCCACGTAATCCTGTATCACGTGTTGGCTGCCGCGTGTCCCCTGTTCCTTTCCCCTCTTCCTCCCCTCCTCTCTGTCCTTCTCCTCCTCTTCCTCTTCCATGTTCACCCAGATAAGGTCAGAGTGAAGAAATCAGCGCGGATGCTGCGCCGCACTCTCACCGATGTATTCGTAGTGGCCTCACGTCGAATCCACGAGAGTACAAGTAGCACTACTTCAAGGCAAACCATGCCAACTGAATTTCTACCACTCTGTCACACCTTCGACAGACACCATCCTTTCTAACTGGCTTTACTCGCCGCCCATGAATACTCCAATACCTTTCTTGCTATGGTACTAGGTTTGCCAGACAACGTATATGATGAATAACTTTATTTACTTAATTTGGTCATTGAGTCTGTTATGTGTCTGTAGTGTAATCAGTATTGTCTGTATTCATATACATATTCGTTGTATCGTTTATTCTGAGGTGTATTTGAGTTGGTAATTGTTTGCGGTGTAGAAAAATTAATGTGAACGATATGCTGTTAATTATTGTATGGTAAAGATAACTCAGTTATATTTTAGTATATTTATTTCAATGTATTCAGTGATTATTAATACGGTGTAGTTTTATTTTAGAAGAACTATATTCCAGTTATTATTTAAATCTGCATGAATTAAAACTAAAGTTTATTTGCACTCGAATTTCAGGCCCTTTTGGGCTGGCTTTAATAAATACTAGATTAAAAAAGTGCTGTAAATGATAAGTACGACATAACAAGTGATTATGATGTAATTAGCTTCCGATCACCGAAAATGTCCCGGTGGATGAAACCGAAAACCCACCGACTCGGTCAATTACGATATTTTAATCGGAATGTGCTAGCGCTTTCGATTAACCAGTCCATTAGCTGGGTTACCACGTGAGAGGTGCCGATAGGTTACGCGTAATAGGGATTATGTCATACGTGCCCGAGAGCGGAATTTACAACGCAAATCTTGTAGTGCTAATCTCGTCGCCACCACATCTACCGTAACATCGGATTCCAAGCAATAGGTGGAAACTGTCCTCATTACCCAGTGTAATGTAAATGGTAAAGTCATCAGGATTACCCTTACAAGCAAGTCGTTTTAATAAAATCTTGAATGACTTTCGTGTTTCAATAATTTCATAATTTATAACATTATTTCCGAGTATAACACAATTGAGATAATATTACAATATTCCAGTTAATCAAAATGAAATAAGAGTGTAACAGAGATATCTATTTCAATTCTTAAATTTCAATCTCTAACTTTCTGTATTTTTCCATCACCAAGTACTCAGTTTCTCAATGGACTTTTTCCTCTTTCAATTATTCAAGATCTTCTCGAACTCCATAATTTTCAGATGTCACTTTTTCACCGAAATGTGATAAATGCAGTTTCAAAGTTAGCCGAATCCCTGGGGCGTTGATTCACGAATGAAGGTTCGATTTCGAACTTAAGACTTAAGAGTGAGCCGTGCATATTCCGTGGCTTCTTGGAATCCCTTGTCCGCGGATCCCGTTGGATTCTCACTCGGGCCAATGATTACCAGCTCTTTTTCCTTCGGCTTTTATTCTCAAGGGAAAGAGGCGCTGCTACCGGATCGCAAGGAATAAAGAAGTTCACCCCCACTCTTGGCTTCCGTCAGCAGAGCCAACGGGAACGTGAGGCTTCTGCAAATTAAGGACGAACGCGACCGCCATTCTTGCCTCTGACTTCCTTCACCCCTTACACTTCCGCTCGACCGCCCCGGCTCACCCCTGCACGATTCACGCGTTTAAACTTAATTCTTAATCACCGGTGGGGCGTAAAATAGAAGAGGGTGGAGAAGCTGTCTTGAAATCTAGAATGAAAGAACGAAAGCCTGCTGAGAATCTAGTACTGTTTAAAGTTTTGGTTTCACTTGAATGTTTCGATGATATTATCAAAAATCATTTGTCGAATTTTGTTATAATAATTAGATGGAATGAATCGATAACTTTGGATTCGTTGGAAATTGATTTAGTAAATTAATAAGATACTAATCATGGAAAGTGTGTATTCTGAAAGAACGAAAGCCTGCTGAGAATCCAACACTGTTTAAAGTTTTGGCTTTTATTTGAATGTTTCGATGATATTATCAAAAATCGTTTATCGAATATTTTTATAATAATTAAATGGAACGAACCGATAACTTTGGGTTCGTTGGAAATTGATTTAATAAATGAATAAGATATTAATCATGGAAAGTGCGTATTCTGAAAATTGGTATTATGAACATGAGCGTTACAACTCGCCGGGGAATACTTTTCAGATCGTCTGCCTATCGGATTCCGCATGCAAGCCAGATTTCCCGATACTTTTGTTCGCCGAGGGAGATATCTTTACGAGAATTGTTTTCACCGATGCTAGTCGGAAGTTTTGCCACATGGTCTGCAACACGTTTTAGCCCCATGCACGTAGTATCACCGAAACAGTACACAACAGCTCGCAACACCTTTAGTTTTTACTATCAATGGAAACTGATTCCAGTCATGCTTATCGGATATGAGAAGTTGCGGAAATGTAACGCATGATCCCGCAAACTTGTATAGCAATGTTTCAGTTTCTCGATTTCATAATAATGGATTCGGGGAATTCGATAATGAGATGAGAGAATCCATTATAATACTTATTTCCTTGCGCACATTCTCTGCTATTAATTCCGCCAGGCGTGTATTTTAAATCCGCCGTGTTGCGCATTTACTCTTTGCATTTTCCGTAAATAAAGAGCAAATATGCATGTTGAAATGAAACCCTCAATCGCGCAATGTATTTGTCGGCAAATAAGCCAGCCTCTCTGCCAATGCAAATATTAATGAATCCAGAGAAGCGAATATTTTCGGAGTGAAATTAAAAATTCGTTGGTATACAAAGATTCACACAGGAATACCCTTTTTAAATACGACAGCCAATTTTGTTAGCACTCAGTAAATCATATATATTAATCTAACAAACTTTTACTAAGAGAAAACATTAAATATTTCTCTAGTTCAAAATCCGCAAAACTGAACATACTTTAATGCCGAAAACAATATATATTCTAAATATTAAATTTAAAAACTACTTCGAGAAAACATCAAATCGAAGACACACACGTGTTGCGAGAGAATCGCTAGTGATCGGGAACTTATTGAAAATGTATCGAGAATACTGGCATATTCGCTTACATAGCTTTTTAGCGAAGAGCAGCTTGACTGTTGGTGAGTGAGAAAGAGGATAGGAAGAGGATCTCGTTCGTAAGTGGCCATTCTGAGACATGAAGGCTCATCGTGGTGTAAGCCGCATAAAAACGATCAGGTTCTTTCCGTTCCATTTAACCAGCTCGCTGTTCAGGCGACAAAAATCGATCTCGTGAAGCCATCGTGCATCGAATATTCCCGAGACGACCTTGGATCGAAAACAATAGGTCTTAAAAAGCAGCCTGTACACTAAAGTAAAAAAATTAAAATCGAGTAAATTATTTGATAATATCTTTTTACTTTTGAACAAAGATGATTGTTTAATATTTATTTTCTTCTTTGGCAATAACAAATATTTCTTATACTTGTAATAAAAGTATTGCCGATTAGAATGAAAAGAGAAAGTATACCTGTGGAAAATGGTTCACTACATCGTCATGAAAATCAGCGGTGCAAGGCCTCCCGGTAACTCTCTTGCTCCAATGGCCCGTTTAAAACGATTCTTAAGAAAAGTAATAACGACTTCCACCCGTCGAACTACTGTTCGCCTTCCTTTTATTGGCGCACTATGTCTCGACTTCGCATTACTTAGCTATTGTACCTGGGGAGCCTTGAAACTTTGCACTCGATGGCACCGTTACGCCCGACAATAGCACCGTACACTGAAGTTCGCCGGTCCATTGTATTTATAACAGTTTATGGCAGGTGCTCGCTCGCAACTTGGCAAACTTGTGCCAGCGGAGCTATCGATAATAAGTATATCATGCTATTCGAGAACAAGACGATTGCTTACAAGTCCGAAAGGTAAAGGGAAGGTATTAAATTGTTTGCGGTCGAACTATATTTCAAGAATGGTTTTATTTCCTGTTGATCGTGTTGCGCCATGAATTTAATGAATCGAGAAGAGTTGCGTTAGCAATGCAAATTCTTACTTCCCTTTTAATTCGACTACAGTTTACGCGCGATTGCGAGAAACTGGGATGACGGGAGACTTTGGAGTTTCGAGAGTAGGGAAATCTATTCTGTACCACTGGTGAAACCAATAGTAAAAAATGAAAGGGGAAAAAAGAGGTGGAGGGAAAAGCGGGTCGTTTAATTACGAGGGTTTAATGGAAAAACGGATCTGCGAACTTTCGACAGAGCTTACCTCGGCGAAAGAGACTTTATGCCGGTGTTCGGCCGGTAACAATAAAGGGAACGCTTTACACTACACGTGGATACACAGTGCGGCAGGAGAATGGGGATATTGCATATAGTAGAACCCGAAGTCCTCTCAGTCAGCAAAGCGAAGAATTTTCCTCGGCAGCTGATACAAACCTCGTAACGGCTGGGAATTCCCGCTCCGAAAATCGGCCATTCCCTGTGTCCGTCGATTCAAAGCCCTCGAAAAATCTATTTGCTGTCGCTACGAATATTTCGATGATTCCTCTATTTTTCTACATATGTTTTTTACCCGCCAGTACTTCATAACGGTACACTTTTATGTTTCTCCTCTTTGGTTCTGGAATTCCTGACAGCCCTGCGGACTTTATTGTATTTTTCCTTGATTGTAATTACAATATTGTCACTGTCGTGAAAAAATGTGACATTTAATTGGTCATACATTGTTCACAGCATTTAAATATCTCTGAATCACCAGAGATTGGTATACGTTATCGTACATAGAATAATTGTAAGAAGAATTGAAATTCTTATTAACCTATTCTTTACATGTTCATATTATAGTATAATATTATACACTCAATGCATATAATATAATACAATGAAAGACAAGATTTCTACAGTGTTGATAGAAATCAGGTGAACTACTTTGTACTAAATAAATAAACTAGTGAATGTAGTTGTGGGTAGTGAGTGAACCTATTAAGGAACTTTATTGACTCAAGCACTCGGAAGACAAAGAGGTGCACTTACATCAGAGATGTTAAGCAATTCTAGATAAAGGGAACTTGCTGTAAGCTAGCGTGTGCCTGTGCTCTATTTGCGGGATCGATGTGAGAAGAGCATTAGTGCATTTATCCAAGTGCACAAGTGCATTCCGCAAAATCGCATGTAAGACAGCATTGAATCCCGCAATCGCAGAGGAAAGGGAAACAGTAGTTCTCTTTATCCTTCCTTCAGCAAACAGTACTATGCGCTGAAGTAAAAGTATCCTTGTCTAAAATTATACAGCATGCCAGTGTATTTATATATCGAAAACTCGGAGGAATTTTTGTCTCAATGTAAGAAGTCTGTTTTTATTTACCTAATATTTTGTCAAACAATACAGAAATATTTGATTACTTACAAGCGGTATCTTTTAAGAAGTGAATTTTATGATTTGAGAAAGTTAAGTTAGTTTTAGAACACATGGAAGAATGCTTTGTTATAGAAATAGTTTATTTATTGTTAAATATCGTCTCAATCGCAGCCCATTGAAATACAAATGCGCGAAACGACAAGCATTCACCATAGAAACACAACTAAATCGTTCTCCGAAGCGTTATCTCCCCGGAGAAAACTTTCCGACAAGCGATAACATTCAGCCGACTTCAGCGAAATACCATCGAACTTTTATCTAAGAGGAAAAGAAGATGCCAAGGCGAAAAAGCACTCCGTTATCACTCGCGACGAATTAACAGGGCAGGCATTAGTCACTGACTGTTAAAAAGATTTGACAAGAGAAAAGGGAGAAAGGAGAGTTTCATATCCATGAAATCAAAGTCTGGAAGAGACGCTGCCACCATTAGGCAAATTCACAATCAAAGAACCCTCGAACAGCACTGAAAAAGGGAAGAATAATAAACTTCATCATTTTATGCGAATAAGAAAGTTGGCAACTTTTTCATTCAATCATCAGTGACATTTGTGTGTTTCTATAAATAAAAATATACAAACAAAGAAAGTCTTTCAAAAACAGGCTGAAACCAAGATAAAAAATGTATTACTATAAAATTTATATTAATTCTACTAATATTGAGAGTTGTTAAATATGATGAAATTGAGAGCTTTCATATTTCGTTTCTATGCTCTATCATAAACTCTGCTACGATACAACCCTAAAACAGCTAAAACCACCATCACTCTCTTCGCCACTACTGCTCAGCCGTCTATGACGAATGGAACTTCGACGCCGGCGTTAAACGTAATTCGCATGAATTTATAGTTCTGCATCCAAGCGCTCGACGCCTTTCCGACGCTTTTCACCGTGTCGCCGGAGCGCAACTTCCCACCGTCGGTCGTCGTCGAGTTAAATTGCCTTTCCTGAGATCGTCCCCACCCCCAACCCTCTTTTCCACTCTCTTCTCGGTAAATATGATAAACAGGCTTAATAGGGGAAACGGCAGTCCGCTAGCCTGATATTCTTGACGGGACTAATTGTGCTGGTGCGCGCTAGCTAATAAACTGGAGGGGTACTCTAGATATTATTATGCTACTAATTGAAGAACGCGAAGAATGGAAAAGTTAAGATGAACAATGGGTTCGTTGATTGTAAAAAGAATGCTTGGAAAAGCACAGATTTTCAATAACTTGCAAGCGTTGAGATTCCTAACTATTAGTTTACTCCAAGTTCTGTAAATTTTACAGACTTTCTTCTTTATTTTATAGTTCGATGCACCAATGGATTTGTAGACCTACAAACTTTAACATCCACGTGAATGCAGTGAACCCAGAAAATCAGCATAATTTCGATACTTACTATACTACATTAGAAAGTCTACGATTTCTATCTCATTTTAAAATCACATTCAAATGCACTCTGGAACAGTTTACTCCTGGGTTACGTAACTTCATCCAACTTCGTAATGCCGAAGTTACAGGAGCCTATCAGAGCGCGGTAGATCATAGAGAGGAATCGTATGCTATTACAGGGAGAGGGTTCCGGCGACTTCCGAAAAGTCCGGCCATTAACGTCCAGTCGTCCCTAGGATTCACACTTACTAATGGAACCGTTCGTTACACCGTGGTCGAGCTAAGCCAGTTAATTAATACTTCCGGTAAAAAGAGAGGGGATCTTGAAACACGAGTGTTCTTGGTAGAGCTAGGTGAGGGTTGGAAGTGGTGGCGCAAAGTCATGGAAAGTGGGTCGAAGAGTGAGGACAGCACTCTGATTTAAAGTGCTTCGAATCCGCTTTAATGGGGCGATGCAGCGCGGTGGCGACGCGATATGGCCAGCACAATCTCCTAAAACTGCAGTTCGCATAAGAATGAGGCTAATATTCGCCGGCGATGCCGGAATACCATCAGGTATATAACCATGCGACGATCCGATTGGTAAACAGAGAATTGCCAGTGCACCCGCAAACGAATCGACGAAACTCCCTCGGAAATTCGACAACTTTCACGATAATTCCTGGAAACTCGTAAACTCCGCGTGGGACTAGAACTGGGCCCAAATGCCTGCCTGGTATTATCGCCCATGAATTTTAACGCTTAACTGATAGCCATAAGGAGTGTACCAACTTTCTCAACTTCCTATGGCTTTTGGCTTGGACATTTATCCGCGGGGTTGGAGTAAAGGTTAAGTAGAATCTAATTGTAATTTGTAAATGCTAGTTATTTGAGTATACTTTAAACTTATGTTCATGATAAATTGTTCAACCTGCTGAAAGTGTATTACAACAATTTGTCTAAATAATAATTCTATAGAGAAGAGAAAATCGTATTAAGATTGGTTCATCTATTTTCAAGTTTATCATGAATATTGTTTTTTATATTAGTAAGAATTAGTATTTCAAATATGCGTAACATTTTCGATTACCATTCTTCCGTTCCTTTTACTCTTCTTTCTACGGGAGAAACGTTCGTGAACATTTCCAAAGACTCAGTTGGAAGAAACGTGCTCTTAAAATTCAATTTCACTATCGAATTCCATCGTTCCTGAATTACGGTATTGGAAAGACTGAAGGCATAGAGGAACACTCGCCGTTTCGAAGTTCGATCTTCTTTTGACTGAGAAGTGTCGGCTTATGGCGCCAGTTTATGTGCACCTAATGAAATTTTAGATCGGCGGATATTCAGTTACGCGCGAAAAATTTAGCCCTCTAAAGTGTTTTCGACGTATCTAGTAAAGTATTTGATTGGTCATAACATCTACTGCTATGTAGGTCAACGAAATAAGGTAAAGGGAAATGGGCGGTAGAACTTTTAATGTAACCGAACCAAGTGGGAATTTTACGTTTATAAAAGTGTGGTAGACACTTGATAATAAAACTAGGTGATCCAAGAGACACGAATGTATAGTGTGATTGAAAGAAGCCAGAAAATTCCTGGCGAATGGAAGAAATGCAGACATGTGAAAGAATCAAGCTATTCTCTGATTCTCGAAATATTCTCGTCACTGGTTGAACGGAAACTCAAATGTGAAGTCCGAGGATAGCACGCAAACCTACTGACTTTCTTCGAGCAAAGGAAAAGACGTCAATAACAAAAGCTTTCGCTTACAATCCGCCAAACTTCAGAAGCCCTGTGCGATCTGTTGGTGAAAAAGGAAGGGGGGGAAAATACACTTGACCCAGAAGATGGTTCAGTTTGACCCGGAGAGAGGCTGACTTTCGCCGAGACGAGGAAACGATGACAATCAGGAGGAAGTAGAACGCGGTTTGGCCTGCCTTACCGTCACAATGACTGAAGAAGAGAAACAGTGCCAGTGCTAACGAGAGAGCGATGCCGAAAGCAAAGGAATCAAGAGCACGAAAGCTCGAAGGTCAATCCAACGACGGAATGCAATCATAAAGCTCCAGTTATATTGAATGACGGTAAACAAAGGAGCCTGGAAGCTTTTCTCTACGACCTTCAACGATGGAAGGCGAAAGCGAGAGAATTTCCACGCAGACATCAGACATTTGCGGCAAACCACTATTTTTTAACGTTCATATTAAAACAATAGAACTATTATTTCAATCTGACTTACAATCAGACTTTAATACTATTATTCCATAATTATAGTTTTACAATTAAATTAAACTGAACAATTTCAATTATAATACAAGTTTCTTATTAGTCTCTAAAAGTTACGCGACAACTTTCTTTTCAACTTCACAATAGCTCATCCACAAGTAGAGAAAGATTAAAGAGCATCGTAACGCCTGCCAAGACAAATGCAGTAATTTAAGTTTTTCTATTTCGTGAGCTTCCTTCTGCGAGAAGGCAACTCGCGTCTTCAAACGCCCACACACGTGTGTAATGAAAGAGCACACACGTGGGATGAAAGCACACAGGCGAGTGGTTTATGGGAACGGCAAGAAGACTCGTTGCTGCTTCGTCACCGACGCCAGCGGCGATAACAGGAAACAAACCTAGCGGCTGACATGCGAATACAAATGCAAGATGAAATTCCCCTTCTGCGTTGACTCGTCGCCCTTTCGCTCGAGCAAGTATACGCGAGCGTGTAAACTCTGCGTACAGACTGAGAGAAAATTCGTGTAAACCTTAGAAGACGTCATCTCAGCTGGCATGAAAATTCTTACAGTGGAACGTTCAGTTCGAATTGGTAGAACGTAAGTTAATATTTATGCTAATTTAGCTTAGTCGATTTCTGATTAAGTTGCGCGTGTAACTTCGTGTAGTTAGGGAAGGAAAATTTATGTAAACCAAGAAGACGCTGTCAATGATGAAGCAGTAGTTATTGGGCTATGAATGCTTTTGTAAATATAGTTTTATAGGTATTAGTTGAGTATCTGTAAAAAATCATTGATTTACTATTTATAGATTGAACATATATTTGCTAATTATGGATATGGCAGATAATATTCAAAAGTTCATCGTTTAAATAACTCTATGATAACTCATTAAATTACTATCAGTTGGATTGCCTTTGTGTTAATTAAACTTTTTAATAAGTCAGATTTATGCTAGTTCTTTTGAGTATTTAATTTTCTTTCCTCGCGGGATAACTGTTTTGACGATGTTGACTACTTTTTAGTTGGAAAATCGAGGCTGTCCATACAACGTCGACGAGCTCACTCTTTGTTATTAGTCCGACTAATGGAAGCGTAGCAGTTCTTGCCCGCTCAGCTTGGAAACTTGGTAATTTTTCATTTTCCGCCCACGAGAACTTCCCCCCTGGGCAATTGGTCCGATCGCCATCGTTTCTCATAAGGGCAACGATGCCATCGACGTTCGTTAAATAGAACAACTAATTGACGGGATCTATCGACGAGCGGGCGCACCGAACTTTTTCGAGTTTTCAATCAGCCCCTTTTATAGGCGACGCTAACGGGATATCGGTCTCTATTTAAGAGAGATCCCGTTTTACACTCGCTAGTCGACCAAACCAAAAATCTACTAGCATTGATAGTGCCAGAATTGTAAAATGAAACTCAAGAACGGATGTTTAACTAATAACAACATTTAAACACGATCATTTAATTATCCTTCGTTTATCTTATATTTCACTCTTCAAACATAAAGTTTTTAATCGACAAACTTTAATGATAAAGTCTTGGACCGCTGAATTTCCAAATGTTTTTCAATTTCACGAGCCTAACGAAAGCAGAGCAAGAAATCCAGAGGGACTTGCAGGCAAAACTTTACATTACAGCGAAGAAGAAAGTTGCTTGGGGCGAATACGATTATGTGCATATATTCACTCGGCTTTTTCTTCTCCCCTAACTCGCCGTAACCATTATCTCGCCTGGCAAGAAACGTTCCTTTACACCTGCGCCTCGATCTTTTTCCCGCCGTTCCTTAACATCTCCGCTCGTGCACCGTCATATTTCAGTGGCGCCGGGACGCGCGACGTCCTGTGGATTCCCGGAGCGATTTTATTTTTTATGCCTCCGTTGGCCTGGACGAGCATAATAAATCGGAGCAGCAATTTTCGATGTAATTACACCCGATGTAATTTTTCTCGCCCACCGCAATTCCCTGCCAGCCACACACATACACATATATATTGTCCACTCACACTATCGCTACATCTACCACTTCCATGACTTTAGATCTGCTTCACACTCACTGACGTCGCGACGCCTGCACAATCCTCCCAGTAATTCCTTCCGTTTCACTCAGCTTCAAGGTGGCAAGCCTTGAAAAGCGTCGAAAGTCTCTTGGCGTCTCGACGCCAACGTCAAAGCTCCGTGATAAAACCTCTCCTTTTTTTATTCGCGGAGAATTTCGCAACGATACTTCGACACACGTATTATTCACTCGTGCTATTCTAGATTCAACATTTCCTGTAATTCTTCCAATGATTTTCCTTCGAATTAATTGAAGGGCAACTTTGGAAATTCATTATTATTAGAATTCATACAAAGGGAGTTGTAAAAGTTTTCATAAAGGGATAGGAGAATCAACATTAAGTTTTATTAAAATCGTTTATTTACAAAGTAAGCCAACTTGTTATAAAAAATCCCGTCTATTTAACGTCGGCTCGAGATTTCCCTTCGTTTACATAGTGCAGAGATGGCAAAGAGGCGTTGCAGAGGGAAGAAGGGCTTAGTTTAAATGTGAAGAGTTTGCAGGAGCGAGCACAGTGCGCCTCTTCCGTACTCGCTTTAATTTTGGTATCCGTGGGCTTCGACCGTAATACGACGCTTGTTGTTCCAAGTTCCCTCTCGTGGAAGTGGACAGGAAGATTCGCACATGTCTGATTTAGCGAGTGAAACACATATTGCGACGTCCGATTCGTCAATTGTGTCTGACGAATCACTGAGCGTGAAAGTGTGCTTGCAATTATAGCGAGAAATGGGGCTTAAAGAGGATTTGCGAAATGGCCAGGGTGCCGAGTGAAATTTTATGTTTCGACAGCGCGCATACTTCTCCATGCTTTTGCTCGTGCGACGACAAGTGTGTGTATATATGTGTGTGTGTGTGCGTGCAGGTTTGCGAGCGTAAGATTTAAATTTAATTAACGCCCTTACCGCGTTTGCGAAGCGTCGGATTAAAAAAGCGATTTCGTTATTAACGCATTCCCCCCAGAGTATTTCGCCGGATGGATGCCTTGATCCGCTTATCATATTGCGCCAACATTTTTCCTGTAACAGGATTTCGGGAATTATTGGACTGACTGGCTCATATTTTCGGAGAAATCAGATTCCGATCAGATACCAGCCGTTGCAATCCTGTAATACTAATTGCATACTAACATGAAAATTTTGATGTTACATATGTTATAATAAACTTTTATTTTTCCTTTAGTATTATTTAAGATTAATTCGTAAGTTTCACACCCCCCATGACAATATATTCATCGCGACAATTACTGTCAGCTTACTTGACTCCGAACTAGAAAAGGGGGTGAAGAGGCAGTCCAACTACCCCTTCGTTTTTTAAGCCACCCAGACGCCAAATGCCTCAGGAGGAAGGTGAATTTTTTACACCCTGTTTCATGACGAATTTAAATATTTTTTTGCTCGGGGCCAAGAACAAAAGCACCAACAAAGCACGCTGAAAAATAATATCCTTCCTACATCGTGTCTAGAAGCGTAGATCCAGCAGTGCTTGCTTCGCGCTGTATTTCTGCCAGTGAGCAAGCAACGGGAGAGAGAACTTTCGGGAGCTTTTTTCTCCCAAGCTTTATTGAGGTGATACGGTATTATATCTTTTCGTTAGATGTGTTTACCCTCGAGGCTGGTGCTCTCTGTAACCAGGTCTTTGTCGAGTACTATTTTTCAGACTCGACCGAGAGGAGCCTGGATTCCGGCAAGTGCCAAGGAAAGCCAAACCCTCTTGCCAAGTCAGCTGTCTCAGAGCTCACTGATTTCTTTCACTCTCTTTATTAACAGTACGTTTCCTCCTTGCCACTTAACCATTGGCCAGTCAGTGTTCGTTTAATGAATAAATTCTCTACTCGAGCACTTCTCTCTACTTGAAAGTTCAACAGCTACTTGGACGACGCCTTACTCAGTTTCCTTGAAGTTATCGATAGCTGGTGTGCCAGCATATTCCATCATCATAATGTATTCCATAGTAAAGTCACCTTATTGCTTCCTCTCCTCATATGCGCTAGACAAAGTACTGGCGCGCTACCTCGCACTCTCCTTGCCTTTATGACACTATGCCCAGACACACTCACGTTTACGTGCTACGACAGTGGTTACGTGCGAATGCAAACTCAGATCTTCTCTCAGACAAAGTTCAAGGTATACTATCTTCCTTGGTAGTACCAACACATTCTTGGATTAAATTAGTATAATTATTTGTACGTCGGAATGAGAATTACAGTGATATTATTTATCCATTTCGTAATTAATTTTAATATCAAACGGTAAGTTTTGCCGCTGACAAACCGGCCCTTTGTCGCGGTGAAAATGCAAAGGGGCGAAGTGAAGAGTGGCTGTAGCGGTGGCAAGGTATATACGGGAAAAATTATAAATTTCCCGGGGTGGAAATGAAGAAGGATTCCAACCCGAGGAGGAAAGGTAGAGGGCGGAAAAGAGGTGGGTCAATAATTATTAATTAAGCGACCAAGCGAAGCAGAAGGGACTTTGGCTAAGAAGTGCAAATGAAGCCATCAGAAAATTGCGCCTCTACCCAAGCCGCTCATGGCCAAGAGCTCCTATTTTTTATTACGATAAGCGCATAATCCGAGAATTTTTAATCTCGAGTCTGCATACTGAAGAGGCATTACAAGCGCTCTGCGAGCACTTCCTACCTCGTACTGTTCAACCCAGAAGCACGCAGCCTCTGGTTGACAGATTTAGGGGTTTATTTTCGGCACCAAGATGGAACCAACCACAGCGCGCGCTTTCGTCCCGCCGCATTTAACAATGACAGAATTCCTTTCGGCATTACAAACACCGCTAAGTTCGTATATGCTTTTTATCTTTAAAGTTGAAGAATGCAATAGATGGTGCGCTGAGATTTAAACAGAGCCGAGTGAGAGTCGAGTGAGAGGCGATAAAAACAAAAGGAATGGCATGTTGTTCTGGGATTCGAGAATACGATACGATACATCTGCGGTGAGCGCGCAGCATCCGTGAGGAGGATGAACCAGGACGACATAAGACCGGAAAGGAAAGTACCGAAAGTTCGGGGATTTCCGCTTATAAATCAGCCTTTTTTTGCCAAATAAATCTTCGCGACTGAATTCTCGCGGCTTAATCACTCGCCGCACACTTAATCATTCGACGATACGCAGACTTCCTTCTGCCAAGATAAAAAGAAATGCATTGCTTTACATTGACACCGTGCCATGAAATATCGCTGGTCGAAAGATCTCGAAGTGAGTGTGGAAAAAGTCTCGCTTATGCAGCTACGGTTTCGTCCAACCTTTTTTTTTCTCTCGCCTCGAGACAGAAAATACTAGTATTTCGAAATAAATTCTATCCCCTGCCAAGCGATCCTATTGTTGTATCATCTTTCCGCCTGAAAAACAGAATTTTTTATGCGCCGACACATTTTTAACGCAGCTTATTTCGTACGCGCTACATTTTTTACTGTACTTGGAATATAGAATTTAATATTAAAATTAATTATGATTAAAGCTGACTTTAATAAGAATTAATGTTAAGCCTGTAATAATTTCGTATGTTCTCCTATATGGAAGGATATTATTATTGATAAACGGAGAAACGTCGAGCGATTAAGAAATCAGCGATTATTAATATCTGGATTTCTTGTTTCCAGCTTATTCCTTCGCACTCGATGCGAAGTTCGTGCTCGGGAGACGGATTACTTTATGCAAAGACACGCGAATTTCAGGAGCAGGGGCGTCGTCGCGCGTCTGCGATTTCGTGTTACATTAGTATGCATTAAGTCAGTCGTCCCGAGTTCCTCATTCTGGCTTCGCTGGCATTATGAATATATATGTATATGATAATACACAGGACTACCCATGTCGAATTAGCTTTTGGCAATTAGACGGGACGCGAAAGTATATCTTCTTTACGAAACACTGAGACACCAGGGCAACGCACACACACACTCTAATTATACAGAGAAACTTAATTCCTCCGTCGACTAAATCAGATCTCATTCGCACTGAAATTAAAATATATTCCTACTGAATTTTCTCCCTTGAAGTTCACCCTTTCAAAATGCAGTTTGAAGGTTGCAGTTTAAATTCCTGTCCTTTACCATTTCATCCCTTTAACAACTTTGTGAATCCGTTAAACTTCAAACCCTTATGATATGCCGGAGAGTTAGGAGAACTTGAAAATTAGATCAGTGATATAATAAAAGGGAACATTTATTAAAATCGATGTTAATTTTATAATATACAAAATATTCGATGTGAAAAATATAAGATTCGAATTAATTCAATAAATACCAAGTATTCTTCATTGGTAAGAATCACATTTTGGAGGTAACAGTCAGTAAACTCCTTGAGAATTTCAACTTTTACGTAGCATGATGTGGAAGGTTCACTCCGTCAGTGCAAGTGGAATAGAGAATACCAAGAAGGAAGTTACAACGTGCTAGTAAACAAGCCAGGGAATATGACCATCCGGTTGCTTCTATCTGTGGGTTTGCACGCTGCATTCTCTGAGATTGCGACTGGTTGGTTTAACAAGTTGCAATAAAGGAACTTGATGCCGAGCTGAGAAAGTTGCCACTGCACCTTCTTTCATTCCCGCGTGCCTCATTCTTGACCATTTGCGAGCCGCATTTGCTGTTGCCTTCGAGCATCGTGCGAGCCAAACCCTCAGGATTAAAGCTTGCCCTTTAATCCTGGAATCTATGGGGAATTCCCCACCACAATAGTCATGTATTCATTGTTCTTGTGTTTACTGGCTTCACATAATTCCTACGCGCATTTAATATGCTAATGAATAGCAGTTTATGGAACCCTGTATTTATTTTTAGAAGATTTTTGTATATTCTATGACTTCACTGATTAGATAAATATTTTCGGTGGTTTAAATTGTGATCAGAATTGATATATTAAGTTTAATAAAAATCACTGGAATTATAGACGTTCTATTCAATTTAATTATTCAAGAAATTCTACTTAATCGACCAGAAAATCTGCCATCTTCATTGGGCAGTGTCTTAACTCTTCACGAATTCTTCAATCGAAACTAATCACTCCAACTTGAAGGAGAACTTACTGAATTTACTGTAGAAATCATCTTTCGTTACTTTGAAGGAAACGAGCCAATACTTTCACGGTGGTTTGTAGGGAAAAGCAGCACGTGGTTTCGTAGTGTGCTATGAGTTTTAGCGCTCGTAAAGCAGAGCCGCGGACAAGATTGAAAATTGCTGAGCTTCTAACTATAAAGTAGTAACTACACGCTTCCCTCCCCACTTCTACCGGTGGTGCTCTTGTTCCCAGTTGTTGCAGGACGATCTTACCGCTCTCACCAAGAAAATTCTTAAAAATAGGAGAGCAGCCAACGTCTCATCTCGCTTAGCATTTTTGTTGAGCTCGCTTGGTACGTATGTGCACTTGTACACCTGGCGAGGAGAATTTCATCCATGTATTGAAGCCGGAGCTCATCCCTATCTCGTACGCTACCACCGCCCTATCGTCGTATTTCGTCCTTCCACTCGTTTCATCCCCCTTCTTTCCAGGACGAAGCTCTCGAGATTTTTATAACCGTACTACCTGCTTTCATACGAATTTTCTTTCGCGCGATTACTTAGTTTTATAAGGCAATTCAATAATTGGAATTAATTCGGTATTAGTTGATATTAAAAATGAATGTTATGTCATTGGAGAAAAATCGACATACGAATGATGATTTATTCAGCAAAAGTCCAACTGCAAAGGGCTGATAACTGGGAATTAATTGATGCCAGCTGAAACGTCCAATCGGCGATGATAATCATGGAATGTTCCGGGAAAGCATTCTACAATTGACAAGGCAAATTGACGCACAATCGAGCGGATTCTCTGAATTATTTCGTTACATTCATTGTCAATAGCGTGATTATTATTCTTACGATCGATGAGGCAGATTACCTCGTTCACGAGCGAGGCACGCTGCTAGCTGAGTTGGTGATATTTGTCAGAATAATATAGAGTAATTAAAATCAGACGGAGAAACGAGCGGTTGATGGTTGCTGGCGTTACTCAGTTGGCGCTTACAAAGATTTAAAAGGAAAATGGCATTCCATTTGATGTGGCAAAGCGAATTAATCATTCATTGAAATTCGACGCACGGAAATTTCACGGGGAATCATTACTCCTCGAACGAGAACAATTAACTCTCATCTCTTTAAAGCAGATTTGTATGCTGGATAATAATCGTAATATACTAAAAATGATATTCGAAAGGGAACGCCAGGTAAATAAGGAAGACTCGAGTTAGTTTCTGTGCTCTCGCGTTATATGCAAATCATCACGGTTGCACAAAAGCACTGACTATAGAAACAATAGGGCGGGGCGCTTTTAAAAGGAAAAAGAATAAAAGAGGGAAACCGAGTGTGCGGGTGTGGGATTCGACAAAGGAACTTTTCGGTAGAATTTCTACTTGCTCGGTGCTTTCTCCATGCATTCAACCTATTTGTCTCTCGCTCGCTCTCTTTGGCTCGTTGTTTTACTTGGGACGCCATTGATCGCCAAGCTTTATCTTGCCGATTTGCATATTCAAATAAGACGCCGCCGTCGCTGGCATTCCCCCTTTTTGCAGCGCTCTCCCCAAACACTGGACTCTCAAATAGGATTAGCACGTTTTGAAAACCGAAGCCTCTGGCTGAACGCGAGCTTCCCGCAAATACGAGTCTCCTGCTCGTGGCGAACCAAATTATTCAAGCGAAATTGCTGGATCTTACGCCGCGTGTCCATTTGAGAGTAAAAAGCTTGATAGTAACTCTCGGAGATAATATTTGTTAATATACAAAATCATTCACTTGGAATTTATTTATTTTATTATATATTGTATAATATTATATTACATCTTTAATGTATCTAATATATAATGATACAACATCTAACAAAATATTAAATATTCATTCAAAAAAGACAATTGAATCACTCTCTACTTAAACAAATATTATTCTCGATATAACTGCTCTCGAAAATTTTCCTCTCAAGCACCACCATAGATTCCAAAGAGAAAGTTCGACATTTCAGGACAACTTACCGCGTTGGGAATTGAGTAGATTTACCTTGTTCGGAAGAGCTTGTATCACTTGAATCAATAGCTAGATTTCCAGGCGAGCATGTAATTCGAGGGAGTGCGCTTTACCGAGTGTTGACTGTAATGGGGAAGTTCGAATGCGCTTAATATCCGGCGGAATGCCGAGCTGCGATAGGTTGATTCTCATCAATTGCGGCTGATGCTTCTGGCCCGGGGCGCAAAGTTCGTCGAATGAGTTAGTAACGCTTGTGGTAGCACGCCGTGTTACGCACTCCGGAGTAGTAAGCGCTAGTTTTGCTTGTACACTTGCGCAACCCTCGACACACACTGCCATTGCGAACTTCCAACCTTGGTGTTTGGCGACGAGCTTTCTCTAATTGCTCCCGGACTACCCGGCTTGCTCTTATCGACGTTGCGCTTTTGTCGTGTTGCGCTAATTGGCAACAAATGCGAAAGCCATTGCTGGATTAGCAGGAATTACTTTTACTAATAAAGATGTTTCGAAACAAATGAACACAGTAAGAATAGTGGAAATAGAACTCTCCGTGGTTTAATGATTCTGACGAAATGTAAAGTTTTACTAACTATAATTCAAATCATCACAATGGAATCTGTATATTGAAATGTTAGCGTGAGTTTCAATGAGCGCGTGTATATTGCATTTCCATGAATTTCGAAAGATGAAAATACTAAAGGGTATAATATTAATTGCAATTTTCGATTTTTTATTAAATCGCATTTCGAATTTCCACCCTTTTTTAAAATAATGTTACTGTGCGGGAGTAGAGTGCTTTATTATGCAAGCGTACAAAATCAAGCATTGCTTAGCATTCGGGTGTGCTGTAAAGTGCGCGGAACAAGTACTTACCATTCTGTTTTGTGCTGGTGAAGAGATCCTAACAGTCAGAAGCGTTTTAATCGAGTTAGCGAGACCAATGTCGAGAGGGATCGGTTCTCATAGCGCAAAATGCTGAGGGTACACGATCGCCAGCTAAATCCAGCCGGCTTTAGTTCCTAATTGGCATGGCGATGCTATCGCTACAGGGTGACCCAGAAAATCCACTGCAAAATGTCAGTGAAGTTGCAGGTAGTTTTCGTGCCGATCGATTGTATCATATATAACATAAAACCCGCCCTATTATTTTCACTAACATTCTTTACTTCAAAATCAGCGTATTCTCAAAGAGATTACAAAAGAATTATTACAATTTCACACTATTCTCATACAGACATTCGAATTAATTAATGAAATTATTTGATTCGATCAGGATACAAATTAATTAATTGATGTGTAACTTTTACTTTTCGATTAGTACGTGAAAGATCAATGAACTTCGACGAAGAGGCTTTCAATTTTAAAGGTCAATTTCTAATATTAAACTACGAGGCACTTTCTGTTTATCTAGAAAAGCAAATGCCTCTTTCTTTCTCAAGAGCGCCGGTACTCGATGGAGTACAATTTTACGATCACCCTGTACTGCGCTCCGATATTCAGGGAATTGAGCCTGTTTCGACGAGATTCGCAAACGAGGCTCTCCATCGCGTTCTAAATGCTCAAACAAACTGAAGCACTGCCTCGTTCTCCCGTTTTCCAGTGCATCCGCCCTTACCCACTCTGCCTTGGTATCGCTCGTTCTTTCCGTTGGTTTCTTGATTCATCGCAGGAAGCTTCGCTCTCCAAGAAAACGAGAGATACGGAAAATCAAGTATTTCCTTGGTGCTGTGTAACCGCAATAATGTGTATGTGTTGTAATGAATGATGGAAAGTTAGGAAAACAGAGGAAGTTAATGAAGAAAACGATGGGTAGCTTACAGCGCTTTATTCGGAGCAGCGTAACTCATGTTTCTGGTACATTAATACTCGTTATACTTACGAACTCCTTAATTAGCCCTTAACATACATATACGTTTCTACTCGTATCGACAAAGGTTCACCATTTCCCCGGTAGTTTCGACCGAGTATACATATTTATAGTAGTTTTCTCTTTGGTGGTGTGGTGTGGATCGTTAAGGTTAATCTACGCACGACTCTCACTGCGACAAACGCCACCAACTTTCTTCCAATCTCAGAAAATTGTTAATTAATCACTCAGCCTGATTCGACGCTTCTTAAATTGATCGACGAGTTTGCAGGATTTTTTTTTCTGTAATTTCTACCGTCTCGAAGCCAATAAATTATTGATAGGTTTGTAGAAGTTTCTCCTAATTTTTCTCAATCAAGGAGAATTGTAATAATTACAGTATCTTTGGTAGGTACAGTTGGAATACAAATGATTCTGCGATTGGAAGAGTTTTCCAGGCAAGACAGAGCGCTTATGAATGCACCTTTTCTCTAAGTCGAAAGGTCTCTTGAATGAGAAAGCGATTGACGCTTCCCCATTTTCGTTCCTATTGTTTAGTTACACTTTACAACGATTTTCGCGTTTAACGTCCGATTAAAGTTAGCACGCCTAACATCTAATAATTGTCCTCGACGATATGTAACAAGTGTGAATCTATGTACAACGTGCTCGTTTCGCGACCGATGTCTTAACTGCACTCATAAGCACTCGGAAAGACACGCGTTAACCTTTTGCACTCCAAATCACAACTGTATTAACTTTAAAATAAAATAAACAATATACGACAATGAAAAGACAACAGAAATCATGATTAAATTACAATAACAACAATACAGATTCACGTCCTGTAAAGACTGATGATTAAATTCCAAAAAACAATAAAAACTTGAAGTTTTATTGATAATAAACAAACCTGACTCGAGTGATTTTTTGGAGTTCATAAGGTTAAATTGCTTGATAGAAATCATCTCGATTCGATGGTTTCACGAGAATTCTATCGTTCGCAAACAGTGATGAGAGTGTATCATACAGTGTCAATGATTAATTGCTGTTTGTTTTACATTGTACATCGACTATCGAAGATTCTTACCACACTAGACACGGGTCGAAGGTGTAAGTTTCTCTATTTTACAGGTGATTAGTCCCACGTTCAAAACAGCACGAGAAATTGTCGCTGATACGAAATATATAATATACATTAAGTCGTCTGTATACACGGAGATTTAGTCAGTGTTAAAGTGTCGAGTACATTTCAGGCTGAAACTCGAAACTTTTCTTACTCCTAACGCGATAATTTCCCTCTCGTATGCATAAAGCACCCTCTAACGCAACTGGCAGCAGGGCTTTAATGAAATCTTAATTTAACCAGGCGAAACTCTCTCGTACCCCTCCGCTATAAGAAGCAACGGAAAGAACCATTCCTATGCAACAAACTTGTGAAAGTCAGTGTTTAAGCGACTGCCAAAACTCTAATCAACTCGTCAATGATCCAAAACGATGAACTTCATCGTACAATCCTGCCAAGTCTCAGGTACAACAAAGAGTCACAATATAAAAGCAACAGTGCAAATTGTAGGTACTAAATCGAAACATAATCGATTATTTCAATTATTTAAAAAAAAGAAAACAAATAAACCGAATAAGTAAGAGTTCAATTAAAAACAGAGTGAAATCAATCATCGTCTATGAAGATTCAGGAAGCTTGTAGTCAACTACTATTTCATACCCACGTGTATGTATGTACACATCGCATGCATGTATATAGACAGCCTTATTATTTACGGATATCAAAAGATTTGCCCGATTTTCCGGCCGGTGGATGCAGCTGGTTCTGCCCTTGGTTTCGTACGCTCGCTTCACCCTGTCTGCCACTATTCGTTTCGTCCTTGCTCTACCCACGTGTCTATCTACTTCTTTCTCTCTTTCTCTCTTTCTTTCTTTCTCGCGCACACTCGTGAAACAGAGAATTCGTAGTGTAACAAGCAGCTCAATGCTTTCCAAGCGGTCTCCATGCACGTTCCCAAGAGAAAATCGAGTAGATTTCCGTCAGGAAGATCTTTCGTCCTATTCTCTCGTTCTTCCTCTCTCATGCCGAGCGATGGAAAGCATTAAGAGCAAGGAAAGACAAGCCGACACTGGTCTGACAAACTTTGCCGGACGTCGTGTCGGGATGTGTACTCACTGCTCCCACTGACGATTGATTATGAAACCCTTCTCCCTCTCTTTCTCTCCGGGTATTTGGACTTTGCACTCACGAGCAGTCTCCACCTAGATCTCCTGTGCTGCCCTCTCACTGGCAATTGGTCGAAGGAGGATTCTTCCGCATACTCTCTCCTTTCGACAACACAAAAGCACTTCGATCTTATCGATCGTTGATGAAATGAAATGAACATAGAATTATAGAGAATCACGGAAGAATCTTGACTTCGAATTTTATTCATCTATCTTTTGGTTTTCGAATTCTGAAACGACAGGAAAAGCTTTTTTTTTTTTGTCGCCGGTTTAAGTAATACAGGTCAATCGTGTCTTCCATTTGTCTATACTGGCATGTGTGTCCAATTAAAAGTCGAGGAACGAACCTCGAAAGGATTAATGCTGCGTACATACTGATTGACCTCGGCCATGATGGATCACTCGCACTAAAGAATGCAGCCTTCTGCTTTGCTGTCCATGCACTACCCATGATGATAGTAGATCTTGTCCTTGCAGTTGCAGGTGGCTCCGCAGAACATCCGGCGCTCTCGACCTTCCTCGCTATCCGTCTCGCAGACCCAGGCGCGAAACGTCCTCACCAATTCCTCGCAATTCGACCAGAGATCCGTGTGATAGCAGGCATTCGTGCAGAGCTTGTTGCTCGTACAATGCTCCGTGCACATGCTGCACGGCTCACCCTCTACGTACGGTAGACCCAGCCGGTCCTTGTAGTTCCCGCTGTCGAACAAAGAGCAAAACGAAAAACGGGGCCATCAGAACACAAGTCTGTAATTTCGTTACTTCTAATTGCTGTAATTGCCAACCCACTTCGTAAAACCTTAAATTCTTCAAACGGTCTATTTCGCTCGACGGATTTTGGTAATTACTTGGGGGTACTTTTAGTGTTAATGGAAATCTACTTTTGTAAAGGTAGCTTTTTAGTATTGTATTATTTATTTGTTGAATTGTGTGGTAATTATTTTGAGAAATAGTAATTATATTGATATAGATAAGAAGGTACTGCTAATGCCACTCAAGTCATTAAGCTAAGACGGATGAAATTCGATAGCAGGAGATTAGAGTGCTACATCAAGAACTACTTGCGATAACAAGTTCTACGACGTTAGAACTGATCCCCTTCATACTACGTGCGACTATAAATCAATTAGAATCAAGATGAAGGTTTCTTCTCGGCAATCCCTATAAATTTGGAATTATTTATTGGAGTTCTTAAGTTCCCAAGGGGGTGCTCGCTCGGCAATGTGACAAAGGATGGAAGGTTCTTTTCCTTCTTTTCCGCCACTTTCCAACAAAAGCGTCTTACACCACCGACGCCTCCTAAGTGCATTAGAACTTTAACGCATCCAGTGCTGCTTCTTAACCGGGTTTAAATGAAAGTCTTCCCTCACATTTTACCAAATCCAAAGTGAAACCCTCTTCCTCTCCGCGATGCTGCACTTTGTTGAAGCGCTGCACCATAAGCTCGACCCAATTACTCCCTTTAGCGCCATTAAAAATGTAAACACTACTGGCGTAGCTTTGTACGCTGCCCGCGTTTTACCAGTGTTTCTTTCCAGTAATGAGTTGAGAGAATTAAAAAGGAACTTGGTGCTCCGGAGACCTAGAATTCAGTCATTAGACAACTCAACTAGAGTTCTCTCTAAACTCTTTTCATTTAATTATTAAAAGTAAAACATTACTGACAATCAACTTATAGACAAGTTTATTTCATTCTTAATCGACGTAGGAATGGTAACACAAGAATGGTAATATTTCTTAGCAGCGTTTATCCGGCGCAAATCGCATGTGCGCACGTTTCTTTTGTTTAAATGATGCTTTGCGGGGCGCGCATGTTAATAAGAGGAGAACAGCGACATTTCCATAATTTAGTCCTACACCCGCCAGCTATTATGCACGCCGAGTGGAACTCGCCGGAGAGTTGTATTCGCGAATTTAATTACGAGATAGCACGAGGTGGCACAAAAGAACACCCGAATAAAAGGCCGAGTAAATCTGAAGGAGGACTCTGCACTGCCCGGCTTATTCATTCACGGTGGCCATGCACCAATGTGCGTCCTGGATTAATAGCAGCTAAACGAGCAAAATGTTAGATTCGAAATGCAAATTTATCATCCCAAAGGATCCGATGAAGAATCAGAGTATTAGTCAAAGGATGTAATACAATGGAGCTTTTCAAGATGAAAGAAAATTAAAAATAGTAGTTATTCTTTGCATATGAGTTTTGAAAAATGTTGTATTGGAAAAAGCTCGATAATTAATTCTTCATAAGGCAGTATATGAATAGTAATATATTAATTAAGGAGTCAATCGATTATATTGACGTAAATTAAACATATGAATTTTAGATTTGCAGTAAATTAATCATTGTATAATGTTACATAAATGAAAATATGTTGTTTGTGAATTTCTAAAAACCCAACGGACTAAGCACTGAAGGATTTAGCTGAAACACAGTATATAATTCAGTAGGAACAACTAAGCCTGTCGAAGAATAAATCCTGAGGGAAAAACAGGTGAGCTTAGGGTGCGCTGAGAGGTGAAAGGTTACGATAATCGAGTTTATTGACCATAAATGCACCCAGGGTTGTTACGTTACTCTATAAGGATTAACAGCAGGTCCTTTCTTCCGTACACGATAACACCCGATATTGCGATACTAATATAACTTAACAGTACAGTACTATGAAAATTTACAGCCCAATGAAAGAAGCAACAATTCTCTTTAAACGTTTATTCTCACGACAATCGATGGTAGAAATCGTAAACCCTGTCTCCTCGTAATATTGAATTAAATTCGAAACCCGACTGTTAACCATCGACGATTCCTACATTCGATCAGTTCGATCACACCATTTGCATCATCCCCCTCGAATTTCATGGGGAAATCTCTCGTAAATGAAATAACAATTACCAATTCATAATAAATCCAGGAATCCGGTAGTTGGCAGTGGTATTATACAAGTTGATATCTGTGCAAGGAAAATTAATTTGACACCGGTCGAAAATCGTATCCTGCCGATTTTACGTGAGTGGACCACTCGTGGCGGACACATTTCTCCCGAATTTACGCTCTCGAATGGATCGGTGGTGGTGGTGGGGAGGTTTGGCCCGAAATGGGCTACATTGAAATCACATTAAATCGAGTCGTTACGTGTACGCACACTCACATGGGGCATTCACACAGACACAATATAGACAGGAAACAGTGAGTGAGTGAGAGAGTGAGAGGTAGAGAAAGGCGGAGGCGTGTCAGCGCAAATAATGCGAGAACGGATCTGCATCGAGCAGCATGCCCGCCGCTTTCATCGAGAAGCTCGGGTTCCGCGTTGCTTCCGCCGGAGAGCAAGCAAGCAAGTACCAGACGGAATTCAAGTGGAAAGTCCTTGGCATCGCACCACCATGCTTTAAAAGGAGCATGGACCAGCTTTGTCAGACGTCACAAGGAACATCACGAATACCAGTTCATAGTGTTCGCAGTTCCAACTATGAATCTCCCAGCTGACCGAATTCGAGTCATGACGAGACTCACTCGCCCACTTTGACCCTCACTATCGACTACGTCACGCGTCTGATCGAATGGAATAGTTCGGATGTACGGCGGAGAACGCCCGGGCTAAAACTCGATTCTTATCGGCAACTTTGATTCTTCCATTGTTAACAGATAAGGATAGAACAGGAGTGGAGTTTTACTTGGCGAAATAGTGAATTCGAAGGAAGTCGCGAGATGGTCCGCTCGCCTTAAAACTTTCCAAGGTGTATTCGAACGCCAAAACTCTTGCCGATAATGGCTACGAAAGCTTTGCACTCCGAGTGGAAACTCAGTTAGCTTTTGTTTCATCGAGAACGATTTTCTTGTTTAATGCATTTATCTTATTCTTGCACTAACAGCAGATTAAATTCGTAAGGAATATACAAGTATGACATAAGAATTACTTTAATAACAAAATTCCTCTGCTTTTAAGAGTAGATACGATCGATTCTCCGAAACAACTGTATCTTTCCCTGCTCAGTGGGCAATAAAAGTTCGCCAACAGAAAAAGCCATGAAATTCAAACGAATCGGCGGAACACGCAGATCACCGAGGTTTTAAAAGCCTCCCGATAACTCAGCCGGGCCACGATCGGAAAGTTTCCGCGGCGGTCTCCTCTCGAGGGGGTTGTTCCCCGAAATTGAAGGGCTGCAATATATCAACGTTATCCCAGGGCGGCGTATCCGTAAGCGCGCCACATCACAGAGAACGAGAAACAGAGATAGAAAGGAGGAAACGACGCGGAGGAGGGATCAAGTTACGTTTTAAAAAGCTTCGCGAAATAGTCTGACGGACGACCTCTGAAATTCATGGATGCGACTACAGGATTTTATAGGGGAAAAAGGAGGGTTGAAACGCATGCGCCCTCTTTCGATGCGGGTCTACCGATCCCATTCGAGAGATCCATTGTCCCTGAATTCTGCCGATATTCACCCCCGCACCTCCCCCTTTCCTGAGACTTCTTCCGTGGCTCTATCACCCCTGCCCCGCACCCCCCCCCCCCCCTTTTCTCCTTGGCCAACTTTCCAGCCACTCATCTCACGCCTCAAGTACTACTGCAGCTTCTCTCCGACGAAATACTTCGCACCTCCATTTGCCACCCTCTCACCCTCTTTCCCACCCCTGAAGCTTCTCTTTGTCCCACAGAGCCTAGTTGTGTTTCCTTTAACACAGCCTTTCGTGATACTGATTAGTCACTGAATTAGAGTTGGATCGTTAGAGTGATTGCGAGGAAATTTATACTTGTATTTCGATTTTATAACGAAGAGTTTTTTTTTCAGTGAAAGGGATGAAAGGGAAGTTATATTGTGATTATTATAAGAAGAAAGTTATAAGATGAGTTTTTAAGATTGATTGTAAGATATTTCAGATTTCTTTTGTTAGAAGAATTATCATGAGTAGAACTTTGTTTTAAGGGAAGGTTAATTTCATTGAAACCTCAATGCGAGAGATCTCTTCTCTCGTTAGATTATCCCCGAGAGTGGAACTTCATTTATCCCTGTGAAGCTGTATCCACACGATCTACGAATGCTTGACGGTAGAACTCCATTTATCCCTCGGAATGTATATTCCCACGATCTACAGGAGGATTTCAAATACGACAGGATTTTGCGTAGAGATTACCAGCAAACTCGAGGCGGCTCTCCTAGGTTGGCCAGGCTTAATCTTAAGAAGTAGAATACGTTTCAACACTTGGAACTTCAACAGAAGTTCACCAGGGCGCAGCCATAAAGAAATGACTGCGCCACCGGATAATGAGACTTCGCCTTTGAAAGCCTTTCCGTGAAAGTGGTGCAAGTTCAGTAGAGCGAGTATTCAGTAGATTCAGTAGAACTTGGTCGAGGCAAGTGGGTCTCTACTATGTTATTTCGCTTTTTTTGTTTCCCATAGGAAATTCTCTTCCACCTTCTGTTCAGT
Source organism: Ectemnius cavifrons (assembly GCA_964023945.1). NCBI lineage: Eukaryota > Metazoa > Arthropoda > Insecta > Hymenoptera > Crabronidae > Ectemnius > Ectemnius cavifrons. The sequence continues at coordinate 5,894,148 of OZ030384.1, read as the reverse complement.
GGATCGGTTGACCGCACACATGTTCTCACCATATGTTCTCCGGCCAATAGCGAAGCCGTAAGAGAAAAAGCGACACACACACACACACACAGACACATACATAGATGGACAGTTAGAGGTACGCGTGTGTACAAAGTCTTGCGGGTAGAAGGAAAATTTAAATTGCGAGCTCACCCTCGCGCTTCCCAGCCAACCGCAAAGTGGCCTCATAAATTTCTCTCAGTGCGGCAATTTTCCGGATTATGCTCGCGCGCCTCGCCGAGGCTTTAGCCGCGAACCACCCGATATGTCTGCGGTCTCGATTAGACGGGCATCGGGTGTTTGCCCTCACGCGTAAACCACCCCATCCCTTATTCCCTTCGAAATCCTCCGAATGAAATTAAAAGAGAGCGCAATAAGAATCTACCCCGTGGAAATTGAGCCCTTAAATAAGAAGTTACCTCGAGTGTCAAATTGCCATTTCCTGCCACCCCAAACCCTCGTTCTCGCACCCTTAACTCACAGCCGCTTGACCTTTTTCCATTGTTTAATATTAACTAAAAAGATTCATTATATTAAAGCAAATATTCTACTCAATAAAGACTTAAAATTAAAACTATTTATTATGAAAAGCTCCTATAAACATAAATCAAATTATTATTTAATTAATATATCAACTGATTGAAGAATCATTACACTCGACCTCGTCGACCTCCAGTAGCCCTTTACAAAGACCAAAGTCCGTCGAACTTACAAAAGTATGAAAGATATAACCATGAAGAGGATTCTCGGTAATAGAAGGAGTAATCTTCAAAGGAGGAGGGAAAGTAGAGGAGCGACAGGCCGGCACAAGTAGGTACGCGACATAAGAAGCGAGACAAATTAGAGGGCGGCCTCGGGCTTGCTAGCGTGATGTTGAAAAAGGCGAGGAAAAGAGGGTGGAGAGCATTTGCCTTTGACCACGGAGACATTCCTATACGTAAGCGCACTTACCTCGGAGCGTAGTTGCACACGTACATGAAGAAGTCCTTGCCAAGTGGGCCTTGCCCATTGGTGCAGTGACTCATCCCGCAGCCGACCAAATGGGTCGTCGCCCACACCACCTGCGTGTAATGCCCGATCTCGTGAAGATCGTTCTCCGCGTCCTCGCCGTACGTGAAGTCCTTGTACTCCATGTACCACATACGTATCGGGAAATTCCTGTGATGAACGAATATGTTTTTAGTGTCTATGAAATTGTTTCATCTTGAAAAGATGTTAATAGTTATGTGAAAGTAAATCGTTATTAAGTTTTTTATATAGTATTGTGAATGAAGTTAATATATTAAACGAATTTTAAATTCATTAGTTAGGTTTGCGTAATTATCTTGATAATTGAATAAGTAGATTGTAAAATTTCATAAGATTGTTATAGATAAGAAAGTATTGATAACAATCGTATTTTATTGTCTTCGAGATCTAGTTTTTATTCTGATAAGGAGTCAGAAACTTTGGCATATTAGCTGCTCGAATTCTCTTACAATCGAGAACTGGTCGATAATGAGTGCAGATGAATTGACGAATGCTGCATTCGGATTTTCAGATGAACTGTTCGAGCGAGCAGAGCGATATTGTCGCAAGTGGCTCATGGATTGTCAACAGGTGGCCCCTAAGGGATAACTGAGAATATGAAAGCAAGTTGCCGTTAGACACGACTGGAACAATAGGCCAATTCTGTACCCGCCAAATGCAGCGGACTTGAAACTTCGAGCTCCGGACATTCCGCCCCGTCAACGTCGACTCTGTCGCTTCAAAAAGCACGATTTTCAATAGATCCCAGTATGCATTCAACCATCCTACCTAAAAAGCCTTTCACTCAATACTCACGGGCGAGTCTGACACACAGACACACGCACGCATACACGCAACGCAACTATCTGCCACCGGAATATTTTCTCCGCGAGCCTGAGAGAAATTTCGAGCACTTCGAATCTAGTTCGACAAGTTCCTCGTCGAGAAAGAGGTAAAACTTGAAGAAATTTCGATGGTAGTTTCTCAATGATTTTCATCGAAATTTATGATGCATGAAAGTGAATATAGCTAATCTCTGATTTATTTCGAATGTTGGATTATGAATTAATATAATTGTAAGATGTTCGGTATGAAGGATGAATGAAAAGGAAGGATTAGAAGTGCAAATATTAAATTATTCTGATAGAAGAGGAAGTTCTAATCCTAGTTGGTGATCGGCAAATCTTCAGATTGGAATTTCAACTATCTTGCACTTCACCCATCCGAGAATTCCGGGTGTGCTAGTCTCTTCCTCTCATTCTCTGGCTCTACTCTAGTCCTGTAGAGGATCTCGAGAGGCGGCAATTGCCTCCCTCAAGAATTCGTGCTTTCCGGGCATTCTAGGGCTCTCTACAACCAGCCACCCCGAAAATTCTTCCCGGCCAACTTGGGTGTTAAGTGTGTAATGCTACTCTTCGTGCCCAGCTGAATAAATAGAGCGTTCATACTGAAATCTCACTTCAGTTTTTTTTTCTATTATACAATCGAATGGATTGATAATTAAATTGCCAAGTTTAATGAGTAATTATTTAAATTGAATAATATTTGTGCTAGAATGAATTTTTTAATGAATGAAAATGAGAGAATTTTGTGAAGGAAAAGGGTAAAACTTACCAGAGTGTTCGTCCTGTTGTGATGAAGATGTTCTGTCCACTTTGACCGTAGCCGTCCAGATACAAACCGGTGGCATTGTCGTGAACGAGACCTCGACACTCATTCGCCCACCGTTGTGCCGCCTTTGCTAAGCCTGGGTGCCACTTCTGCAACGAAAGACAGAATAACTATATCAACTTTCGGTCATTGCATTTCTATAAAAACACTAAAAATTATTTAAATCTTTATAAGATGAAAATTGATAGTATTGAAAGTACAGGGTGATTCATTTGCCTGTGAATCCCCAATGATGGATATAGGCAGTTGAAAATGGTTTAATTATACGGTGTTGAGTAATTTTAATATAAAGGAGTATTTACCCAGTCTTTTTCATGCATTGATATTTATTTATAATACCAAATTGTACCAATAATGGAAATAATTGAAACTCGAGTGTGAAGGGGATGATTAAAAGGCAAGTGACTCACCCTGTACACTTCATTTAAAACCAAATATATCTTCAAACAGAGCTTTTTATTTTTTCAAACTGACTGTTTGATTGATACTTTTTAAGTCCAAACTTGATTTAAGCAAACTCCTCAAAATTTTTGTTATTCCAACCAATTCGAACTAACACCAATCAAATAGACAGATTGTCTATCAGAAATGATATATCTTCAACTGAAAAAATCCTTTGCCGTCATCGCAGACTCATCGCAGTTCATAAAGCAGTAACTTCTCAGATGCCCTGCTAGCAATGTTATACTTTATGTTCGCCGGAACTTCGCAAGCGAACCACAGACTTCCTGAGCAGAACATATACTTCTCACGGTTCGCTCGAATACACGCGTGTCAGTGCGAAGCGAGCGCTCGTTCATTTCGCCAGGAGGCGATGAACTTCGGTGTTGCATCGCCGTAATAACTCCGATTTAAGTCTCCGCTATAAAAATGTATAACTGCGCCGGATGTCGACGAGTGATATTGCTCGACGCCCGCTTTCGTTCGAGTTGAAGGAATCAAGAAATAAAAGAGGGACGATCGAGAAAGCGAATTACTTGGCGAATCTCGTAAAATTGTCGATCGCTAAAAATTTCATTAGAAGTGCACGCAAGCCTTTCTTGTCACTTTCAAAGACTTTCAAGTGCTTTTATTATTTATATTCATTGATCTATATTGATTCTTCGGAATGAAAATAAATAGGAAATTACTAGCATACTAAAATATATTAAATTAGTATAGGTTTGAAATGAACAAAGAGGAAGTTTCAATAGGCAAACTTTAAATCGTCCAATGAGCTTTGCTAATTCCTGCAAAAGATAATCTAACAAACTGGAATTACTCAAACTTCCAAAGTAAAGAATAAATGGCTCTGTTTTTCATTGGGTCGTTTCACAGTGTTCGGAGATATTCGTGAATTACGATGAAAAAGTGGGTGAACGTCGGTGCAAGGAGCCTAATTTTAACGGATCCGGTGTGACGCTGGTTCATTAAGAGGACGAATTACTCGAGGATAGCTTGCGCAGTGTTCGTAATCAACGTGAAAAACACTCTGGCATCTCGGATGCATATCCGCCCGGCCGATAATAATCGTCGAGAAGATCTTTTTCACAGAAAATTCACAGACTTATAGGCGCGCGCGCGCGCGTGTGTGCGAGTGCTAGTATAAAATCCAGGCGCGCATAACGAGCGTCCGACATTTTTGCCGCTTAATTTTCATCAAAGTCCAATTACGCTCGGCCGAAGAAAGTTTCTCGAAACGGCCGGGATTAAACTCGCCCCCTAAAAATTAAATTATATCGCTTTTACTGTTATTATCGGCCGCTCCGCCTTTCCCATTAGCACTCCGCCGAGCGCATTTGCATTCTTACCGAGCGATTCCACTGTGTTATTTCTGCGGAAATGCGAATAGCCTACCACCACCATCACCGACTGGTACACATTAGCGCGTTTAAAGAAGGACTCGTTAGGGAAAGCTTCGAATTAAGCGGTACCCATCTACTAAATGGCTCGATTGTAACGGTGAATATATGTGCCGAGACATTGAGTGTGTATGTGTAAAGGCTCGTGCCAATTTCATTGGCAAAGCCTTAGAATCAAGGCGCGCTCTTAATTCTCTAAAAACGTGAACGCCATTTCAATTACGTGCTACTAACGCGACTTAAATTTATAACTGTATAACTTCAATGAGTCTTTTTATTCGTGTTGTTTAGATGTTTTTAATATTTCTATTGTAAAATATGTTTGCAGTACTTTTTTTCCAAAGGAATTAAATAAGGAATTATTAAAGATTAACGACCGACAGGATAAAAAAGACAATATCTTTACTTAAGAGTGCTTTGTTCGACAATGGTTCAATAACCTTACAAACACAAGTACTCAAAATTCTGTCGGTCACTAATTTTCCCTATTCGCTTGAAAATAATCCGAGGCGTAGTAACATTCGAAACGAGCTGGGCGGCAAACACTTTGAAAAGCAGCGGCTCCATTTAACTACCAGCGGCCGCCGCTAATTACTTACCAAATCATAGTCCGTAATGGCGCAGCGGGAATCAAATTAGCCGGATTTTCCGAGCAGAGTTAAGCCTCGGCGACTGTCCAAACTTTTCACCGGCAAACGACCAAACTCACTCATTGCGTCTCGCATAAGCGAGCAGCCCGTCTGATGATTCCATTAGCTGGCATTATTATGACCAGATTTTTCAGCCACTGTGCACGCAACTCTCTCATACGATAGCTTAATGAGAGAAGCAGTTGCGATTTTCAGGCTGCAGATATAACTTGTCTGATAGGAACATGTACAGGATGAGTCACTTGCCTTTTAATCATCCCCTTCACATTCGAGTTCCAATTATTTCCATTATTATTACAATTTGATATTATAAACAAATGTCAGTGTGTGAAAAAGACTCGATAAATACTCCTTTATATTAAAATTACTCAACACCATATAATTATACCATTTTCAATAGCCTGTATCAATCATTGGCGATTCAAAGGCAAGTGAATCACTCTGTACAAAGTGATTCGTCGACTTTTTTAAAAATATGAGTATTATTGATTCCCAGAGCAGTGAGCCCTCTAGAAATTATTAACCAATGAGCACATCATAATAACTAATCAGCTACGAATTCATTTTAAGCCTGAGAAATTACACTCTTGAAGTTTTTTAATAATAACACATTTGAAACAATAAAATTTTATATACAGTTTAACCCATTTCTTTTTCCAAACGAAGTGACTGAATTAACGTTTCCGTAATAATCCGAATTCCTGCTAATGTCTCTTCTGACTCTTCCGAGTAATATTCACTGCAATATACTCGCCCGACGACAAAGTGCTTTCTACCGTAGGAGGCAGCATCGTTAGCCAATTTGCAAAAGCATTCCTCTTGAAATTCTCTCGGCCAATTAACCCCTCACTCGCAAGTCTCTCGGTGAATTCGTTCCCTCTTAAAGAGGTTAATTATACAAACGAATTATCAAGCATAAATCGTACAGAGTTTATCACATAATGAATAGCGCGAGCGATCAATGTTAGCGGGTCGCACGCCAACATTGGAGACGCAACTATGTGGTATGCTGCAGAGTTCCATAACTGCTTGAAAAGATTAGCCGCAATCAGTACAGATCAGAGAGAAAGGCAGAATAGGACGCAAAAAGGGAAAATCTCAATTACACGATGCTAAAGGAAAAGGCCGGTCTCGGCAAAAGATAATGGGAATAAAGATTTAACGTGTCAGAACAGCGCTTCCCTTTGTCTGGCGGGTTGCACGCTTCATTAGGGAAGCGGGACGATGAGAATCCCCTCGATTTTTCTTCTTTCCCACCCCAATCTTTCTATTCTCACTCCTTCGCTTCTCCTTTTTCAAGGGAAAAATGGACCAGGTTATATGCTCCGTTGCTTGACTGGACCAAAGGATGCCTGGCTGTCATCCGTTCGGTGTCATGTCACCGGTAAAAAGAGCTGCGCGATCATTAGTTACTCGCCTCGAAGACTAAGATATTTATCCTAGTTACGCATACAGGGACTTAGAAATATCCTTCGAGTATTTATTAATAGTGCAAATAATTTCTTAATATCTTCGTTGCTTCCATTTGCAAAGAACTATTCAGTTCGCTGAACAATCTCAGCTAGAAAGGGCATCGAAACAAATAAAAGAAGAAACTGAACAAAAGATTTGGTACAGAGGGATGCTGCATAGCAGGAATTAAAGCGACACAGAGTTGAATACAGTTGTTTTTAGACCTGCATCCGAGTGGCAAATAAGGCTACTTTGCCCGCTCCAGCGTGGAAAGTTGCGCAATTAGGGCGAATTCGTGGAAGTGCAATTTAAACTGGTGCGCTGCTAGGGCAAAAGTAGGTGACACAGTGAAATCGAGGGAGAATGGCGTTGTTTATACACGCCAAGGACAGTTTTGGAAGTTCGATTATGTAAATCGGACGGACCCTGTAAGTGAACTCTAATATTGGTTGTACCGCGATCATCCGCAAGTAATTTGCATTCTCCAACGCTGCCGGCCATTTGGAATTCCGTGCGCCGTTTTTAATCCTTTTTCGAGTTAATGCGAAAAGTTGGATGCGTTTTAAAGGATTCTGTTCAGTGAACTTTCGAGCCCTTGCTGCCGTCGAGAGCTGTAATTCTCAGTTAACGTTAAATCCTTTTCAATTAGTTTATTTTACATAAATTCGTATTAGTATTCTTTTAAGAATATCAAAATAAATAGGAAATATAGAATATCGAAAATACTACAGAGTAGAATATTATTAACATAAGGACGACTGAAAAATGTCGAATTAAAATAATGATAACGACAGTAAATTTCCACTTGGAAGATTCGAATTCGTATTAGTTGGTGGAGAAGAGGCTTTTAGTAGGAAGGCACTGCGCGTAAGTAACTATTTCAAGACGGCTTTACAGTTACAAAGGCGAGTAAGTAACGATGTATTACAACGAGCACGAGAGGGCGCAGCCGCGCTACTGTTTCCACGCCCGACACTCGAAAGCCACTCATAATTTATATGCACTTTCATTAGCTCCGACGACACCCACCCGACGACCCGGAACTAATTTCCGTTTTCCGCGCGGCAAATAGGCGCCGCGCTGTTCCGCCAGGCAGACTAATTTCGTTTTCCCGATGATAGTAAAAACTGTGCTCTCGAGAAAAATAAAAATGAAGCCCGGCAACTCCCAGCTGACATTTATTTGTTAATTCTAGTAGACTTTCTAAGACTCTCGACAAATTGTACTAACATTATTCTCATTTACATGTCGAGAGAACCGCAATGCGACGTTCAAATTTTGAAGAAAAAAATTCTGAAATGATAATAACTCGAAGAACAACTAACTCCAATAAAATAGTTCTATTCCCAGTATCCGTTCAGAAATATTGGAAATGTTCTCAATGACTATACATCCCTCATGTAGAGCATGAAATGGATTTAAGTGGCACATGAAAATCCACTCAAATCGAAAATATTCCAACAGCTCACTTTGAAATCCTCTAAAACTTTCCCCTGAAAAATCTCCCAAAAAAATATTCTTGAAAATTCATCTGAAAATACTTGGTTTTACGGAATCGACATACGACGAATTCGTATAAGGAAACCTATAACTTGACAGTCTTTCCATCCCCGTGTTATGGCAATCGTCCAAGTGTAAATACTGCAGTGAGAGGCTACTTCTGCCCTTCGTAGTGTGAAGGGAAGAAAGAACGGAGGGCGAAGGGCTTCCCCGAGAATTCTATCGAGTAGAAGTGGTGGATGGGTGGTAGCACTGCGCCATAAGCGTCAGCAGAGTAAGGAATACGGTTATCCGGATCACAGGATTCCGCGAAATCGATGACAATGCTGAGTGTGGGAGGGAAAGAAGGGGGAAAGTATGAAGGTTGGGTGATCAAGTGAAAGAGAGTAGCCAGCTTCTTCTTCAAGGCAAATCCAAAATGGCGATTGTCGTCCAATGGTATCCTCTTTTCGGTCTTAGAAGCACGTAATATGTCGCCGAACCATTTCATCCCCTAAGAAAACTCATCCTTTTTCTTGCGTGTCGCATGCAAAGCAAATGGACTTTCGAAAACAGACTTTCCAAAACAGGCTTTAAATGCTATTACGAACACAATGCCTTGGCTTATCACTGCCCTTCGACCCTTGTACCCATTTCATCCGTTTTTTTACAGACATTTTCTTGGGATGTGTGGCTGTGTGTAGCTCATTTTACAAGGGTCTACGCTCTTTTATCGCTTGGAAGGCACACCTTTATCGCCTGGTATGCCCACTGAATAGATAGGATTTTCCCTGGCGCTTTTACACCCCCTCGCTCTGGCAAACACTGCGAGGACAGGGAAATGTATGGTTTCGAGGAAACAGAATTTCAGAGTTTGATGTTTAATGTTTCAAAGATGAATCGCAATTAAATAATCATTGTAAAATGAACAAATCATTAAATGTAACAGTAAGATATAAAAAAAATTGAGCTAATTAAAGCTTACACTTAAAACTGTTGAGTATACTTATAAATATTGAATAATCAAAGTATTTTATACCATTTGCGTGACAAACTAAAGTATTTCAGTTATCCAAGAGTATTCCGGATGGGATTACTTATTAATTCCCGTGAGACATGTTCGTGACAGCCTGATTTCCGAGCAGCAGCTATGGCGAGTATGCTCTTAACGAAGATTAAAGGCGAAAACTCAGTATACGTGGGTATAGACCGATGATAAATGACCGGACGCACTTACCATTTTGAGCATATTGGCGGCCGGTGGGTTGACCTGGGTGCGAAAGTAATTGTGGGTGTCAATGATCTTCTGCCGGACTCTGCTGCTGTTGGTCATTATTAGCTTGACAGGCACTCTCTCTCCGTATAATCGGGGAACTGTAAATAGAAATTGAATACGTTGACTTCAATGCCGTATGCTGCGTTACGAAACACGTTACAATAGTACTTTATTGACAACATGTAGAAAGGAAATAATTTCAATAAAGCTTCACTTTGACTCTGTAATTGTCATGATTCTTTATTTAATGCAATTGAATTAAAGCATTTAGTTTTAACTTTCAAAGTGGGAATTGGAGAGAGAAAAAGCATAGCGTTTCTCTCGGATTTAATGAGATTACAGGTCATTAAAGAATTAATTTCCAAAACAGAACCACTTAAGGGTGTGCGTGTTTAAGAGCATCTGTCGTGCCAGTCAAGTGGACTTGAAGCTAAACAAAGTTATCCAGGTAAAAACTGCCGATACGTATTTGCGCAAAAAACAGGAATAGCCGAACTGTTAAATGGATTACAAAATTCTCCTTTTATTTTCGCACTAAAGAAATTATTGAATGAGTCTAGGAGTAATGTTTAAATCGTTCGTTACGCTTGCCACTGCGCAAATAAAAAACCACGCACTAGAGTTAAACTGTAGGTATGAAAAGGGAGAAAAAATCTAGTTGCTGCGTGAAAGAATGTTTGCAATGTTGTTGCTTCGCAACATTCCTATCTTTTTGCTAGGGGGAAAAAAACTACAGCTAGCAAAATTCCAAAAGGATAAAGCGAGAGTTGGCCCACTTTTCTAGAATCTCGGACAGGGCGCGTGGCAGTGAATAAATTCGAGGAAACCTCGTTTCAACCCTTAAACAGGATCAAGCAATGATCCCAGCCTAACTCGAGATAAAGTTGCTCGGCTAGCTTGAAGGGCTTGAATGCTAAATTAGGGTCAGAGATTGTTTGGACTGAGATTTTATCAAGCCTCCAAGTGGATAACATCTGATCCTTGAATTCAGAGCCGCCCTAATAAATTAGGGCTCCCCGGCAATTCGCAAGGAGATCGCCACTTACCTTACGCCAAGCGAATCAGATAGAATCAAAATTACAGCTTTTCACGAAAATTGCTTTCGCAACGGCCATTAAAACCAGTATATTCCTTACATTCATCCACACCACGTTTTCCTATCTTTAACATTCCTTATCTCAATTAATAAATTCAACCTCACCTAAATCTAATATTCTAAACTATCCAAACTTAAATCTATGAAAAATCTTCTTCCACTAATTTTATAATTTTACATCCAAACAAAACCAATCACTATTATTATCGAGAAAACTTAACAGACTACCTAACAATTTCAAAGCTTTTTCTCTATCGATTTCACCGAACGATGCCATCAATCGGCTCACTGTCGGACAACCAATTAGAAGGCGCAAGTCATTTCGTTGGTACTAATATCCATAATTCAAACGGAAACTGTTGTGCGGCGAAATAGCTATAGCACGCTGGCCACTCGGCGCTCCAGTCGCAGCCATTAATCTGAATTGCGCTTGGCCGTAAAAATCCAGCAAATGTTATTCTGAAGTGTTCCGACGAAGGGGTTGACGCGGAGGGGTGCTGCCGGCAAGCGTAAACAAGACTGCTTGCCGCGCGAAATAAGAGAGCGCAAACAGTTCTTGTTGGTCATTCGGTGCACAGTGCAGAGTCGCCTCTCTTTTACGGGGTTGTGTACGAGCAGCTGGAATCGTAAATCCAGAGAAAAATCCGTCGGACTCCAAAGTGAACTGAGTGCACTTAACTGCCTGCCCGGTCACGGTGAGTAACTGCAGGGTCAGGCAATTAACAGAGCTAATTATTGTTTCCGTGTCTCAAGGGAGACTTATTTGTTTCGCTCCTCGGGGATGCTGCTTCGCTACCGCTGCGTCCCGTCGGCCCATATCTAAAGTGGGATGTGCTCGTGTGGAAAGTTCACTGGGTTTTAGTCACGCTCTTCCCTAATTCTGATAATCCTAGGATTATTGTTTATGATACTGGAATATCGGGAATAGTAAGTTTTGTGTTGCGATAATTTATGTTAATACACGATTTGTTTAATTTAGTACTTAAATGAATGTTAGTTCACTTGAATGTTCAAGTATCGAAGAATGTATTGTTTTCTTTGTACAGGGTGATTCTCTTTCCTTTGAATCGCCAATGATGGATATAGGTAATTGAAAATGGTATAATTATACGGTGTTGAGTAATTTTAATATACAGGAGTATTTATCGAGTCTTTTTCACACACGGACATTTATTTATAATATCAAATTGTACCAATAATGGAAATAATCGGAACTCGAGTGTGAAGGGGATGATTAAAAGGCAAGTGACTCACCCTGTACTTTTATAATGAATGTGACAGTTAGAGTTTTATATTTAAGTGTAAGTCGAATTAAGCTATTTCCAAGATATATTATTTTGAAATGGTATGGTTTGAGTGAAATACCAGAACCACAAAAGTAGAAGAGTAAAATGGAACGAAATACGTACTCGGTTTGTTGCGGTGCGTCTTTCGAGGCAGAGCCGCAGGCAGGGCGAGTGCAATCAGCGCTATAATCCACAACCACCTCATGGCTTCCGCGTCCACAGGACCTGGAACGAGGAAAAAGGCAAGTACAGGAGATGAATGGTACATTGGAAATGTATAAAACTCGCTTTTGCCAAGAAGAAGCGCGCTCAGCTTTGTCATTTGATAGATGACTTTGTGCTGAGACTGACATTGGTTAAAAGAGAAATTATTATAACTTCTTAATTACAATACAACAGTCTGAGTGGTGAAATGTTGCGATTGTTCAAAGAACATTAAAATATAAAAATAACCCCAATTGTTTCCAAAAAAAGATGTATAAAAAAGCCGGGTTTTTATTCGAATATACCTTGAATTAACAGGCATGACTAACTTTAAAATATGGCGTGTAAATATTCTATTGGAAGGTAAAAAATCAGTGGAAAACTACTTTGATTTTGTGATAGAGGAGAACCGGAATCAGTGAACTTCGGTTTGGTATCGAATCTGTGACTAACTGAGGAACGCCAGAGACACCGTTGTCGATAAACTGTATGTACAAAATATAAATAAATACAGTGTAAACTGCTAAACTCGATCATCGGATTCGAGAGCGCGGGAACGTGAAAATATGATTTGCAGGAGCAGCCGTGCGCGGGCATGCTTGTAAAAAAAAAAAAGAAGAAAAAACCTATAAACCGGCCAATTGCTCGGAAAGCATTTTTAACCAACGAGCCGTTTATCCAGGCTTAAAACCGACACGGCAATCTGGCTGCGCGCAGACGTGTTTGTACTTTCCCATATACACGGTGCCGATCCTGCGAGCCCAATCGAATTTTCCCGCAATCCGGGAAATCAATTTTAAACTGTTGCAAGCCGTCAATGGGAGCGACGCGTACATAGAATGGCTGGTCTGTCCAAAGGAGAACAGGCAATTTCAGGAAAAGCTTCGCTCTTTGCCGTACGATTCCAGAGTAGAGAAAAATAATTAAAGAAATTTTGAAATGGCATCCAATATTGGATTAAATTTTTCGATGAACAATAACAGACAAGACGAAACTGTGAAGCATCAAGAAATAATTCCAGGAGTCGTAAGAGTAAGAAACCCCTGTGAAACGACGGGTAGGAAAAGAAAGAAGAGAGTAAAAAAAAAAATAACCGAAAGAAGAAGAGACCGTCTCTGTGTCAGTGAGCGGCCTGGATAGCATTCACTGTCGCGACGCGTTACTCATTAATCACAATTCCAGATGTCAACCGGTAAATTTCATTATTTCGTGTATACGCGAAACAGGGGGTAGCCCAGCAGGCCTGCGTCCGATGTCGGACGCAACCTCGTCCACAGTAGCGTTCCGCAAAACTGCATCAAAGGCAAATGGCACAAACGAAGACAGATTGCGTTAAGCGTCCTCCTCCAAATCGAATTTTGCCCGTCTGCGTTTCCAGTCAGGCTTTCGCTCCACGATTCTCAACCAACTGATTTCTCCACTTACAAGTAAATGATTTAACGCATCAATCCAGTAACACCCTCGTAACAGATCCATTGTGATTCTCTCCCTAAATTTCATACGCATTCCAATTTCTCCAAAAATACACACGTAAGATTTATTTAACTGTGTACGTAGATATGGCAGAAAGTATGTTCATTTTCACAGAATTTATACAACGTTAATTAAAATTAATATTACACCAGGATCGGTGATAGCAAAGGGTCCGAGCAAATTGCGTCGCAGAATTTCCCAGAGGAATGCCCAGCAATTATCAACGCTGTAATAGTTATTTGTCCGACGGATAGATCGATAGCTTCGAAAACGCAATCATGTCTCTTTAAGTGTGACACCGACAGGTACACACGGCCCACTACGAGGATGCCTGGTGATTCAATAACGCGGCCAGGATAACAATGAACGGCTTAGGCCGTCATTGCGAGGGCCGCTGATGACACACGAGTATCCGCCGCCGATGAAAAGCAGATCGCAAACTCGATTTATGAGCCGACGCACGCTCGCACGCTCTAACAATAATGCGTCTAATAAAACTTGAATACTCGAGGCTTGAACGTCCACTCTTGTCAGGAATGCCTATGAGTTCGATGACCCCATTTTACTACGTGTAAATTGAAAATCAATCAATATAAATGTCAGCGAAAGAAACTCTTCGATTTTCATGAAACTATATAAATATTATATAAAATTAAATTTGTATGACAGGTGTATTAAAAGATATAACAGGTTTCCTTTTAATTATTTACGATGTAATATTACATCTAATAATAACTGATTTAAAGATGAATTAATCATTCTGTATTTTTCATCAGAGATTTCTCGAGTGGTTCTAATTATTTCACACGATCCTAACACGATAACTCATAGGTTCAGTGATGCATAATATTTCAGAGATACTTCGTTCGGTAGAAAGGGTTCGATTGCCGAGTAGCGTTTGAAGTTTAGCCAAACATTCATCGCTGATATAAACGAGAGGATCGAAGATGTTCGATCGAGCGTGTAGGGCGGCTTGATTTCAAGCTCGACTGATCAGAGAAGGTCGACGATAAGCAGCTTCTTTCGGCGTACCTGGCAAAGACACGCGGTATCTGCTCCATATCTTAAAGCACTTTGCATGTCCTCGAAAGCAGCTGGCTTACGGAGCGCACACACATATATATACGTGAATGTATCCATCTCAGTCTAAGGAAACGTTCCACCACCGATGGAAAATGAAAACGGAAGAGCTGGCGGACGAGTGCCTGTTGAAACAAGAGATATCACTCGGCCGCTATTTCTCTGGCTTCCCTGCGCACTTTCACCAGACTGACAAACCTTTCGAAAATATGGACGAAACCACGAAGAACCAGAACTAGTCATCCAAATGCGCCAATTCGTAAGCTGATACGCTCAGTCTTGTTATACTGTTGTACAATATAATTCTCTTATGGATTCCGGAAATATAAAATTTATAAAGTGTAACTCAAATATAGCTTTGATTATTGGAAACAAATCATATGTTATGATATGTCATATTACATTTCATAAAATATTAGAAATTCGAAATCATTTGTAATAATAACAGAAAATCAACAAATCGTACTATTACTGTTATTAATTCCAATGCAATTACAATGTTTAAATCCAATGTAATGTTCCTACATCAATCTCTTTCGAGTACCTACAAACAGGAATTATAAAATGAAAATCTAATCATTCGAATACGAGTATTATACATCGAAATTACATAGAACCGCATAATCGTCGTTCCTATATCGTATTACTCAAGAGGGATATCCATAAGCACATGAAATTGTGAGGATTTCGTAGCAGGGATTCGAGACCATACGATTAAAATTGATCAGGATTAATTACGGATGATTCGAACAAACGGAATATAGAAACGGTAATGCGAGAGCTTTCGAGTGGGAAGGACTAAGTGTATGTACATGGCTTCGAGATATGCCAGTAAAATCGAGGACGGAAATGAAAAGAGAGAGAGAGAGAGAGATTCGTGCACTCACTTCAACCGAAACTACTGTGGTCGCATGCTTTCGTGGCAGTAGTAAAAGCGGCCGACCAGAGGTCTGACCAATGCTCGGTCTCTACCACTGAAGCTCCACTCGATCGTCATTGAATTACGGCGGCGCGCGCACACCCTCGTGTTTTTTAAACTTTACTCGTGCGGCTCTCACCTGGCTGACGTTGCTTCCCTTCAATTATTGGGATTGGCCGGAGATTACCGATTAAATGCGACCTTACTGATATTTCGTTAACCACTGCGATTTCAGTTATGTTACAAGCGATGATCAATAAAGTTTGATTATGTTTAAAGATGAAACTTGATGATGTAGCATTGAAATGTTTGAAAATATAGGTGTGTCTGTATTTGTTTGTGGAATAAATTGAATTCAATTGAAATTTGTATAATAGGATTGTACATCGTAATTATTGCTAATGTCGACGATGTTATTTTCGCTTGGATATGTTTGATAGCAGAGGATTGCCAAAATCATGAAAGAAGTTTGGTAAACGCTACATCAAAAAGCAGTTGGGCAACATGAAAAAGCAGCTTACCGAGCAGTGGAAATTGGCTGCAGTGAGCAAAGCCCTTTTCCCTTTAAAAGGGGGAAACAAATATTTTATGTTTATTCATTACGTTTGATATTTTTCAAAACCCTCCTCGAAACTCTTCGAACAGCATAGCTTTCCTGGAGGGCGGTTTTCCAGGGTGTCCGAGGCAGCGTTAATTCACAGCAAATTAGCCATCTCATTTCCGGCTGATTATCGTGCGGCCTGATTCGCGAAATTAAGTGAAAACATTTATGAGCAATATGTACAAGCGGTTGGTGGGAGCTTGAAATTTTCAACGCGTCACCAACAGCGGCATGGAAACAACTCGCAGCGCAAACACTACCACCCGTGGTGAGAGAGAATTTTATTGCGAATTCCATTGAACTCCTCCCCTCCTGGAAAGTTCCACCCTGAAAATAGTGGGCGCACTTCACACTGGGAATTAACATTCCCCGTTCGGGATGATTAAAGTGCCACGAATGTGTGCCGCTTTGAGCAAACAAGTGCACCTGAAGCAAACTAATGTAATATCACGTAACTAAAAATAGTGAAAAATTCAATGGAAACTAAATAGAAATAAATAGGAAAGTGAATTCATTTATATATTTCGTTAAAATTATAATTTCACTGTTTTCATATTTTAGCCACTTTACTTGCGATCACAGTGAACTGTAAATAAAGTGCATGCAGCTGGGTTTACAGCAAAAAATGTGGAGACCGTCGAAATTCGGTGGGTGCATAACAAATCAGGGGGAACTGTCGGAAAGTTCGTATTTTGTCGCACGATGGAAACTGAGAGGGCTAAACTTTTTTCGGAGCGCACACGTTTGGCAGGCGAGCGGGCAAGTAAAATATCGGCTAAATACAAGCGCGCCTGAAAATGACCATTAATTCCAGGAGAAAGTTGCCCAGGGCTTTTAAAGAGAAGTTTTCCTATTTTCCAATATCGCGTGTGGCAAACTCGAAATACTCACTTACATTTACCCTTTGCTTTTTCCTCAGAAGCAGAATTTATTTTAACATTCTTCCACTCGATGCTTAATATCTATCACTTTACTTTCCAATCTTTATTTACAAGTGTAGAATAATTAGAACTAATAAAACTAATGTCTAAACTTTATTATTTATCTTTTTGAGTGCCTGAGTCATCCAGAAATCGAATCGTACAGTAGGAATGATGAAACGACTAGCACGCTGATACTAAACGGTATGAGTTATAGTCCGAGACTTTAGGAGCCCGATTTAATAGTTTATGGAAATTAAGCGATAACCGGTGCAATAAAAGCGGCCAGCCGACAATGCTGCCTGCTGCGCGGCCAAAGAAAAATGGTGTTCACGTTGTTCACGGCACTAGCCGCAGGAACAGCCGTGAATTATATCGATGCCAGACTCGTAAATCGAGCCTCCAGGTTACTCATAATTTCACCCAGCAACAAATCGTCCGAACGTCGCTGCGCATCGCTCGAAACTTTTTCAAGCACACTTTTTTCCCCCGGCAGCCACTTCGCTAAATCGAGCAGTACCGCACGTTTATTTTTCCGCCATCGAACTCGGCGATTCCGAGCACCAACTATTGGATAAATACTCCTCGAACTATAAGTTCGATTTAATTAATTTTCTTAATCTTGTTGGGTTCAATATCACATGATTGCAAGAAGGATATAGGATTTCTATCTTAGAGAAATAAACTTTCCTTCATTTAGAAGAAAAATAAGATCGACGTACGCTAGGATTAAATCATCCTCCCTTTAAATTATAATCATATTTTTGTAGTAATAATTATTATAAACTATCTGTGCTAGCCAAATTTATAATTCAATTTAAAGAATAATCTGTCATTGCAATTATCTTCATTGCAATTGTCTTTATTCTGTTATATTGATATTGAACTATATATTATTGCACGATTCCTATGAGAGTGAAATCTACTTTCACGTTGCACGAAAACCATATGTTGTCAACAGCATATTCTCTTTGACGAAAACCACAGCGCATAATAAAGGTTACGGTGTGAAGACAACTCTCCATAACTGACAATGCGGCTTTGTTATTCCTGTGATTATGAACGATATACAACCTACAATTAGGAGTAATGAAGCTGCTTTAACAAAAGGATAATGCATCCTGCGCGGTTGGGCGCCGAAGTCTGCTAGTTTTACGCGGTGTAAAGAGGAACTCTCGGACAGACAGATTTCCAGCGGGTGTTGCATAGAGTTGAGACAAAGCGTGAGGAAGAGACAGTCTAAATATCAAATAATCCTTTGAAAATCCACTAGCCGAGAGCACTATAATAACTCAGAACAGAACTAGGATAGAGCGGAACTGAAAGCTCTGCTCTAACATAAACCTTCGAGAGATTCTCGTATACTTCAAAACGAGTGATCCAGAAGAAGACAATATTATTCTATCTCCTATTAAACATATCATTTACACGAAAAGTGTTAAAATTTACAGAATTTCTAACTCGAATAGTTATACATTAACAGTACAATTCTAGGGTTGAATTATCCTCGATGTTTGCACTTGACGTTGAACCTGTCACTACGAGAAATATATTACAAACCTTACATTTACATCAAAATGTAACAAACATACCATTGAATTTAGCGAACGTATGAAATAATTTTGATTAGCAATCACACGCAAATGTCAAGACGAAATTACGCTCGGGTCAAATGTCAAAACCTTAACAATCTACCGTTGTACGTTTCACCATTCGTTCCTAAGTATTGCGAGAAAAATAGGACAAAAGGAAATAAGAAGAAAACAAGAGAAGCATAACGCTTCTTTCGTTGGTTGACATTCACTGGAATTTTTCGAGGCCTGGTCTCGTTAGCGGGTGCAACGACAACTCCATATGAAAATCCGGCGAGGAGCCAACGACCCAGTCGGCAGGTGGCCGTCTTGTTTTTCCGAACGCCAACGGGCACACAGAGAATTAAATGCCTCCGTAGGAGAGAGAGCTTTCAGCAAAGAGCTATTGTCACCCGCCAGCGGCGTGTACTTTCCTACACACATCTCTTTCTCTCTCTCTCTCTTTCTGTGTATATGTATGTACGGGCGTGGCGTGTTTGCAAAATCTTTTTCGTGTCAATCTCTCAGCGCGAGGAAATCCGAGCAAGAGAAGGAAAAAAGAGGGGAGAGCGAGCGAGGTCGATGTGTCTTTCATTAACTGTCGCCCCCCTCCCCCCTCTCGCGAAGTTCACTGTAATTTGAAAGTAGGACGCGCTATTATATACCACCGGGAATACACATCCGGAATTCTGGCCGGGAAATTTATGAGAAAAGATGCCGCGCCCGCTGGAGCATCAACCCACGGAAAGCAGGTGGAACGAGATGCTGAAGGACCCTTGTGTTGACGGATCTAGAGGTAAGAGACACTACTAGCTGTTCTGGAATTATTGCTCGCTCTTCATACTTTATATTCCTGAGTACGCGTCAATTTTAGTTTCAGTCTTCGTCTTTCATCAATTACGCTCGTCCGTCCATTAATTCTCAACTCACGGATTCGTAATACCGTACTTTCCATGTGAACGATAGATTTAAATAGTCGAATCAAGAAATTTAATAATTCATCTGAAATTAACCAATTGAATAAACACGTAAGAATTTCATGAAAGAGAGATTCACTCACCGCAATTCTGATCTCATTTCGCGGGAGCTCTGAAGTTTACTTAAGTAGTATCGGCGGTATAGGAAGAGGGTGGAGTGGTAGAAATTCGAAATGCGCAACAATACCTTGCACATTGAGCGTGTAAGGTAAGCAAGGGCATTCCCGAAGCACGAAGCCCTCGAATTCCAGCAGGGAAAGTGCGAAATTGCGTTAATAACGTGGGTGGTAAGTTAGATTTACTCGAGAATGCGAAATACCGAGAAGCAAGTCGCTGGAGGAGTGCGAGTGTCGCCAATTCGCTTTGAGATACGAGGTGCATTTCGGGCGCGTGAAAGTTCGCCTGCTTCGCGTTTTCCAGGTCTTATTAGGTCGTAATTCCTGCCCGGTCAAATTGAGGAACCGCAATGGAGAGGGGCGAAAAGAGAAGAAGGAATCTCGTGTTAGGTAGGAGATGATGCTGAGGTCTGCGCGTGACAGGTATATGCTAAGCAAATTGCCAGATTTTTGGTAAAGCTCTTCATTTCAATTTCTCTACTTGAAAGAACTTAACGCTAAACCTACTATCAGTCAAATAATCTGTTTTAAATAGAAAAGTATAGGTATAAAAAAAGTATCGGTGGGGTTAATGTTAATATAATATGAGGTCTGCGCGTGACAGGTATATGCTAAGCAAATTGCAAGATTTTTCGTAAAGCTCTTCATTTCAGTTTCTCTACTTCAAAGAACTTAACGCTAAACCTACTATCAGTCAAATAATCTGTTTTAAATAGAAAAGTATAGGTATAAAAAAATATGTTAATATAATATGATTCGTACGAAGTTTAGGCTTTCTTTTCTCTCCCAGGAAATAATTATGCATGCTTAACTCACATAATCTTTCTACACATCAATCATCTTATTTGACTTCTCAGAGCTTTCCAACAGATGAAAGAAGCATCATATACTTCTACAGACTTCGGTTAAATTGATCGTTTTTAATAGGAAAGTACAGGTATAATAAAAAGTGGGTTTAGTGTTAATATAATATGATTCGTACGAGATTTAGACTCTCTTTTATCTCCTATGAATTACTTATGCAAGCTTAACTCACATAAACTTTCAATATATCAATCATCCTATTAGACTTCTCAAATCTTTTCAACATATGAAACAAACAGCATACACTTCTACAGACTTCGGTACAAACTTGTGCTATGTGGTTTTCTATAATATTAATAGTTAGGAGGACTCATTAAAAGCAATTGGCGATAAAGGGAAATCTACTCGCCACTTGTTTTTAATGGGAAAGTGCATGTATAAAAAAAGTGTTGATAGGTTTAATGTTAATATAACATGATTCAATACGAAATTTAGACTTTCTTTTATCTCTCAAGAACCACTCACATAAATTTTATACATATCAATCATCCTATTAAACTCTTCAAATCATTTCAACCCCTGAAACAAACAGGATACACTTCTACAGACTTCGGTAGAAACTTGTGTTATGTGGTTTTCTATAATATTAATAGTTAGGAGGATTCATTAAAAGCAATTGGCGATAAAGGGAAATCTACTCGCCACTTGTTAAGAGTTAAATGGCGCTCGGTGGCCAAGCGGAGAGTACATACTGAGGGGATGCGGCGACGGAGGAGGAGGAGAAGTGATTGAGGGTGAGAGGGGAAGCAGTGGCGAGCAGTCCCATAAGCCCCATATACAAGCCCCGAATCCCGAAGGCTCACCACAGGAGCGCGGTAAATGGGCTGAGGTATTACGTATCCCAGCGTGCTAGCAGACTACCGGTGCTAGATCCGCTTTGAGGAAAGCCGCGCGAGAATGCGAGAAGGAAATATCCCCGATTACCGACCCCCGAAATTCACCCCCCACCTGGTATTATTCTCCTTTTCGTAGTAGCTCTACTCTCAAATTTCCGGCTGTGAAGCATTTCATTAGCGAGCTTCCTGAAATTTCGACGAATTAGTGTGTGAAACTGGGTGAAAAGTAATTCTACTAAAGTAATTCTCACCGTTCTCTGCGGCTTGTCCGTGAGAGTTTGCTGTGATTTTGAATTAGAATGTTTAACGATTCTTTAAGGATCGTGTATGATATCTTTATTATTTGTTAATTATTTAAATAATTAGAGCAATAAATTTCTAGTTTAATTGTATCACAAATTTTACAAAGCCTGTCTCAAGAAGGGACATGCAATCACGAAGTCAAGCTGGTAAAGTAGAAGTATCAAAATTACGCGCGACATATTCCACGTAAGAGGTAGAACTTACGGCGAGGTAGACAGGAAGTTTCCGCAACAGGGGCGGCCGGCGGCGTCAGGGCGCTCTGACGTCGATAAACATTTGCAGACGCGGTGCAGTGTCCCCGGCGAAGGAAGATATCTCGGCTCGGCTAGTTTGCAGCACATTTTCCTTGTCGCCAAGAACCCGTGACGATATCGATTGCGAAACTCCCTCACCGAGCACTTAAAAGTTTCCTCGCAATACTCTTTTACTCGATTCAACTCGTTCACAGCTGTCCTCGTTGTCCTTCTGCTACGATTACAACTCCCAGCGATCCTTACTGCCTCGTGGATTCCTTCTTCCCATTAACTTGCCATTAAACTTGCTAGATATTCCCTGAAAAGTGTCGTGTTTCCTATCTCGCCTGTTAGAGATGAGCTCTCAACTATTTTTTTTAAATCGAGCAAACCATTACAGACACACTGGCTTTTTTTCAATCTTCATTTATCTCTCTAATACAACAATACAATATAAGCGAAATAACGAAAAGTACAAAACTAATATAAAATATACTAAATACTACGAAAAGTGGTCGTAAAAATACGATCTTTTTCTTAATACCAAAGATATGAGTCTTTCCATTGAAGGATCAAGAAATTCCAATACCTCGCGAAAAGGACTACAATCCTGAAGAAGCATTTTCAAGAATCCTGAACCGATGGGAAAATCCTTGGACCGATTAACCGCTGACAGACAAGGACGCAAGGACATGCAGGAAGTTTGGAGCGTGAGCTCGAAGGTGCCGTAAAGGAGCCTGAGTTTCAGGGAGTGGAGAACAGTGGAAAGTCCCTTAGAAAATCCAGAATACTCCTTGCGATACATGCATACATGTATGAAAGATATAAGTCCTTGGAGGGCATTCAACTCCCTCGAATATCAGGAGGATATGTGACCTAAGGTCGAGTGGGGATAGAGTAGAGAATGCCACTTTAAATTGCTCGCACGCCGCATCTTAAACGAGGCTGCCGCTTGCCAAGTATCTCAGATAAACGTTCTCGCCTCCCCTATTTGCCCGAGGATATATCCAGTCCAAAAGGGTCTCCTGGTCCGCGTGCGCGCCTTTCAGTCTTCCCTCAGGAAACCCAGATCAGGACAACTTTCAACCCCCAATCTTTTTCGAAACTCCTCTGCCGAGTGCTTCTACTTTATAAATGTTATAATGTGCCTGTGTACATCTCCCAATGGACGGTGAATGTATGGAAGATTGTATGGAAAAGTAAGGATCCGTTTCAAGAGAAAAGTCAAGAATAGAAGAATACGAGAGAATTGTAGTGTGTGAAAGTTTTTAATTAATTTATGTGTACTTGTATTCGAAATTATTCCTGTTGAAGTTGCAAAAGATAGTTTAAAGAATACGAACAATTTGTATTTATTTTGATGATTATTTAGAAATAGAATGATTAAAGCATTCGTCCTGTCAGAAATGGTTAAATTCAATTTTGAAAATGAAAGGATAATAATAGAGTGAAATTATAGTGTGTTTCATAAACATAGTAAATCCAGGATGACGAAGAGAGTACTAGCGTACTGGTTTATACAGCATTATGTGCAAAGCGCCACTCCACCGTGGCAAGTTTCGCGATAAAACAATTAAGAAGATTGAAAGACGCTAATGAGCATTCACGCGCGCCGCACTGGAAAGTTCCGCAGTGGCATAATTGAAAAACTTCCCGGCCATTAGTCAAGCCGGATTGTCAAAGGAGCGGGTGGCAGCCGCTAAATAATCGAGACAAACTCCTCGCGTCGAAGTTGTACTTTACATGCACAGATAAAGTTTCTCTCTGGGTCAGTGGAACACGGTGACTATAAGTTCATAACATAGTGGTACAAAAAATCTCAGCCAGAAATTCTATAAAGAGTAATAAATTACTGTCGATTATCAAATATTTTATTCATAAATAGGTTATTTGCTTTGAGAAAATTGAATTGGAGCATTAGCGTTCGGATTAAAATATCCTTAATGATTCTACATTTCATAGAAAGCACTGACAATAAGCACCTAATCACTCTGCGCGCCTCCGGCGACACGGGAAACAAACGCGTTTCGTGTTAAGCGCTCTTTCCGCGCCGCGACTGTTGCGCGATACTAATTGAATTCAGAGAATTTCAGCCACCTAATGAAGACAAATAGTACTAATTACCACTGCCGCCCGCTCCCACTGTTGACAGCGACGACCTGATCCACCGGTCTGCGTCATATACTGAATTTATTCGTTCCCGTAAGCACACATCGAGTCGCGCCAATATCTCTACCCCACGCAAAACCGAAACTCATTAGAGCCAGAATTGCTTTTTCGTCCAGGGAACATTGTGCCTCGTCGAATTCGTTAACGAAAGCACCAATTTTGCATTTCCTATTATATTTCCTCCATTTTTAATACATGTATGTATATGAATTATAATTTCTTCAGTTTAAAACTTGATGTCGTCGGAATGGCCATTAATTAAACAGGATTAATTTACCTTTTCCTATTATTTTTTCTTCAATCTTAAATTTAAACAGAATATCTATTGCGATTCATTGATAAGTCACGAATATTTCAGAGGCTTTCCTTAGCGATGACGCACCAGAAATCTTAATTACATACATTAATATGGATAAACTCGAAAAGCCAGGCATCGTACAAATTTGCATGCTAAGATTTTCACCAGATTTTCAAGTTTCCCCTTTCGACGAGATTCTGATCTCCGAAAAACCCCATGGATTAGCATTCTGCAATCATGAAATCCCAAGATTATCAAATCCTAATCTAAATATTTCCAACTAACTCACAACATACAAAAACAAAAAAACTATCTCAGCACATATCATTTTTCTATCATCAACGACTCAATAACAGAAGTTTGATATTACAAATTTCATTGTGTGCTAGTTGGAAATCGGAGTGTGCGAAGGTTTCGAATAGCAGTGGAATTGAGAGAGTGAGCTGTTCGTACGTAAAACCGGATGCATTCTGGATCCTATTGAGCAGATAAGGGACAATGGGAGGGATTCAGCGCGTTGCACGACACGTCGCTCAATGACTATCAGTAGTTGGAGCTGGGTGTATCCAGTGAAGCGGCCGTTAGATAGTACCCAGGCTAGGTAACAGCATGGAGAAGTGATCTGGGGAGTTAGATGTAATTGATCCCCTGGGAATCGGGCCGTCATGTCACCGCAAACGCATTTCTCGTCGTCTACCACATATTCCCCCTCCCCTCCCCCCCTTTCCTTCCTTCCTTCCTTCCTCGCCGCTCTCTTCCTTCCTCCCTCGCATCCAATTAACTAATTGTAAGTCTCTCCAATGCGTGGTGAATCCAAACAAATAACCAATGATCACCCACTGACAAACAACGCTTATCCCAATCGATGTGGTTTTACTGTTCAATCCTACCACGCTCGTCGATCATCCAATACGATTAATCGAAACCAATCACACACCATTCCCTCATTAATACAATAGAGATTCTGAGAGCAATTTATGGGCAGACCAGAGAACTAAATTCGTCACTTTAGCAGTAAATGGTAATCAATTGAAAGAGTGTCTGCTGATTAAAGTAGATAAGAATAATAAGTGATTAAGAGATTCAGAAAAGTGGGGTCAATAAATTCTGCATAAGTTTATCGAGATTTTATTTAACTAGAATATGAAATATAGAAGATTTGCGTGTGAATTATTCGAATTAACGTATAAAATTAAATATATAACACTCACAATAAAATAATAATAAAAAGTCTTTCATTCGATCATCAAATACGATTAATCGAACCCAATCACACACTATTCCCTCATGAATAAAACAACTAAATTCCTCACATTATCAATAAGTGTTAATCAATTGAAAGATTATCTGTTGATTAAAGCAACAGAAAAACAGAACGTAGGAAGACGCACTCGCAGTCGAAACGATCAATCGAGGTCCGTCTCGCTGCAAGGGGCAGTCGAGTGCCGGCAAAGGACGGCGACGAGTGCCATCGAGATTGCGAAGCTACTCGTTCCAGTTCTGGAAGCTTAAATATCGCGAGAGCCAACAGAATCGGCCGGTCCGGCAGGAGTAGTATAATTAGCCGGGTGGAAGGCTCTCAATGGGATTGGCTTCGCGAAGGAGAGGCTGGTATGCCACAGGCCACTCGAAAGATCGACTCTCTTGAGAAGAATTCTGGGGTCCATCGACGCAGAGAAAAAAAAAGAGAAAGGGAGAGAAAGAGAGAGAGAGAGAGAGAGAGAGACGATAACGAGGAAGCAATGAGTCCACGAGATAACAGCACTCGAACGATTCCGCCGACCCTAATGCTTATCAGAGTGGCTTCCAACCCTTCTTTCCCTCGCACACAAACCTAGTCTATCTTAGCTCGAATCGCCATGGATTCTCACGGAATACCTTCGCAATCCTGACAATCAATCACACTGCGAGCTCTCTTTGTGCAATCAGATACTTGCAGAACGTCGGAATACTTGCACGACTCCCCTTTCAAGAGACGAGTGGCCTCCTCGAGTATCGGGAGAATCGACACTGGACGAGTGGCATATGGCGACAGAGATTGCCGAATTTTACTGGCATTGGAGAGGAAAAGCAATGCCGAGACCTACTGGTGGCGAGATCGATATTGCGGTGATCGGAATGAATATTGGGGACGCAGAAATTATTCAAGGTTGAACTTGTGGTAATTAGAACGAGAATTAAATTGATTTAATTCGTTGAAGTATTATTAAATATATTTTGGTGTGTGAATAATATAAGAGTAATGAATAGTAATTAGTAAAGTGTGTTGATTAGGAATAATAATTTAATATGTTGTTCGATACTCCGATAAAAAAATTTTTTATTGAATCTTTATCGGTTTTGCTGAGTATTCGATTAACTGGATCAGTCGATGCTTCGTTTGTGCGGTCTTTCGGGCAAGGTAAGTTGAACAAGTCGACTAATTAATCGGCAAAGACCACCGAGCTAAATATATGCGAGCACGGCTAGTCAAAGGGAGTCAAAGTTCTCGAGTGAAAAGGGCCAGGAAGAAAAGGGATTTGCAGAACGTGAAAGTTTCCTCGTCGAGAAGTCGAGGAGGAATTGTGCTAAACTGTATAATGGGCCGCGCCCCGAATTTTTCGGCCGATTGACCTCGCTCTGGCTATGCGCCGTTTTGAATTCCTCTGGAATTCTACGAAAATACCTCGCTGCATTCTCCCTGCTACGGAATTGATCGGAAATTTTGGATGGTCCGATGGATCGTACTTTAACGTCAGACTTTATGAGTATTTTAAGTTTCGGACGATTGTAATAGTAACGGGCCTTTAAATATTTAAGTCATTAAATATGGAAAACTCGAGCAAATTTGAATGGATCTGAAAATACTGACTTCCGAGATATGCTTCGTCTTACTTTCTAAGACCATCTACAATTTTGTACGAAATTAACAATAATCTTCTTTTAATTAACGAATATATTCAATGAAATCAAGTCTCACCTTTCAAGTTTCATACGGGAATTAAAAAAAAAAGTATCGGCATCGGACATATTGGAAAAAGGAGGACAAAAAATCTGAAGAACTCTCTTGACATTTCATCGACGTGAAAAGTCGAGGAAAAAAAGATAGCGAGCTCGCGGTGTCAAAGGCTTGGACGCGGGAAAAAGTGCAGGGCAAAGAGAGCGAGCTTGATCAGCCACACGATCAATCACTACTTGCGTCAAAAATGCTCTTTTGACACTTTTGCGCCCAATCAATCTCTGCGTGTCATCATCACTGAGTATCGAGAAATGAATAAAACAGAATAATGACTTTCCTTTCAAACTGAAAAAAAATTCAGATAATTAAACAATTTCCGAGTGCTTAGAATTTTTGAAAAAACTTATCGACAATTAATGTTAGAATTTCCTGCATCATCGATGACTGTCACACAACAAAAAGTATGTTCGTAGAGTGTTACATGTCAAAGCCAACTAATTCAAACGTGTAAGTCGCTGCAAGGCTAGAATAAACTGACTCTATGAGCCGTGTACTCCTGGGGAACTTTCTCGGTAACCTGGACCGTAAATTTGCTCTCCACCTTTCCCGGCTTTCGTTTGACGGCGGATTAGCTTGACCAAGCGTTAACAAAGGACCCAATATTGTACCGCGATCCGGTTGCTCGTCTACTTTTCCGCCAATCGAAAGGAATCCAATGTCCTACGAAATACGACTTGTACAACAGTCGTCATTATATGGTTCGTCGATTTAATTCTTTGCATTTCGAAGGAGCAATAAGAATAATCACTGAGATTCGGAAAGATGGAATCAATAAATTCTGCATAAATTAAATATATAATATAATACTAATAATAAAATAGTCATACTTAATTTAATAAATAATAATAATACAAAGTCTTTCATTCAAACGAATTTCTTCAAACCTAGAAATATTTCTATCGAAAAAGTTAAGCCACACTGACGAAGGTATTGTAGAATTTCTCTGAACTGAATCTACAAGTTATACGTATATCCTTCGCCAATCAATCGAGTTCTCGTTTTTTCCCGTAATCGTGGCTTGCGCCAGGATTCACGATCGTTCTATCTTGCACCAGTGAAACGATCCTTCGTCTGCCTCGTTCTCTCTTTTTCCATTTCTCTCTCTCGATCAAAGAACTCCGTCCAAGATTTCTGGACGACGCTGCGGCGTGCCGATTGCCATCGGCATACCAACGCGGTGAAACTGCGAGCCACAGATTCGCCTCTCTTTTTCTCATGCGCTGCCGCAGTCTCTCGTCCTCTTGCGGAAATTCCAGTGGAAAGTTTAGGGCGACGAGTAATCTGGCAGGATTTATTTCCTGGGGCGTTGCGCACCTGTGAACCTACCTGTGCTTTGTCACTTGGCAAGCAGATTTGTTCTAGCATCGCTGTCGATTCTTTTTAAGAAGGCATTTATTGACAAATGTAATATGAAAGAGACGCAATAATTATCAGTCAGCGTAGAAAGTTTAGATTAATTTACTGCTGTTTTTTATTATGAATGATTTAAAGTTTCAGTCAGTGTAATTATTTGTTATTTATCAAGAAGACTTGTTCTTCTTGGTCGTTAATGTAGGGGAAACACTGAAAATTATGTTTTATTGTTCTTGTATTAATAATAGAAGAAGACATTTACAAACCGACGTGATTATAATTGGTGTCATTTGTGGAAGGACTTTGCCAAGACAAAAGGCAGCAAATTGTAATAGTAAACAGGATGAATTTCGCAGTATAGTAATAGCTATGCTGTCTACTCTGACGAGTTCTTATTACGTACATCATTTGAATTATGAAAAAAAGAATGCAAGTGAAAGAGCTTTGACAATTCCTTCGTGAGTTTCAATGTCGTACTCTCGATTCGTTAACCCAAATTCAAAGTAACTCGAACTCATTCCGGCAATCTTCCCTCGGTTACACACTAATTCTCTCTACGAATTAAGAGGATGACACACATTTCGCAATTACGGAATTTCAGCCTCAAATGCGCGGCCCACAGCCGCTGCCGCCGGCGCGAAGAAAGAATGTCGTTATTAAAATCGCTCGTCGCCTCCGCATCAATAGAATTTCATTAGCGAGCGCGCAGAAGGCACGCCGATGCTTACCAGAGGATTAACTTAGGAAGTTCGAGAAACCTTAATATTTCGTTGCATTAACGCAGAGATTAAAAAATGTAAAATAATGATATAAAAACATCGGTGTGTACTTTTAAGTTATTGAATATATTGCAGTATTTGCATTTGGCACTGCATTGTATAATACGAATAAAAATGAAGAATCATTAAAGTCACTTGTTATTTAAGAGCAATATGTTTGTCAAATACTGTCAATGACAGATTTAGAAATATTTCAAGTCGATCCTAGCGTCACATGAAATTTTCGTCAGGTCAGAATCGAAATACACCCAAAACATCATCCATTTACCACGCACTTTCATAGGTGGAGTGCTGTTGAAGCTTTTTTTTTCGACAAAGCTGACAGAATGTCACTCTTGCTGCGTGTTTCGGTGGACCCAATCGATCGCACTTGACACGAAAGACACCTGCGAGGAACTCGCGTCGTGTCGAAAACAACGCTGTCAAGTAGCACCGGCAAGATTTATTATCCTCCAAAACTAGTTGACAGGTAGATGGACACCATAATATTAACGCTCTCATTTTTGACAATCAACCAGACTCCATTGACTGCTATTATACTTGCGATAGCAACAAATTTATTCTAACATTCATAAGAAATAACAAACATTACAATAATTCAATAAAAAAACTCCACTAAATTCATATTCAACTTATCAAACTCCAAAAATTACAATATCACAAATTGTACTACTTTATAATACCTGGAATTCCAACTAACTTACTCAAAAATTAATACACACAACAGTATTACAATAATTCAATAACAACCATCGCCAAATAAATATCCAAATCTACCAAACATTAAAACTTACAGTGACCACAAATTCTCTATACTCCTCTATCGGTCACTCTTTCCCACAGAGCCATTTCTCTCTGGCGTATCGGTTATTTGAAAATTCTCTTCACAAGGAAAAAAGCACGCTCCGTCGGCAAGGAAAAGTCGCCACGGCTGGAAGAGGTCTTAGATCCCCGGACCAGCAATCCATCAAAGGGAGCGTGTCGGCAGACAGAGGCCGGCCATGAATATTCACTCGCGCGGCAATTCACTTTGCAGGTAATAGATAGCGCGTAACAGGCGCGGATATACATGTATTCGTGGCGTAAAAACAGTGAGGACGTGCTGAGAAAAGTAGTGGAGCGTCTGTCAGGAAAAGGAAGGATAGAAAGAGAGGGAAAAAACAGAGAGAAGAAGGGAGGGGGTGAGAGAGAAAGGTGAAGGTGTTAAAGATACATGAGGAGTGTAAAGTGCAAGTTCGCCGAGGGTTCTTTCGCTATGCGAAAAGCGGTCTCGCATCGTTTATTTAGAGCGAGGAAAGGAGCGGAGAAAGCCGGTCACAGTCTTCTCCCGTGGGATCGGGAGCGATCGTAGGAAAAGAGAATCGCGTATGAAGTTCGGCCCCGGAGTTAATCAATTCCAGGAAAACAGGCATCCATCACTCCCCCAATGGACTTATCGCTCTCCTTTTGCCCGGCAACTTTGCGGACACTTCGCTGCTTCCCTAGTACCAGTGATATAGATGTACTTGCGATACTTCAGTGCTTGGACAACACAGCCGAGAGAGCGATCGTTGCGACCGGCATCGCTCTTTCCTTGCACGAGAGGATTAAAATTATTTTTATCGCAACGTCCTATTTTAAAATGTATGAAGCAACTTTATATTATATTATTATATAATAAGGGATACTATTATGTGTATCAATAATTATTTTGAAGTTTTATGCAGTCTTTTTTATACAAGAGTAGTAAATAAATGGTATATTGAATTTAGCGAGAAGAAAAAGGTACACAGTTATCGAATATCGAAAGTTACCGCGAACATATCGAAATAATTGACATTTATCACTTGGTGAGTTAAATAGATCGTTAGCAAATAATTGGAGAGGATAAATTCATACGGAGTCGAGACCGCGTATGAAAGAGAGAGGAGGATTCAATATTTATTCCTCTCTGTCAATACTGAGAGGATGGAATTTTCTGAATTGTAAGATCCATTGCCTTTTCGATAACCGATTAGTTCATTACATCAACATTGTCCTCGTCTAATGTCCACAGTACGGTATCGCTCGAGTTCCGTCCATGCATGTTAAACAGACGGGAGCGCGCGCGCGCGCTCGCGTTCGGTATTCGATCAATATTCATAAAAGCAATCCGAAAAGCGAGATTGGAAAAACTTCCATTTCCAATCTACGCGAATTTCGACTTTCAAAGGGTTCGCGTAACGTGGCCGCGTAACAAAAGACCATAAAAATGCAAGAGACCTGCTAGTTCTTTTTCGCAGCGTACCAGGAAAGCTTGGACGAATTCGGTAGTATAATTCAAAGTTGAAAGCTCGTAAAAAAAACTATAACCAAAACCTTGATATACGTCTACTACGCTTATACTACTTTGTGCAAAAAAAATTAGATTTTTTTCTTTCGACTCTGATTCAAATTTATTTTAAATACAATTACTAATACATAATTCATTAGTAACTGGAATGCGGGCAAAACTCTTCATTTACCACCTCGCTAGAGTGTTACA
Organism: Ectemnius cavifrons; assembly: GCA_964023945.1. NCBI lineage: Eukaryota > Metazoa > Arthropoda > Insecta > Hymenoptera > Crabronidae > Ectemnius > Ectemnius cavifrons. The sequence goes on along the minus strand of OZ030384.1, from coordinate 5,862,171 downwards.
AAATCTTTCGAGCGTGTAAGATCCTTTATCGAGCGTCAGTAGCACGCGGAGTGTCAAAAAAGGTGGCTGACTTTCGTGAAGATTCATTCGCGTAGAAATGAAAACGTTGAAAGGCCGTGAAAGAGCTTTTTAAGCGAAGCAAGCTCGTATTAAAAATCATGCTGCGGGAAGACGTGCGACAACTCAAGGTAGGTTAGGTGTAGCTGGCTATGAAAAGAGACGAAGCGAGCTTTCCTTTAATGAAGCGGGCGTCTAGATCCAGATAGAATTTGATTTTAAAAGCACCAGAGAGAGAGAAAGAAAGAGCCCATCGCATTCTTCGCCAGCTGCTTCTTTATGTAATCTTGATTTATCCGCCACTAATCCGGCTTCCAGTGGCGCTTTGTCTCGTTTCTTTCTCGGCCTCCGCCTGCTCTATCTCCGATCTTCTCGTGACTCTCCTTCGTCTCCTGCTCTTGCATCGCCAGCTGATCCCTCGTCGCATAAAAGAAGTACCAAGCCGACGAAATCATGCCTTGTTACAAGGGAATCGATCGCCAAATCATAGCTCGAGTAGCACTGAAACTCTTGGCAAACCAATCCAGTTCAACCATATGAAATTCTTTTTATTATCCGTGTTATTATAATTGGATTGTATACCAACTTCCCGCTACTTTCCAGCATCTTTTTATTCCATTTGTTACATAGGGCGTTGGAAAAGTTTTTTAATAAGGTCGCTTTCATTCTATTTTGCACTCGCTTTCCACTATTGTACAATTAATTTAAGCCTGAAATGCGAACTTTTCCCTTGTCTTCCACGATACCAACGGTAACGGGAAAACTATTACTTTCTGATCTTCATTAACTTGGAACGAGAAAAGCTCGCTTTTCCCGACACACGGACTCTTCCTAAGACTGGTTGGAAACTTGTTTATAATTTACATTGGTTGGTTGAAAAGGAAAAAAGATCGTCGGTGGTCGATTATACTGATTTTTCCTTCGTATCTCGTTGCAAGTTATTACGTTCTCGGTAGAGGAAAATCAGGTGGCAGGTGGAAAGCGTTCATGAAGACTTGATGGTAGAAGTATTAACGAAGCGTGTGCGTAGTTGGCGCGGCTCGTTGCCGCAACGATTGAAGTAGGAAAGCGACAGCTTCAGACGTATGCACGCGCGATAATTATGAGAGCGTAACGAGCACGATGTGCCTGAAACAGCCGGCTCCTCTCGGCCGCGGTAATGAACTTTCTAAATTGTAAACCGAGGAGCCATAAAAAAGATAGAAAGGACCACTTCAATGGCTCGCTCCGACAAGCTCGGCGAAACAGAGAGAAGAGCGAACAATTGTACTGATTACTGATGCCGGTGTTAAGCAGAAGTAATGTTACCCTCAGGCCGCTCGAGATCTACCTACGATTTCCTACTCCCCTGAGAGAGAACACAAGCTGCAACGCACATTATACAAGACACAGTTTAAACGAGCATTTGTAATGCCAAGAGTAAAAGTACAAACTTTACACTAATTTACTATCGCTTTCCTTTGAACATATTAAATCTTTAATTAATAGTAATATATAATCGATATTTCTATAAAGATTAATTTAACTCTTTCTCTGGTACTTTAAAAAAGTGTAACTTTCTATTAAGATGAAAACACTGACGAAGATACTTTTCCAGTGATACCTTGTTTATTAAGAGGCAAAGGACTAATATATTCGAACCTCTTAAAAGTCTTTGCTCGGCTTATCAAGTAACGGTAATTAAAAGTGATATTATTCAAGGGAGGAAGGAGAGATTCCTCGCCACAGGCATGATCCCTTGTTCCAGTAAAAAGCGTTGACTGCGCTACGAATTACTCGCTGCAGTAACGAGGATCCTGGTTAGCAAGTGGGTGGTGCGAGGGTTGAAAAAGGTTGGGTGGTAGACGCGGTCTTCGATGCTGAAGAAAGGTTAGATGGTAGAAAACAACGTCGGAAGAAAGGTTATGGGGAAGAAAAGCAAGCGAAGGAGCAACAGGATCCGTGGTAACAAACTTGAAATTTAATTCCAACAGCGGTGGCTGCTGCTGCGAAGCTTTATAATCCTCGGGAGTATGATCCACGCAGCTTTATCTTAGATTACGAGCAAGCGAGCCCACCACGCTTGTTTAACGTGATTTTTCACCCTGACTTTTATAATCTTCGGACCAACCAACGCCCTATTGTTCCAACACCCATCGCACACCCCGCAAAATACCATGTTGGATGTTATTAACAGGTATCCAGCGAGGGTGGTTTTTGCGAGTGTGTGTGTGTGTGTGGGTTGAATGAAGGTTGGTGTAAAATGGTCCTCTCATTTTAATTTAATTTGCTTTGATTTAAATACGTACTGATTGAATCGTATTATCTACTCTGGATATATTGAATAATGTGTGTTTAAATGAGTGCCGTTCACACTTGATTTATAATACGGCTTGCACCGTTCTTTGAAGGAGAGAAATTACTTTGACCTCATCGGCTGTGTGTGCAATGATTTTGGTGGATTGTCATTAAGCGTTTGTCATTTAACAGGATTCGAATGGAATTGTAATTCCAGTGAAGTTTAGTACTTCAAGTAGTGTAAAAGGATTGATGATCATGTGAAATAAATTGTTCGACAGTTTTCAAAAATGGAGTGAAAGCAATTGGAATTTCATACTCACCAATTTCTGTCAGAGATATCCGGTACTACGTGATCCTTCGCAGTGCGAAATGTCGAGGATTAGATGATCGGAACTTCCACTCTCACATACTCTGAAATGAAACGTCATGATTGTGTGACACATTGTAGAGTTCCAGTTAAATTAGCTATCAATATTTTCATCAATCTTTTCTTGACACGAATTATAAAATATTCATCGAATTCAAATCATCCAAAAGAAGCAATGCCTTTTGAAACATTTCGTCCAATCATAGTCGCACAAAAGGGCGTGCAAGTCATTTCCAGTGCGGTTTCAGTAATGTCAACTCTCCTGTCGTACAGAGCTATTCCGTCGTTCATAATTACTGGAATCACGAATTCCCCCGGTTGATCACTTGAATAATTAGTGAAGTGATTAACGAGCTTCCGTTGAATCTAGTTCGAATTCAAGGTAGATGCGTGGAAACTGATTGACATACATAAATCGATTCTGGTATTAAAATCATACGGTATATTGGACGATATTTTATTCATATAAAATAGCCAAACAGTGAACATAAAAGATACGATGCATTTGTGTATATTACTGTTCCTGGGATCATTGGAAAAATATAAAACAATGGCAGAGGAAGGCGATACCATTTCGAAGAATTTCAATGGGAGACATCTCGTGTTGGTCACGTGATATTTGTAGCAAATGAAATATGTCGGGTATTCCAGTGCAGGTAGCATGAGACAATTCAATATTTCCGTAGCCCTCTTTCCAGCTGGGATCGCGCGATGGCATCGGGAAAGTATTTACCTTGCTCCAGATCGTGCAATTAAAGCGCGCGCCGGTGAAAATGTAGGATACAGGTGTTCCAGATTAACGCATCAAGTTATTACAATAAAGCGAGCGGCCGGGATTCTCTCCATTCGCGAGGCATTGAATCTGCCCGTCGCAGCGGATTGCTCCTCGGGCTTAGCCTGCTTTTTGTCACTACCAACGAGATTGGAAATCGGCAAAATTTCTCCAGCAACCCACAGCAACAACCGCCACCTTGAACTATCCACCGTCAAAAAGAAGGGAACACATAAAAAGGAATCCTTTTTTTTCCTCTCCAGCACGAGAAATTGAGTATGAAAAATTCTATGGAAAAATGGCTGATGGAAAACATTCGAAGGGGATGAAAAGAGATAGTGAAAAGCTAGATGAAGTTACAAAGAAGAAGAATGTGAAACTAGCTGATTAAGAGGTTCTTAATTCTCTTATCTAACTCGACACTCGCAACGCTTATTTGAATATCTGTCACGAAAAACTTAGCAGCGTAAAAAAGAGCTAAAAAGAAAGATGAGCCTGTAAATGGTTGAAAAGGAGCTTTTGAACTATATTTATCCGCATTCACTATTTACCACCGGGATTTTCAGCGCTCTCGCTACGAATAAAGGGATGTGAGCATACTTCTACCGGCACGCAGCCACCCTGTACCGCATATGTACCACCAAGAATGTGAGCCATCTCTTTGCCCGGCTGCCTTTGGAACTACCAGGGAGAACAAGAGGGTTTCTTGCGCGACGGCTTAGGCTGGCTAGCCTTTTGCGAACAAGGCACAAGAGCCTCGTCGAGTGCAAAAGTCTGTCGCCGACATATTACGCATGTATGTACCTGGAAATACCAGGACTCCGATAATACGCGTAGATGTGCCAGACAAGTGCGGCTCCCTTTTCTTGTGAAACTAGCCAGTGCAAGCAAGAACTGGTACACGAAGCAGTTATAATTACTATCATGTGACACATAATTCTGCGGGAATTATAAAAACTCGGTTAAGGAAACTTGAGATATAAAAGGTGGGAAATTACAAAACGCATTGATTTGTAAGCACCGAGAGTGTCATCAGTGTTAATAGATGAGGAAAAATATTGTCAACTTCCAAGAATACAAACAAGGAAACTCGAATAGAAGTATTCTAAAAGTTGTAAAATGAAGAAAGAGAAACTCGTGCGGAGATTTGACAAATGCGATGAGTCGAGCTTGAAAAGTGGTTGAAGAAGCTCAGGTGGATTTTCGTCGGTCTAAATGGCATAACAAAGGAGAAGGAGGGATATTCCAACCCTAGCGAGCCGAGAAGTAAAGAGATCCAAATGAGAGAGGAATAATGAAATATAAATGGCACTGGCAAAAATAATAACTGGGTCGCCACTTTCCACAACGAAATGAAAATAATCTCACGATTTTTTTCTCCCCCCCACCATCGTACATTATTACTCTCTCAAGTACAATTACCGTATAGTACAGCTCATTAAGTCTAGATTTATTAACTCATAATTTTAAAGACGCTCACTGCTTTACTCGAAATTAATTTCGAGCGTTCCAATTACTTTAACTCACCGGTACAATGAGAGAAGCTTTCCAAAAGGGTTGCTAGCTTCTCACGGGGGACGCGCTATGAAATTAGAAATTGTTTTCGGTGTGCCACCGCCAGGTTTACGTAGGCAGAAATGCGCCCGCTCGTAAGCAGCTTCATAACATTTACATTTGGACAGCATCCAAAAGGGCTCTTACTTCCAGGTTGCGCCAGTGTGGCGGGAAAGGGGAACCCCCGGCTCAGCCATTCTCTTTGAGATATATTTCCAATACTTGGCTGGGCAAGTATTCCCAGTTACTTTATTGCGCTTTACCTCCCCACAGTTACTTTATTGCGGCGCACACACTGGATTTTAATGAAATATTCAAGGGAGCAGGTAGCTCGCGGGAAAATTTACTAGGGCTTCGCGGCCACCGCATTTTCCGGTCACGTCTGAAGAGAAAGAGCTACAGTCGAGAGCGAACATTATTGAATTCCACGTAGGCCGCCCAATGCGAGAGCCTTCTACCGCTTGTTGGCCGTCGATCACTTTTGTATTCGGTCAATAGATCGATTACTCGACATTTTACCCCAAAGATTCTATGATTTTATTTCATTTAGTCAAATCTTTTATAATACCACTGATATTCCTTGATTCCCATATTAATAAGTAAATAAAACTAGTAAAACAAAGCGTGTAATCAAATCTTGTACACGTAAAAGGCGGATAATAAAATCGAGACAATTTGTGGGGGGGAAAAGCCTCGTTTTTTCATTACTCCGCTGGCGAAGTACTACAGAATAACTCTGCCATTATAGTGGTAAGAGTAATAGAATATTTGTAGCCGAAATTAAAACTGGGAGGTTTACAGCGGGGGAAACGATGGAAATCCAGGCGCACTGTGAGTGGCTGGATTCGCTGAGAGGCAATAAAGATGCGCGCGAAAGGGCGCTTTTAACGTACTAGCGAGAGAGAGGGAGAGAAAGGGAAAGAGAGGGAAAGAGAGAGAGGGAATGCGAAATCTGGGAATAAAAAATCGGGGCAATGGGATACAGGTCGACTGGTAGAGGTACGGGTCGGTTCCAACCCTTTCACATGCGATTCCCTACCATTGGCACCACCACGTGCAAACCACCGCGCTACCAGCGCCACGTGGAATCCGAGCGGCAGAGACAGCCGTAACACGAAACCGCACTCCACTGGCATTTGCGTTTTAACGCCCGTACCGTTTTATTCCGCGCCAAATCGTACCACGCACACCTTTTTCCATCCTCGCACACCCAACATGCCTGGATTCCTTTTTTTTTTGCCCTTTTTCTTAATGCCTCAATTATTCGATTCGTTTTGGCTACGCCGCCGGCTAATTCGGCCTTCCAGAGCAGAATTGGCTGGAGTGGAAACACGAGTGGATTTTTTTAGGATTGAAAATGAACAGTAAGCAGAAGTGGTACGATCCTGCTGATACGATAAATGATCGATGTATCGTGGAAAGTAATCGATGTACTTTTGTGATACGAATGAATACCTCTTTCTAAAGTAATTGATTTTTATAGGATTTTTTACGAGATAATTACATACTTCAACGATTACTAAGAAATGTTTTTCTATTCATTTTATTCTTTTTATTAATTATTCATTAATGCAGAAGGTATGATTTATCGTGCGTGAGAGCCAACCATACTGGCAGTGGTAGCGCGAAGCTTTAACTCGTTTAGTCTCGGTTTCCATGTTCCTCGATGGAGAAATACCTTCTGCAGTTGGCGTCTTACAACTTAATCGCAATTCAACGACGTCGTCGAGGCATTCGGACGAAATATGATGCGCGCCTCAGCTCCGCCGGGTATTCAAACAGTTTAATGCGATTTATCGTGCGACACTCTGCGACAAGACCTACCCCGATCGCAATATGCACTGGCTTCCGATACACCTGGAGATTTCACTGCTTCGCCCTGGGACAAGCAGCTTCACTTGGAAACCAGCCATTCAAAGGGCGCTCTTCTGTTTCTCTTACGCTTAGCAATTCAGAGTAACACACACTCCTAGGACTTCTTAAGATTTAATCTGCCCTTTCATACAAACCCTTCGAACCAATTTCACGTATTTTAAACGAGAAACTTTCAACATAAAATATATCATTCTCATAGTAAATATTACAGTTTTATTACCACTCGAATGATTAAAATACGATTAAAGTATCAACATGTTGAATCTCGAAAAACAATCGCTTACTACAAACAAATTCCTCTCAAAATTTCGTTAACACTTTCGAATACAGACACATAAAAAGTAATTGGTAGAGGATTGGACAAGCACGTGATAATTGCAGCGACAGAATGCCAAGCTAGATTATCGGAGAGTATCGGATTCACCGCATAATGACGATGGCACGGAATTATCAAGCAATGACTGGGAAATCAAAAAGCACCGCTGCCGCCGTCCGATGAATACGAGAACGAGGCTAGTAAATTAACATTCATGGGGGAACGTTTATTGTGACTCGAACTGGCTGAAACTCGAGAAGCATATCGTATCAGGGACTGTTTGCTACTAGTCGAACGAAATAGTTTCCCTGGTAACTCAATATGTAGTCGACGCTCGAGGGCGCAGCAGCTTGCCATCTTCGCTGATGACGATACACGAATGATAATGCGACCTCCGGTACCGCACGTTCATTAATGGTGATTCGAGCAGACTGTATCGAACGGCACCAACTGGTCTTTCTAACAATATTGTAGCGAATAGTTTCCCGTGGCTGGATCCACCGGCTAAACTGACAAATACAACCGATCAACGCTCATCTACGAATGATAATGATCAACTCATGAACCTTGTAGAATATAGCTTGGTGTAATAGGAATTTAACCCCTTAACTGTTACCGGTGTTGCTATACAATTGACTTTTTCGATAACCACTCGGAATAATTACCAGTTTACTTCGATGGAAGTTTATTGTTTTCAGTGTAAATACAATGTGTTAAGTAATTAATGAAATGGATTAATGAAATTGTTGGTTTACTTTGATAGAATAATTTGATTATTGGTTTTTGTGAAGTTTGTTCGAGTGGTTAGAATTAAAAATAGGGGATATATTTGAAATTAGATTGTAATCATTGATTCTCATTTGAAAGGGGTGAAAAAAATATCTTGTTATAGTTGTAGTGTTGTAGTTTAAAGGTCGAGAACTTCGAGGCATTGAAGTACATCGTACGAGTTTGTACGACGGTACTCGTATTCGTCCCTCGACTCCTACCAAAAATACGTTTAACCATTTTTTTTTTTTTTGGCGAGTTACGCATATCGCGCAGTAAACAAAAATATAAAGGGCACAGAAGCGTACACTACTTCAGAACTTTATATCACCGAAACTTTCGTCGAGCATTATGGTCCGAAACTCTCGTCGGAAGTTCGATAATGCGGTAAGCGCGACTAAAAACAGACGATCTCGCACGGGCCAACCACTTCGATTTAGACGTTCTAAATTGATATAATTAAATAGCTGTCTTCCAGATTTCACTGATTACTGTACCATTAATTGGATATAACAATGAAATTAAGTCGAGCATTTTAATTGACCCACTCAAGATTTCTTTAAATAAATCTCTTCAATGTTTGGTGTAAGGAATAAGTTCATAATTATAAATAATTGTTCTCCAATGAACTTGTTGTTACACTCCATCAATTGATAGCTTTTGATTTTTCTGATCCAGTAAATACTATTTTTATCCTGTTTTCCTTCAACACATGTATTCTTGCTATACTGTTTTCACTGCCGGGAATCTCGAATGCGTTTTTCAAGCTGCAGCTGCAGATCTCTGCGAAAATATGTTGTAGCCGAGCGAAGCTTGAAATAACCTTTCAATTTCCCAAAAATCCCCGGAGCAAAGTGCACTGAGCGTAAACAGAATGTTCCCTTGAAATAATAGTAGCCGATACGAATATTTTGCTCCCGATTATTCGGCATGACAGACAATAACACAGTTAGCAAATAATTCGATGTGCTGAAACCGACGGCTCGAAAAATTTGCAACGTTTGTTTGCAACCCGACGGATGTCTAGTTTTCGTGATGTGTTTTTGTGCTGGTCGTTGAATACAATAAAAAAAAACATAGGTGAAGTTGTAAAACTTGCCAGAGGCAAATTCTAGACTGCCTATTTGTTAGCACAATACCAGCCTTTACAAAATAGTGAAAGCCACAGGCACTGTTCGATTCTCCGTTTGTAATCTAAATGTCACTAGCACAAGTAGCATTTAATTCAAAGGCAATTCAAACGCAATGGAATTGTCACACGATGCCTCCACTACATTTGTATTTCAACCTGAATATGAAACCAGTAATTAATGAATAAATCACCATCTATGAATCAAATCAACAAATGAGAATCCTCTAATTACTCAATCAACTGAAACTGCTCTCTAATGTATCATTATTTATCTCTACCTCACTTTCAAACTGATAATAAACCTCAAAAAGCACCAAGTGCACAACTGTACCTTAAAAACAACGAAAACCCAATTACAACCTGACATGTTTCAAATACTCAAAGCGACAAACACATACGAGGGATGCAATACCAATTTAAATCCATTACTTCTCACTCGCTCAATTACTAGGAGCCAATAAATGATTAATTCGCCGAGAGAAAAATCTGGCGTCGAAATGGCTCGGCGATGTTTGCCGAGAAATTTGTCACGTGTCGGGAAACCCGGTCAAAGGGCGAGTACCGATTTTCGGGGCCATCCAGCCGGTGTTTCGGCATTGGCTGTTTTTTTTCGTTTTTTTCCTTCTCTATTCTGAATTCGCATATCGTTATGCCCGAGCGGCTTGACGGCGATCGATCCCGATTTAAAATGGTAACCGAGTTTCAGGCGGCGCGCGTGTTCCCCTCTCAGGGGGCTAGGAAAAAGAAGAAGAAGAGGAGGAGGGGAGGGGGGCGGAAAGGTGGGGCATTGGAGGTAGAAACCAGGCACCCTTTCGGCTTAGCGTGTTTTTCTTTCTGTTATTGCTTGCACTTTAAATCACGATGTGCACGTACCAGCAACCCCCTCGAACACCCCCTTTGCGCCCTCGATCTCGATGCGACCTGGATTCACCGTAGAACGGGCGACGGCCCCGCAATTTGTATCATGTGACGAGCCCAAGTTCCATAAGCCGACCCTTACGAACTGAGTCTTAATTTATTAATAATCGTGTGGCTTTGAAATTGACACGGATGACGTGGTCATGTAAAATAGTGCGGTGAAATTTGTTTGTGGTAGAATATTATATAGGATTTTTTTCTTTAGAAAAACGATGGAAGATCGATGGAATTTCGGAGAATAGTTTGGGTGTTTTGTATTGTTTGAGAGAATCTGCTTGGTGATTTATAAGAGCGAGGGACTACTTACGACAGGCGCGTGGCAGATGTCGAAGCTCAGCCGCAGAAGTGGCGCATAACGAGGAGAATGGAGATAATTAATCGTCCGCGATTAGAGAAGTCCTCAGACGATCGCTAATGCGGGGATGTGCTGAGTGGTCCATTCTCAGTTCCCCAAGGAAAACTGCTTGCCGTTGAGCACTCGATTAATACCCGAGAACTTCAGATTTGCACTTTCAGTTCTGTTGCTGGAGAATCTCCTCTTCTATATTCTCTCAGCACTAATATTGCGCACAAGTGTAAATCAGGGGTGAAAGAGGAATCAGAGGAATAATGATGAATAATATTCACTTAAGAATTCCTGGAGCAATATAGCTATTAATTATAAATCAATTTATTGTCTGTCCTGTGAACACTTTCCACTCTTTTATTGGTTACTCCCTTATTGTCGAGTGGATTAATACTTAATCCACCCTTATTAAGGGAAGCAAACCGATGATATTAAAGACAGGAAAAAATAAAGTGCTGGTACTGTGATTGTTCTCGAGGGATTTATGGATCCTGCTTTCTAGTCCACCGAATATCCGCCGGTGTCCAATAAAGTATCACTTGGCGAGCGAACGAGCGCGCACTGGGGCAATAATCGCACGCAGGAGACCCGCTCTCTCCTCTCTCACAGTCAGTCACATAGTTCTGTCGCAGTATTCCTATCGATCTCCACTGTCAAACCCGGAGGCTCGATGCCGGCGTTCGCTTCGTCATCCAAAGTCCACTGTGTTCTTCGAATCCGTCCCTTCAAAAATCCCTCTCATCGATCTTCTCCTCGATGCATCGCTTCTCAGAAAGTTCAGCAGTAGAGAGCGCGTACCGTCGCGCCAATTTCAGTCCAACTACTTCCGGCGAACTGTCATTAATTCGTCACTCAAGGAAACTGGCTGTCTTCTCACTCGCACACTGCGCCCTATCAATTCTCGATCAAGATTTCATTTCACACTACCATCTCAAATTACTCGACGACAGAAGTCCTCAAAAAGTTCTTCGATCGACAATCAACAAACTATATCATTTCGACACTCGAAATCTTCTCTCTTCCATCAATCTTCCTCCATCAAATTGTCCAACACTTCTTTATCTCCTCCGATTTTATTACTAACACATCGATATCTTCCTGAAAATTAAATCCAGCAATCGTTCTCACAGAATTCCAATCTGTCCAAAACACTGCCTGATAATTCCAAACTAATTTTCTCTCTATTGGCTATCGTTATTTCTGATGAGTGGTTGATTTTACGAGTTCAATTGAGTGGGAAAGTGGCAGCAGAAAGGGTGGCCCTTGCGCGAACAGTTCCGCGGAACTGGTAGCGCGCCAGAACGTGGAAGGAAAGCTCGCCCGATCCGGCGTTCGGCGGCTCGACGCGCGCTTCTCTTCGTACCTAAGCGCAAGCTCTTCTCCACACACACACACACACACAGACAGACGAACAGACATATACATAGGTGGAAGCACACCGTGAAAAAGGGGGTAAAAACCCGTTCACGTCCACCCTGTGTACTCTGCCAAGACACAAGCATGGTGGTACAACCCTTTCGAGTGCATAACAGGCGGCTGTCGGACGAATTCTTCGTCAAACATGTCACCTACATCATCGAATTCTCCTTTTTCCCTGAGTAGTTTAATCCTATTAACATTTTGAGTGCTCCGTCAATCTTGAAACGGATGACACGTGTATTTGCCAAGCTGTATATATGCGAGATCACGTTTGCGTGTGGTATCGTGTGACACATAGCTTTCGTCAACGAATAAACAATATACAATTTTATAGATATAAAATCGTACGATACATTCAATAGAATAAATCTCTTTGTGTTGGATCAGGTGTTTTTGTGATAAACGTAAAATGAATGTCTTGAAATCTGTTATTATGATTGAACATAGGTGTTTTCTATGTAAAAATATGGGAGGAATGTAATGGTGAAAGTTATTTTAAAAATGCACCGTTTACAAGTTTCCCTTTCATACACATTGTGTCATATGCATCTTTTATTTATTGGATGCACGCGGATACATATTGTTATTGATTTAAATGGGAAACAGTAAAAGTGCTGTAGACTGGTGAAAAACTGGACCTGAGCTCCGTTTAAAGTACATTGGGGAATCGTTAGAAAATACACATTGGAAAGTTTCGAGGGCTGATTCAATTCGAACTGAATAAACGGGGCAATACGAGCACTGTTAACGAACAATTCCGCGAGCGTATGGAAGTTAAGCAAGTGCAAATAACGTATTCATATTTGTCCCGAGGAAATCATGTTGGCATCCTTGTTTTCCTGTTCTAGGGCACTGCTTGGAAATTGCAGCGTAGCATTGTAAATTATTTGCCGAACATATTTTCGATTCAATCGATGTCAAGCCAACGTGGAATTAATGCGGTATGCTTTTCCACTGGCTTCTTGTTGGTTTACATTCGACGAAATTCCAGATATAGAAGCTACTCACGAATGTCTGCGCTCGATATAAGACGAGGTTTTGCTAGTGAGAATTTGGGACAAAAGGAATTTCTTTAAAAAAAAAACTACTCGACAAACTTTACTATAAAATCAACGCTTTAGTCATGCAGCCCAATTTCAGGGTTGAAAAACTCTCACCGTGTGAAAGAGTTTCTCTTTGAATTCGCACTAGCGCAGCAATCCAGGCGAAAATGAAAGTCTGACTACAGTTTATCTTCCCAGCGACGAGAAAGAAAATCATAAAGATTCTCGCAGGTAGAATAACGAGAGCAACACTTTTCCTACGAGTTGAAGCTTCGCTTCAAGCATATGCTTATGGAACCTTTCAATTTATTTCGCCTAATAAAATAGAAATGCGAAACATCAAAATGTCAGAGAAAAGGGCAAAAAAAACAGATGCGCCACTTTGAGAAATAAGGGTTGGTTGTTGCATTCATCCCTAGTAAGAAGGGATGCAAATCGAACTGACAACATCCAGGGTGAGCGTTGGTTACGTCGTGGAAGTATTCTCTCCAAGGCAAATGTCGTCGATGTATCGATCCTCGTCGATGCGTTGCTCCTATCTTCGATCGCCAATGAAAATCACAACGCCAACCCTTTGCCTGCCATCGAGATATATTTAGATCGACTACGCTAGTAATAAAAGCTGGTACTCCCACTTGCGCGTTCGTAACTGGATTAATCCGGACGCCCTTTCAGATTATTACGCAAAGAACTGTGTCAATATCGAGTTCGTTATGCGCGCGGGATTACGGCCGTCCAATTTGAATTATTACACAGGACGCCACGCGTCTGCGTTTCCCCGGGAATATCCTAACACCCTAATTTGATGAAATACTAATTGGATGTACCCATATACGTGTATACGTTAACGCGTCATGTATGGATTGCAAATGCTCATTGAGTAATATCGATAAGTCGGCAAGTGCAATTAATGATGTGCCAGCACAAAATTTCATACTAAACATACGACGGCAAAAGAATTGCTCCAATAGGAAATACCTCTTCGAATTCCACCAGCCACCTGAATATGATACCAGTAATTAATGAATAAATCACCATCTATGAATCAAATCAACGAATCACGATCCCCTAATTATTCAATCAATTGAAGTGCTTCCTAATAAATTATTATTTAACTCTAATTCACTATCAAATTAAATAAACCTTAACAAAAAAATACCAAGTATACAGGTGAATACTGGGTAGAAGATTAAAGAATCATATGAATTATAAATGCTCATTGAGCAATATCAATAAGTTGGCAACTACAATTAATGATTTGCCAGCCTTAAAGTTCATACTAAATATACGATAGCAAAAGAATGTCTGCACCGATACGAAATACCTCATCGAATTACATCACTCGCAGATATTAATATACTCGAAATTGAAATTCCTTCGAAATGAACATACTTTTCCACGATACAGGGTTAATTGTACTTCGAGCGAGAGCACCAAACCTGTATTATTACGCTAGCTGGAATTAATACAACCCAATTAAAACTCTGTTCTAGTGATATTTCGGAACTGTCGAAAAAAATTGTTGCATGCAAATTAAAAGTTTTTTTCTAATTTAACTCGGAATTTCATGCTCATATTACATTTGTTGTATAAGTTGAAAGTTTTCAAGGATTGCAATTATAATATGTGCGTGTAGTATCTTTTATTTGAAGTGGCGGTATAACAGGACCTAATTAGAGATAGCATTGTTTCACTAATCCGGTCAAGGACCCTTTTCAACTGGATTAAAGAGAGTCGACTATTGCCGAGGCAAGTACGAACGCACAATTGCTCACTTCAGACTCGTCCATTGCAGGCTTCCCAAGTCTTTACTGAGCTCTTAGTGTAGACATTATTATCAACCAGTCAAAGTGAATGAACTCACTGTTCCAAGATTTTTAAGTAGGTGTTAGGAAGACCCGAGCAGTCATACTCATTAATAGTACGTGCACTGAAGTCCTTCATAATGTGTATTCTCTACTAACGTCCTATATCTGCGTGGTAATCTTTTAAGTACATCATACCTTCACTTTTTTGCATTTTTATAATTCCTTCTTTACAATTATTATATTTCCATCGGAATAATTGATTTGAAAACACAATAATTTACTCCCAAAAAGAAGTTTCTGTTTTTATCATCTTTTTACACGAAGCTGTAAGCTTATTAAACAATTTTTCATGTAAATGGAAACACATTTATTCTTAAAAGGAACGTTCACATTTTCTCCAACAGTCTAATTCTCCAATGCCTTCTTTTAATCAACTCCAGCAGGGATGAGAATTCGCATGGGGATATCGACAGCTAATACGGGAAAAAAAACTGAGTGCGACAGTGGTCGAGGGTTGAAAGCAGATTTCGAGCTCGCTCGGCCGGTTCTCTCCAGCCCATCGCCCGTTATTTCTCGAAAGCTGCTTAACCTTAGTGGGTGCCGCGCGCGCGATCGTGCAGGGCTGCGGATTCGATTTTTCAAAAATTGCCAGCAGACTTTATCGCTGATGGAACAAAGATTTCGCCGGAGGCTGCGCGCCCGGTGTCCGAGATCCATTTGGATTTGCCCGCACTCGCTCGCCGCGAAATATTGCGGAAGCAGCTTGTCGATTTTGTCGTGATGTCACTTTAATGCCAGCGACGCCAAGATAACTCCGGGAATAACAGTAAAAAGGGGGTGAGAGTCGAGGAAGAAAGAAAATGACTGTTCTGATCTTGATAAAGAAAGAGGGAAGCTAATATTCTACTAGGATTCTCGATGATACTAACAGATCATCTTCAGACATTAACATCGATTTTCCAAAGAAATATAAAATCGCAGAAGATCCAAGACACCCCCAAAAGTAAAGAATATCCAAAGAATATAATTTCACTTCCCAGACAAGAAACAAATATTAGCTTCATTCCGAGATATAAGAAAATCATCCCCCATTTCTTTCTTTAAAGTACGGTGAATCCAAGAGGTACAAATTATACTTTAATCAAAAATAAATATTATATTACCACTGAGTCTGCAAAATATTTCTCCCTTAAATACCTTAAATCCCAAGCGTAAGAAAGTCATCCCTTATTTCTTACTTGGCTTTGAATTCATTTGAGATTCTACTAGTATAGTTGTACCTGGGAAGAGGATTGGGGTGAGGGGGTTGTTTCTAGGTGTGTGGAGTGACGAGGCGAGCAATATGTCCACGTTATCCGGTGACGTCGATCGTCTTGATATATCGAACACTCCTCCCGGTGGGCATGCATACGAACATCACCGACGAGAGCCAGAACGCTCTAGTGACGACCACGCATATGTGTGTCGCAACTGTAGATGTCGTCTGCTACACACGTTTGCCCGTTGCCGCACTATCGCGCCTGCCTGTCATTTCACAGGAACTGCTCCAATGCTGCACTGCAACGACCTGACACTCTCTCCTTGAAGCCCATTTTCACTACTAACGCAAACCCCCTTCTCCCCGACCACCAATCCAAGCCGACGAAAAATTCCGGCACTCTTTCATCTTTGACACGAAACGAGCGTCGCGCCATCTGGTGAGGCGAGGGCGAAAAAATTGTGCGAGAAAATTGTGGTGGAGTTAGATTGAAATGAAGTTTGAAATTGGTTAGTGTTCCATGTGCAATTCGGGTGTTTCAATAGTTTAGTTCGTTTGAATTAATTAATTGATCTTTCCGATTGCTAGCTGAAATGTTTAGTGACTTGGCCATTGTAGAAAGCTTCCCGTTGAAAGGCTCGAACACTCACGCCGACGGTTTATCGGCAACTATTTCATTAAACCGATCGCTAGCTCCGCATACTCGGAATACTTGGCGAGCAACACTCGACGCAAGAAGGATTCTCATTAAGGGCGCGGGGCGCTTGTTTCACATAATATTGCCAGGCTAACCTGGATAGTAGTTTCTTTCTTATAGCACTACAAATGCCATGCCATCGATACAAAAAAGGAATATCGAAGAAGATGACGGAATGTTTTCGTTTATCAAAATGCAGTAATAGTTGCAGTAATTCGAAATCACTCGAAATCCAAAATTTCATCAAACTAATCATACTGATTTCAGATTCGCGATATTAATCAAACGAAATCCACTGCCAATGCGACACGCGACTAATTGAACGTTGCAATTAAACGCTAATTTATTCATCTAATTAGAAGTGTCGGCCAATTGATTTTTTCGGCGCACATTCATTTCAGGGCAAACAAATGGTACTTTAAATTTTTCCTGAAAACATTCACCCGGCTATACATGTATATTAATATTAATCGATCGGATTACTAATATAAACCAATTATCCATTACTGTTCCAAACCAGAGCTTCCACCGAACTAATAACAATCTTTCAGACTTAATAAATCCGCTCTAAAATTAATCTAATTGTTATATGAATTAATGACCAGCAATATTCCGCATGTCGAATTTGATTTATTGTTTAATAAATATCCTAATTTCCTGCCAAACTATTTATCCAATTTTATTTCATAGTCATTAGCGAATCTATTTGCTTAGTTAATTAACAAACTCCCAAAAGATTGACTTTTATAAACACTGAGATATTTTTATCGTGGAGAGAATCTCCGGGAAGAAAAGCTAACATTTCAGACGTCGAAAGTGCAGAGAAAAAAGTATCAGCGCGCACGAAACAAACCGAGCGAAACTAAATTCTCCTCTTCTGCCAGTAGCAGCTGGGAAGAGTTGGTTGAAAATTACTGGGCGTAATCGCGTATCTCTGATTAATCGATCGATCGGGAGTCCGCTGCTTGCCAAAGTGGTCCACAAGGAATCTTGATTAGATCCGCGTCCGCTAGACGAACGCGCAAGAATTATCTCCTGGTTTTCCCTTGTTACGACTTTTTTTTGCTGCGCGAGTGTATCCACTGGATGTACATATAGCTATGTGTACAGGCTCGTTCAGATTGTGCTGTGAGACTCTGTTGTACGAAGCTGTGTCCTCACTCAAGGAAGAATGAGAAACTCTTTGTTGATATCTGGTGGTTTCAAAGTTCCAACTTCTTCTGGAAAGTTTCTTAAAGCTCTTTAATGTATCTCTTCTCATTGACAATAGTTGCTTATGTGTCAGTGGTAGTGTGAAGAAAATATAACAGCAGCGAGTTACAAAAGATTTAGAAATAATAATCGATACAAAGTATTTAATATTGATTAATTGATGTGACAGGAATTATTATTTGGAAGAATGATAAAAGTACTTTTTTTATGCTGGGTTTTAGTTAATACTAGTTTTTTTGAGAGAACCTGTAGGTTCGGCTCTAAAAACACTCTCTTGCCTGATCGCAGGCTTTCCACACCCGGTTGCCGCGCTCGTTCGAGAGCAGATCAAAAGAACGCCTCCCCCTTTTCCACGCGAGGAAATTAATTGGAGTTTTCCTCGGATCGGCCGCCCTGGAAATTCGCGAAGCTACTGCACGCAGGCGTTTCCTTCGCTCGAATTCCTCCCGGAGAACTGTTTCGTAAGCCAAAGGAGGCAAGTTACTTATATGTAAAGGTTGAGTCAATTATATAAAGTATTGATCATAAAAGAATTCGTCCATTTCAGAGCACGAACTTTTTTTGTAAAAATAAGCCGTTGAACGAGAAGAGAAATCTTCTTGTATAATTAACTAATATACAATTGTAAAACATACATCTACAATAAGGCACTATTTTCACTATAGTATTACACAGATTTTTAACTAGTTAGTAACATTTTCATTCTTCAGTTCTTTTTTCGTTCACCTTCAAACGAAATAATACAGAATAATCCGAGGACCCAAGATCCACCATTTATCCTTGCACAAAAAGAGGTCCTCTCTTACACGAATTCCGAGAGCCTCGAGCTAGGAGCGTGTAATACGAAATTCTGCAAAGTAGATAATGGCGTAGTAATTTTTTCAACCCATCATCGGGTACATCGGAAATGCATGCTCCTCTTGCACTTTGACATAGCGCGGATTCCCTCTCGCTGTTGGTTTTTTCCGCTGCTGGTATTCGAAGCCGCCTCGTTAAAGTCATTTCCGGAGGAAGCTGGCGACGGGCTCTCTCGGATCGCTCCCATTAAATCCGGAAAGGTTCGGGCGAGCTTGGGCGGAAGCCGGTTTTCCCCGATATCGCGATAAACCGTATCGTTCACCGGATTTATTGTTACGGCGAAAGTTTTCTTTAGCGCCCGACTAAAGCGGCCAGGACTCTCTCTCTTGCGGGTTTTCCTCCTCGACTATTGCTATTGCGGCTCGGTCTTTGCTTACTCAGCCCGCTTACCACTCGCACACACCTCTCTTTGAGTCACTCGTTGTGTTTCATCGCTTTTTCTATCCCGTTGGGAAGTTCGATTAGACAGCAATGCAAATGACCAGTGTACACCTGGCACCTGCGATTGCGGCAAACTACTCATCAGTAGAGATATTAATATGCAGAAAGCGGCGAGTGAAGACGAGTCGAATGAACGCTACTGTTCGAGGATTATTTAAAAATCTTTTGGAAATGCTTGGGATTTCCTTTGGATGTTTTAACATCGATTTTTTATAATTATTAAAACGAGAGATTCTATTATTTCGGTATTAAAAAATCTCTGTTTAATTAAGTAGAATATATAAAAATTGGTATTATTTAGTATCTATCACTACTTACTCTGTTTCCAAAAGTCTGTGAATATGTAACTTCTGTAATCCGGGTAGACGTAAAACGCAAACTGGAAGCTTGATCGGAGCACTTAAACGACTATGGTGAAATCGTGCTAATTAATAGTATTAAATGGAGATGCACGCAACGCGAACTACGCCGATAAGACACTGGCGATGCTTGGGAAGGCCGGAATCTTTTATAGGCTTTGGAAAGAGGCGCGATTGCTTGTACTGATGAAGAATAATCAGAGGGAAGCCTTGGCTTAATAATGCCTCCGTCGAATACCCGATACGTAGCGCTTAAATCATCTCTCTTGCTTCGCCGCGAGAAAAGAAGAGTAGCATCCGAGGGAATCGACGAGCCGCCATTGACAGTGAACGTTTCCGCATAAGAATAGTCTGATAAATTGCAGACGAAGATTAGTGGGTACGCCTGATTACAGTGTGTTGATGATGCATCCTGTTCGCAAGCTGATTTTTCCAAAGCATCTTTATTACTCTCCAATACTGCGATTATACTTAATATTTTCGGACGACACTGTCAATCGACAGGAATTATTACTCAGTCATACAAACATATATTTAAAATGTAATAAATTAATGAAGATTAATGATTATGTACACTTGTATCTTTCCTTCTCTCTTTCTAATAACGAACCTTATTAATAATGAATATTTCTCTTGGAAGTTCCTATGATATTAAAATATCTTCAATGATGTATATTCCACAGTTCGCGTACGCTTTTAGTATCTCGCATTTGCGCGTGTTTCATACATTTCCTAGTTACATCGGAGTCTCATTAAATACACCAGACGTGGAAGGTAAATCAGGAAGCGTTTGAAACTGTTCTCCAGGAGAGCAGATTTCTCGGCCACCCTGTATCTCATCGCGAGGGAACTCGTTAGGGAGTCAGCGATTTCAATGCAAACAGCAGCTTAATCGTTTCGAGCTTTTATCGCGTGGTTAGAATGTGAACTCGCCGCCGGAGTAGGAGGAACTTTGTAAGCGGCGAAAGAGAGTTCTACTGCGCTGTAGCTGGCTCATATTACACGTTCCACCTGCAGCGCGTGCATTCATGGAGCATAATATGGCAGACACTCGTTTTCCACCGAGGATTTTTCCTCCTCGACTTTTACTACGCGCGATCAAATTCCGGCCAGAAAACCTGCTGGTGGAATTTTGTTTCGCGCTACGATTAGCCCGGCTGGCTGCGAACGGCACATTCTACTAAGTAGCATCGCACGCATCAGACAGAAAGATTATCGGAATGTTCTCGGACTGCTTGTTCTTTATTCTTTTAATTCTACTGGACTTCAACAGACATACGATTATCCTCCATGAAAACAGTTGATCTTTGTTTAATTTAATCATTTTTTGTGATATAATTATAACTATATTATTGAAATCCTACAACGAAATTAAACGAAGTTTTTTTAATAATACAAACTATAGCAACGCGTTGAAAATGGTGTATCGAAGATTTCGAAAAACTATTGACTTCGAAGCTTCGATTTTATGCAATCAACAGATTGGCAAACGGAGAGTGCGAAACTTGGTTGAAGTGAATGGAATTCCCTGGAAGAATTGGGTCGCCCATATCGCACTGGTACATAATCATATTGCCAGCGGAGCATTAGTACTTACAAACATTCCCCGAAGGAATCCGGTGCAGAGCCAGCAGGCGTACGCATCGGAACCAGACGCGCGGCATTGCAATCGCCGAGTTAGAGCAAGCGGATTAACTCGCAGATGCAGGTAGACGGTGTGGCAACGTGCAAAGTTTCCAATTACGCTACTCCAGCCACCCTCGCACAGACACGCATACTTGCGAATGTAAGAGTTAAAAAAAAGAATGAATGAAACAATAGGTGAGATTAATCGTATGTTGAAGTCGACTTAGGATGTTGGGCATTGGGTGGACTCAGTAGCCACTATCTTAACTAATCTTAACTTGCCACCAACTTTCCCGGCAATCCCATGGAAACTTTGTGGCTTCGGTTTGCCCTTACCTTACCTATACACGCGCTCGTCTTTGGAAAGCAATGCATTGTTCCTCCCTTTAATCAGTAATCAAACTACCTGGCACTATAATCCCTTGCGTAAGAACGTTAGAATCACTCGAACAGTCACCGATCGAACTTTGGTATTTAGACTCGAATGGAATTAACTAGAATTAGAGAATTCAGAGTTCTATGTTTCATTGAAGTAGACTAATACCTGGCATGTTGAACACGGCAGACTTATATTATTTCTGAAAGAATATTTAAAATTTGTATTCAAGTAAAAGTGAATGATACATATTTATTAATTAGTATTTATATTATTAACTGTACAGAAATTATTTTAAAATTCATATATGATGAGTGTTATATATTCTGTCAGATTTTAAATACGAGGATAATCATTCTCAACAATAAGCGAAAAATTGTCTTACACCCTCGGTGAGAGCGGAAGAACGGCTCTCAGTTAAAAGCACGTTTCGCAAATGTTTGACAATGCAATTCGCAATTTAAACCCGTTAAACTCCGAGGGGGCTTAACGGAATTCTCTCTGATTAACGCGGAGAAATTAATAAAGCGGGCGGTTTCGCCTTACACGACCACGAACATTCCACGCGTACGTGCGATGCACATGTGCGCCCGAAGCGAGCGATCCGCCTCGGGTGAATCTTTATGCAACCGGAATTCCGGTGTGCATCGCGCGCGCACACGTACGTAAATAGGTGAAGTACACATTTGGTAAGAGTCGGCTCGTCTGTAAATTGGAAGTGGCTACTCGTTCGACCCACTCGCCGCATGCGTGAAAGACTTATTCGAAGCTTGTGCACAACAGCGCGCACCCTTTGCAATTAACCTGATTGCAAGAGACAAAAATCAGTAGGTGCGCAACCATTGCCAATTGTTTTCAATCCCATATAATTAATTTTGCTGGTGGTCTGTTTCTTAATCAGGCGTTCAATTTCTGCCGGACTTTGGTATTGTTTGATTCTTCAATCTGAATTGTTGAACTTCGAACAGTTTGAAACTGCCCTTTGATGAGAATTTCGAAGTACTTTGATTAATTAATTAAACGAGGAGAAAATGATCATTGTAAATGTTCGAATAGTAATTTATTATATTTTATATATTAATATTTTCTTGTAATATTATATTTGCTAATTTAATTTAAAGAAAACTTCGATGTAACAAGTGGAATTTTAGTTTCAATTAAAAAGTCTGTATCACCCGCGTTGGTTAAAGAATAATTGGCAAATGAAGATCTACGAAGAATAATCCACTACAAGCCCATCCCCTTTAACACGAGCATGTACTTCGCAATGAAGCACCGCAGTTTGCAGAACTTTCACTCGAGAAATATTCGCCCTGCCTCCAAGCGAAAACTTAATTCCCGCAAGTTAAACAATTTTAGGAGAGAGTTTAGCTGAGGTGAACCTTCAAAAAAGGGCTGGCACATCTCAAACACAGTAGTACTATAATGAACTAAGAAATAACAAAAATTTACAAACCGTCCAAATTCACTCTACTCTTTCGTATTCAAAACGAACGAAAGTTTCGCTACGAAACACATCACCATAACGACATATTCTGTTTTATTCCAAACATTCAACCACCCAATTTTACTCTTTAATTAAATCACTTCACATACAAAATTCCATAGAAAATGCATGAAATAAACTAAAGAATTATTTCTCTCCTTCATAATCCTCTCACAGAATCATTCTATTCAAGCAACCAATCAGCATTAAATACACCGTTGCCTTCGAATACAAACCTGCAGTTACATCGAGCAAGGTACTCATAAAGAAAATACGTTTCGCGTACGAGAAACGGGAAAGATAAGTTACGGAGATCCTAGATCACCCGAGCGCCATACATCCGTTGGAAGAAGTCGTATCCGTTAAAGTTTGTATATTCCAGAGTCAACGCTTCTTCCGTCGTGTGCGGCAGCGTTCTTCCGGCGGCGATACACGTACGATCAGCATAAGTCAGCTGCTCCACCGCTTCTCAGTTTATATGAACTACGTGTGTGTGCGTTTACAAACGGCGAACTATTTTCTAAGAGTACGCTTCCCACTTATTTCAACACTGAAGCAGTCTCTTTCCATGAGACAGGTGCACAGACTATTATATCGGATTAGCATAAACGAGAAAATTTCAATCAGCCGCTTTGCGAGGCCTCCGAGTTTATACAATTGCCGTTTCCTCGGTAAAATGAATTGCGCTCCACCACTTTTACCTCGACGTGCATTATGGTGTTTAATTTGGATAGCCGAGCATTTCATTGCACCCACGGTCTACCATTTGTCCGTTTTATTGCACTGAACAGTAATCTTATCGCCGAGGAAATGAATGTAATTATTGTTGGTCGTATTCCTTTCTTGTACGATAAACTCGTAGAAAGTGAGTGGATGAAAAAATGGATGATACAAAAGATATTATAATATCGAATCTGATCCGATTTGAAAAGAGATTCTATTTGCAATTGGAGTTTGAAAGTTCATTGAATTAATTCAAGTACTAATTAAACTTGGATTCTGCCATTTTCTTAGTTGATCCAGTTAGTGCGTAGTTGTCTCCAATTTGAAAGAATGGACAAGTTCTGAGTCCGCGACTGTTTCCCGAGTAGATTGTTAGTTCAAGTCTCGAATCAGGAAGTTTTTTAACAAACCAGTGTTCCTGAATCCTTTAAGTCCTACGCTGGCAGTATTTCCTATACTTCTTTTCTTCAACACCAAACAACTTGGAACCTCCTGTTTGCGAGCATAAACACATGTACACTGGTGCAATTCGAGTCCGATTCCAAACGGGCTTTGAAGTCACTCACTCGAGCAGGACGTTAAAGAAGTGGCGAACAAAAATACGACTCCTGTGTGCAGGATCAATATTATCGACGATTGCGTCAGAAAACGACGAGCATAAATGATGCAGTAGCAGAGATACAGAGAGGTTTAATTGAAACATCACTCAGTGCAGTCCAGTTCGCTTTCTTTCAGTTACTGGCGAGATAGAAAGAAAATGAAAGAAACAGTGCTAGGAATAATTAACCTGCGTTTCATCTCTGCTATTCTATCTGCTTGTATCTTGCAAATGACAATCCCGATTGTAAATTATAAAGTTACTCTTACCAATCGTCAAGATGTATGTAAAAACAAACAGTACAGATAAGTAATTTAAATACCATTCTACATAACTGTATTTAAACGAAGAGATTAATGTCTACTTCAATCACAGTCCAGTAATTAATCACTTCGATAGCACAGTTAACATATTTCGAATATATAATGATGCGATCTTGAAATCGATAAGTTTTCTGAAACGAGTACTTCATCGAGGACGCAAGAAGACGGTAATTAGCGAGCAGTCAATGTAGCACGATGTTTTTTCTCCGAGCGTGAAGTCATTTCCACCGGTGATCTTGTAATCACTAGCTGTTAATGCGCAGCCTCAGGAACCGGAAAAGTTGATTCAGGAATGTTGCGCATCTAACAATATAACACATAAGTACCGTTAACGAGTTAATGTTCGACATAATTGTGACGAGAATGAGTCTTCAAAGAGTCGTAGAAAATTATTATTAGCCTAACTATGCACGAATGTATTGCGCATATGACACTTGATTGATAGAAATTCGAAGTGACTGTGTCTGACACAGTGAGTTCATACTACTTGCTATGAATGGAATTAAGATCGAAGAGGAATATTAGTATTCCTAGAACACAGAGTTACGATTAATCAAAAGTTATAACTTCAATACAGAAAATCAATGGAATTCTAACAAAATTTCCTTTAAAATACCAATTGTTTATTCAACAATATATTCTCTTTTAATATAAACCTCGAATTCATAGAATACAAACTTTATATACATAATTGCAACTCCCAACAATAAGTATAAATAATCAGCAGTTCGCTAGGGTCACAATAGAACTTCCGAATGAGAGCAAGAGCGGCGGACTAAGAAACCGATGAACAATAGCAGGATTTATGAATAATGGGTTCCAGGATTAAGGAGCAAACTTAACAATACGAGCACCAAGCGCCAAGAGGAACGGTACAGTCATACGCCAACCAGGAGCACCAGCCACTCGCTTTTCTCTCGAAAATCCTTCCAAGAACGAGTGGCAAGCATCATACAATATTTGCGAGGAGCCGAGACACCAGGAGGCCGTGTTCCACGAAACTTTCATCGAGACAAAGTTTCCCAGTGGAGAACCAGTACATCGTAATCAGCCGGCTCCATGGGAGAACGGAGCTCGAAGAGTGTCGAGTACAACTTGGAAGGTGTTACAGACACACACGCGCACCTAATGTAAGGCACTTCGATAATCTCGTATGTGCCACGCACATACAGACACACACATAGACACAGATATAGAGACAGCCACAGGAAATAGTTGAGAGCACAGGGGACAAGGAAATTCCCACGGCAGTTCGCGTGCGGTGCCGATAATTAGCTATCGATTTCCACGTGCCACCTCTTACCGAGTTCGGCTCGAATGGTAGAGCGAGCGAGTGAGAGAGGATCCTCTCGCAATAATCGACTTCGCACGTTCTGCTATCTCTTCCCATCCGGCTCGGGCATGCCGCTCCTCGTTATCAGGCTATTTGCCCGGCGTTCTTTCCCGAATAAACCCGCCACTGCACTCACCCATTCCGCCCACTCCCATTGCTCGTGTAATCGGAACAAGGAGAGAGAAAAAAACTGGAAGGGGAGGAAGCAGAAATAAAACAGATGTGCAAGCGGTGAACATTAAGCGCTTTCCCCTGGCAGATTGTCGTGTCGAGGAATCGAAGGGTGGCTTGTGTTAACGTTTCATTCGAGGACTTTACGAGATCTAATCTGAAATATTTAGTCTCTCAACTGTTTAAACTTCCCATACAATCCGATCAATATTCTGAATTATAGAAACTTTCAAACTTTGTATATCAATCACATAAATTTCTTTGGGTCAACCCTGAAATTATGTGATAAAACAAAGCCGAAATATCAATGGGATTCAGTTCTACCTAGTTCTATCAGTGAAACCTGAGAGCTGAATCAGACAGATTCAGTGAAAGCGGGCAGCGCCTTAATCATAGCAGGAAGGGCTTAATTGCCCAGCGGGTTCCTCAATAGTCCCGGCAAGTGGGTTGCATCCATTACAAGCGTGATATTTCACCAATGATTCCCAATTATGCAGCCGCCACTGTTAGGAACAATCCTGTGGAGCTATGGCGCTGCAAGCCACACGGAACAAGCTTGTTACATATGTAACAGCCGGGTACACTTGACCGTGCAATTAATCCAAACTGCTATCGTCGTCCACTGTATGACATGTATGTATGTATCGCAATACTACCTCACCGATCTAGCCACTGCGTTCCTTCCTCCCCTGGCACGAACGTTTCCTGTCGGAGGTGTTGCACTCCTATCGCTTTCCAACCCGCTCTGCATTTATCGGGATAAGTCTGACAATGAGTGACAACCCCTATCAAGTTGCCACTGCTAATCCTATCGAACCTTGCGTTACTAGTTAGTCCAATTTAGATTTTGAATTTCCCTCAATGTTCTTCTCTAATTCAGACTTATCTCTTAAGTATTTGTAAAGAGTAATTATTGTAATTATTGTGTTGAACTGTTGGAAAGATTGTAGGTGAATTTAGAAGATGGATGAACTCAATTGGAATAAGAAGTAAATCGTAATTATTGAGAATAGCCTTTCAAATCTACCGAGCGGGATAATAGATATTCGAGTATATCAAACTCGAGTGGATTGTGGGGCTGCAAAGAAGAATGCAGATGGCATTAATCACTTGGTAAAGTGACTAATGGTTTGGCAGAGTATTTAAGTAGGGACAATTTGCCAACGATTCCTCCAATTATCAGAGGGGGAGAACTTGTTGGCGCGAGAACAACTAATGTCCTGCAAAACGACTAATGCACTTCACAGTCATTTACCAGGCGATCATCAGTCGAGTTACTTTCGAGCTTCTCTGTTCATAGCTTTTTTTACCTTCGCTGATTTCGCTTGAAATCAACGAGACAGTATTCAACGGTGCTGTAGTCTCACAGATCTTCCGTTATTTCTGCTGAAAGTGCAGAACTCCACAGTGTTCGGGAGGAATTCGTGCATCTGTGCCTGTTCTACCGAGCAGCCAAGGGAAACTGGTGCTATTACGTGGTAACAGGCACACCACTTGCCTAGTCACGAAATTAAGGAGTAGGCGCTCACTCGATTCGAAATGTGCCGAGAGTTTAAAATGACCAGGTTGCCGACACTGACGTATGCAGTTCTCTCTTTTGGACGTTCAAGCTGAAGTTATCCTTACTCTAATTTAACGTTGGCTAGGTTAACTTCGTCGAGACAGGATCATAAGTTTCGAAATGCAGCCCTCTGCAAAGCTTACAATGAGAAATTTACGAGAACATTGAGAATTTTCTGAATTTTTCTGTGAAATACAGATATCCTTGAATGAATGAATTTTTATTGAAAATAATTCGATAGGAAAAATTTCAATGGACTTTCTAATTCTAATAAATAAACACGCGGATCAAACAAACCTTAGAAAGTGGTATCAGCAATTTTCACCCGCGAAGCCGATTTTCTCGCAGGTGCAAACTGAACCGACTCCACGTTTACTTTGGCGGGCGTTAATTAGTTAAACAAACAAACAGCGCGATAAATCAAACGAAGCCGCGAGCATTTCCGTGGAAAGTCAGCGTGGCGGTGCTTCCCAATAAATCCGAAATTGCGCAACTTTCGAAGCGTTGCTCGACACTGAGCGGATCGAAAGGAAAACCCAGCAGGTTTGTCCCGAGCGTGCCATAAATCCTGGCAGTACATCATAGAAACAGAGTCGAGTCCGCCGCCGCCGCGATACATAGTTTCATTCGCCGTAATGGTGACATGCGCCGTAATACTATCACACAAGTTCACCGACAAAATATATATATATCCCGCGACTGTGTGTGTATTTGCACGCGCTGGGCGCAAATGATTCGAAGCGCCGCAAAAATGTTGACGCTCGTGCGTCGAGACACATGTAGCCCAAGGGAATAGAGTTTTGAAATTCGTGTACCAGAAGCGCTCTCTTCGAAATTCGTATTGAATTCGATAGAGAAACAATTGGTCTGACTCTAAACCTAATATCACTGACGAATTGGATTAGATTTTGTACGGAATTCAATTAGACATTTAATTTGTTTTAATCTTGACGTATAATGTTAGGTGTAATATTAATTTACTTATAAATTCTCTTATTCTGTGTTTCTATTAATATTTATAGAGAAAGATGATGGAAACTGTCTTTCTCGTGGTCGATTTTCTATTGCTCGTTCTAAAAACTACAGTTACAATGATTCTTGATGGAAAGCAGAATTTCTTATGGCATAAACATTCGGTGATAACAAGATAATGAGGTTAATATTGCAGAATTCATATGGAGCGCAGTCGGGCGCTCCAGTTGGAAAAAAAATTTCAATCGCCTCCATAGCTCAGGGGTTAGAGCACTGGTCTTGTAAACCAGGGGTCGAGAGTTCAAATCTCTCTGGGGGCAAGAGTTTTTGCCATTGTTCCGGGGAACCCTTCCCATTGAACTTTTTGACCAAGCCAATATTTTGCGCCCAAAGGCACTGTCATTCACTTCCATCGGATTCAACTTATTTTCAATTGTGCAAGTGACACAAATACTATAAAATCAAGGGAACCATCAATGTCAGTTAAAACTGTCACAGGAAGAAACAATTCAAAAAACATATCTGAACGAAGAATCAAAAAATCAAATACAAGTCAATATTAAACCATAGTAATTCTATAATTTATTTTAATACTAACAATTAACGAATAGATATTACAAAGGATATCTAAATGAAAACTCAAAGATGAAAGATAGTCATTAAAGTTATCAAGAATAACGAGGACGTTCAATCATCGAAGCACGATCACTAACTCGTACAAGTTCCACTCGATGGTTAGTTTGTGGCGAAATAACATAATCCGGTTGCCCTAGGACGCCCTTATCTCGGCCCACTTCGCCCCTAACAATACGAAGGTTTCACGCAGTCACCGATACACACGTACACACACTAGCACGTTCTCAGCAAGACTCTACACTGAATTTCGGCGAACATGGTCTAGGCGGTGTCACGTGAAACCGGGTCGTCGAATGCACGCCCACATTATTAGTGTCTTGTAAATTTAACGAGGAGACGAGGAGTACGAATACATCTATTGCCAAGCGTAAATCGAGAACTCCCAGCAATGTATCTTGCTGCAGGGTGACCTATTTAATGCCCCGACTTGCACCGATCACGTTAAATTGGCGTGTTAGTAATGGATCCGTGCAAGTATCTAATCCATCATAAATGGAGCTAAGTAAAATTTCTCACACAACGAAAGTTGCTCCCCTTTTGTAATTATTTTCTTACCAATATTCCTTGTTTTCTAATTTATTTCATCCCCTTAGTTTAGTTTCTATTAGGCCTTTGTGAGTTCATTAATCCACATTATATATTTAATAGCATGTTAATTGTTCACAGAGGTTAGTAACTTCATTTTATTTTACGTTTATTTATAAAATAATTATATTAAACAATTATAGATATTGGAACCCAATGAATACACTGTTGAACCAGTATTTCAAGTTACTTTCAGTTATTTGATTCAACAACTTTCGCATTTTAGAGGAGGCGTGAACACAAAATTGAATGACGAAACAAACGAGTATACAGCGGCGCAATATTGTCGTAGTTCATCGGAGTCGTGACGTAATTAAAGTTTAATGCATGTCAGCGGTAGTGCGCGATTCCTTTATTAAATGAGACATAAAACTGCGGACGCAACCGGGAGTTAATTTAACGCGGAGCGTGTAATGCGGTTTCCTCTCAGAAGCTTCAGGGTTTCAGAGTTTCGGCCGAACTTCAACGTCCTCGCATGTGCATGCACCCATACAGCCAGAGGTGTACAGGGTGCTTTAATCAAAGTGCCAGACTGACATGTTGCTGATAATACGATGCACAGAGCTGTCAACGATGAGGAACACTAATCTGGTTTACTCGAAGAACGCCACAATCGATACTTTTATAGGTTAGTTAACCTTCACCATAAAAAGAAAGCTGATTTACGATGGTATTAACAGATTAATCGAAAGTAATGATAATCGATATTGAATTTTAAATGCCGCTCTTCGTAATTCCATAGTATATTTTGAGTGGTTGTCTATGCACACTCGATAAACTGTATACTCTCCTCACGCAAATGGGAAATTAGGGCGGAATTTAGGTTAGTTTACCCTACGCGCGGGAACGAAAGATTCACAATATTAATCTAACGTAACTCTAGAATGCTTGTGACTGTTTATTCCCAGGGGAAAACACCAACTCGAGAACTCCAAAGTTCCATAATAATGTGGGTTAACCAAAATGTACATGATATATACGAACGTCTCTGACACTCAAAGAATAGACATAACACAACGCCAAAATGAAAACTCCAAAAACTTAGGAAGCTTCGTCCATTTCTTATTATTGAAAAATACGAATGAAATCCACATTGGATTCTGCGCTGAATTTACTGGAATTGTACACTCGATAGGTTGCCAATTCTAGTATCAAAGTTGTGGTCCACAATATTTCGATGTGCCAATATCGAGAGAGAGTTGAAAGTCGCATGGGGAAAAGTTAGGCGTGCGAGTGTGGAAAAGGGTTTTCATCGGGCAGTGTTGGGTGCATTAGAGGGTACCAAGTGAGGGAGCGAGCTTGTTGATTTTTCGGGAAAACGGTGACGATTTGTCGGCAAACATTTGGCTCACCAAGCCACGTCTCTGTGGACGCCCTCGCCTGCCCCCTTTTTCCTTTCGGCTTTAGTACACTTGCACCTTCGTCAAATAGTGCAACTTCCAACATATTCGACACGCTTTCGACTGGTATGATTTTTTGAATTTCTTCGTCTTATGCTTGCCGATACTTCGTTGGTCTACGATTTGTGCACTGACGCGGCTTATAGAGCGTATAGCAAACTACGAAGGTTTATCATCGAATTAAATCATCAATCAGCCGTCATGGGCGGTTCCTGACTGTCGGGAAGAACGTGTTCACAATCTGTTAGATAAGACACGGATAGTCGAAGTGTTGCGTGATTATCGTCTAATAATGTAATTAGATAATCACTAACGAGATCGATGCACAAGTCGCCGCAGACAGGGCCGCTGTGAATTATCGATAAACCACGGTCGTAGTATAACTATAATCGCTCTAGTCATTGTATAACGTCATTACGCATAAGTCGCGTGCGATGGTATGTTGTGATATTGTTTGAAAACACATTATTAAATTGCGTGCTTATGTAAATCAAGCTGTTTTTACATTCATCTTCCTATTAATCATCGCATGAAATATTGTATTTTCATTAATTAATTTCTATGTTTTGCATAGGCGCCAGATGTTTAATATAGTCTGCGTAATTAAACACGCAAATTATTGAATGACAGTTGTTTCCTGTTAAGCATATTGCGTTGAACGAATACATCACTGTCGGTTTGAATTAATTGTTATATAATGTAAAACAGAATTGTATCGTTTTAGTAAAATATTGAAGTTTAACTGGGGAATTGAGCGCTGGCTATTGAATAAGTGATGCCTGTAGCACGCGGGCCTTTTCTACTGCCAAGCGCAAGTGACACACGTGAGCGCCTCCATAGCTCAGGGGTTAGAGCACTGGTCTTGTAAACCAGGGGTCGAGAGTTCAAATCTCTCTGGGGGCAACTTTCTTTTTCTTTTTTGGTTTGATGAAATTCTCTACAGTTGCTAATAATGATACATTTTATTACTATTATTCAAATAAACGATCGCTTTCTTGAGACATTTATTATAAACAATTGGAATTACATATACAACGCTAACTCTCTCTTTAATATTCCCAGCAGATGTCTTTTACGGTACACAGAGGAACATTTAACTACCATATGTTTGCGAAATAAAGTACTAAACTGCTGGAGAGTTTAGAGTTTATTACAGCGTCGGCGATCTTGTTGCAGAAAATACACGAAGCGCTAGTGGTACAATGGAGAAATAAGAAGGACTCGCCTCGATTGTCGGGAGTTCCGGAAGCGCACAAGTAACGACGCTTATTACGAAAGTTCGGCTTTCTTAACTTCTGTAATTTGTACGGAGTACATAATTATCATTGACTGCGCCTTCGGAGTAAACGACTGCAAAAGTTTGGCGCAACTTTCCTCGTGCCCGGTGCGCGCTCCGCGACTAGAGTAGATCCTCGAGGATCCTCAACGACGATAACTCAGAATTGATACACTTTTCCTGATGTCTATTAAATATAACCTAAGCGAGGACGCGCGGAACTTTTAATGACGCTGGAATAGTTGACCCAGTATAGATTGGTGTCATGATTGAAATTAGAATCACGTAGTAATACCAACAGAAATATATAATTACAATTCAACACAATACGCGGTAACTAATCATTAGAAACAAAATTCACATGTATTATTAAATCAAAGTGAATTAAATAAAAGGTAAATAAAATCAAATTCAATGGACGAAAATTGATATAGAAATTGATACAAGTAGTATTGAATTATAACACGATCGTTAATTATCGTCATTTGTTTGTGCGACGCAAAAATCAGGAGGAAAGTGTCAGAGCGTTAAAACTGGCGATTTTTCCGACGCAGCCGTGGAGAGATTCCCGAAATAAATTCGTAGCGTAACAGCGGCCTAACATTAGAGAAACACGATAAACTAGTGGCCGGTAAAACGGCAGTTTAAAAGTTCACGAAGCCAATGCACCGCGATAAATCAGAATGAGGAACACGACAGGAAAAATGGGAGCGCAACGGGCAATTGATCTGACCATGTGCGACTTGACTGCGCGCCAGCTATTTTTCCTCTCTATCTCTCTCGGACAATTAACGGCAGTTCATATTAGTTACCAGTCATAACACTTATGTAACTGCGCGATACTATTCTAGATAAAAACTAATCAAAAATGATGTGGAATATAGCTCTTGACTCGCAGATCCAGCGTGTCTAATAAATTCACAATTTAAAGTTGCCACATTTTTCATATCACCGTGTTTTAAACAGTTAAAACAATATACGATTAAATATTCAACAAAATACCAATTACCAATAATCGTTAGGCTAACCATTGAAAAGTACCTCGTATTTTCATTAGGGCAATTTTTAAACAACAGCTTTAATCTACGCGATTAATCTTTATTATTACAGATAAGCCTAATTTGCGAACAATCGCATTATGAAAATGACTCACCACTAATATGAAAATTCAGGAGATCCACTTGATACCACATCCTCACGAAGCGCATCTAATTCAGTGAGGTCAGGAACGCCCGGTGCACCTTGATGTATTCCAGAAGTGCGTTCCGCGAGCGAGCACTGCATTCTGGCCAATTATTTTCATATTTCTCGTGGCTATGTGTCTGCAATATTTCAGGGACGACGCTCCATGTGCGCCAGATCTTCTCCGTTAACCTCTTTCTCTGACACGCGCTGCCATCCTGAACATACATTCGTATGCATGTGCGCACACTTTTCTGCTTTTCACCTGGATATCGTTATGAGAATAGGAAAATCATATTGCCTGCTGATATGCCACGTCGGAAAATTTCAATAGCCACACCGGATCGCCAGGTGTTCTTTCTGAATTGTACGTGCAGGATGATTCACTTAAATCACTATTATTAAGCGTACACTGCTGCAAATTGGACACAAATTATTGGCAAGTTGCATTCTCTTTTTATTAGATGCACTGTCATTTAATTGTATAGATTTACTAAGAAATCTTATGGATTCGTTGAATGGGAATTCAACGAATAGGAAGTTGACGAATTGCAAAGAATACACTGATCACAGATTCTAGTTAAAAAATTATTATTCCAGCTATACAATTTTTATCGTTTCAATTCAGAATTTCCTAATACGATATGCACTCAATATTAAGTCGTAATATTCAACTTGATCGTAACATTTAATAGCAAACGAACGACCCGTCGCATTCTCTAACTTATAGAGCAATGCAAAAAGACAGCCTCAACTTATGGGCTTCTCTGCGAACTCCAATAAAAAGCCAGACTTACTAGACCATCGGAGATTCGAACTCCAGCACTCCGAAAAATCAGCCGATCGATTTCCTTCGTGGGTTCTCAAGAAAAATCGCTTTCATTCCGAGAAGGACGTGTTCGCAAATGGAAATCAATGGTGGGCCATCAATAATAGAAATAAAGCTACTCTAATCTTGAAGAAGCGAAACGGGGCACACAGGTATTTCGTTGAAAGCCCAGCATAATTCGACACTAGTAGAATATGTGGCTGACGATAATGGTGTGAACGGATTCGCATTATCGCGTGGACCGTCGATAATCATCGATTCGTGGCCCAGAGAAGAATCGTTCTCTCTATATGGGGTTACTGTGGTTGCTATGCCTTACTGGCTTGCAACCAGTAATGTCGTGCATCCATCTCTCTTTGTGCGCGGTGCAATGTGTCAGTGCTCCACATTATGCAGTGTGTCCCTGTCACCGGCAGCTCGTGTCGCTGAGGTCAGCAGCTTCCAGCTCGACCGGCCTGCTTCCGAACTTATCGAAAAGCCTTGAATTTACATGGAAATTGCTTCGACTTTGCGCGTGTGAAGTGTGTTCGACCCAGTAAGCAGTTACTTCGCGCGAGACTCAAGTAAAGGGAACTTAGTTATGACTATTAATGCGCATTAACTAAGAGAACACCGAACCCGAAAGCGTTCGCTGGAAGCATTGTTGCATAGTGCACGTTCTCGAGATTGTACAGAAGCACCCTCGGGGAGATTATGTTTTACGACAAGTGTTCGAATTTGGATCGTCTTCTGATTATGCATTTCATATATATAGGCTTATCTTAACTAGAACGAAGTACAATAAACTAGTATTTCGCATTTGAATTAGGATTAGACAAATTTGTCTAAGAATTACTATGAAATGTATGTAATAGAAACACTGCAGTTATGAACACTTAGTAAGTGGTTTGTTTCAATTAAACTCTAGTGTTGGTACTCTAATAGCTGTATTATTCATATTAAACACCAATAAATAGCCGGTTAAAGTACAGAAGCGTAAAATGAAATGCTAAGAATGTAGATCATTCGGCACATACAAATCCATTGCAAGTGGATAAAGTTTATACTGGCGTTCGCACAGTAGTAGACCAACTAACTTTCCACTCAAGCCCCAATTTATTACGAGTCGTCGAGAAGCAACGTTTCAACGCACACGTATATCCCGCTAACTTCATGGAAACATAATATACTCGTAAGTAAAGGATACAAATGAGAAGGTAGAGTACACACTGGTTTCGAAACGATCCAGGTGATAAAGAAGGGATGATCCATGGAACGAGGCTTTAACGGGGTGCTAAACGAGCCGAGACGAGAAACAGCATGCTATCATGGAAGAGAAATAATCAAGGCCCGTTCATAATGAACGCCATCATTTAAACGTGCGAGAGATTTTTTTCCTCGGCCTGTCCGCGCCTCCTGGTGTATCGAGCGAGGAGAGCGCGGACGCGAATGTCGTTAAATACACGCCGTTGCCCCGAGTTCCATTAAAAATAATTGCAGCCAATTAAAAAATGGCATAAAAATCCGGCGAGGCTCGAAGGCGGCCGGTACTTGAGCGGGTACATTTCCCGTTTAATTTATATTGTCGCGAAAAATGCGGCACCCTGGCCCCTCGATGAGACCGGGCGAGAAAAATTAATTAAAACACCGACCGGCTGCCGATATTTGAACGCAGACCCGTGGGAATAGCATCGAAGCGCAGTGCATATCGATATTCACGTATTAATTTAATTAAAAGCATCAGCACACCAGGCAGACCGATGCTTTTGCTTAACAGTTATGATGCGAGCTTAGTTACGATGGAAGCCATATCGTTCTTCTTAGCTCTTCGAATTTCGATGCATCAAACGCGTATGAGAAGAATTAAAAAATCCTCCTACTAATGAACGAACCGTTATGGTAGTTACTGTTGTAATTCATTCTTTATGTTTCCAATACGTTTTACCAGCGATAAAATCATATTAGAGACCAACGGACCTCCTCCTCTCGGTCTTTGGAAAGCTACCACGATCGTATTGTCCAATAAGGATGGTATTAGTACCGCTGAACGAGATTACTTTTTGCGATTCTTCTCTATGCCCCGCAGGTCTGCATGAAAGAGTTCAGAATATATAAATTTATTTGAACCAGATGCAGTTTTACTACGGTAAACCTAGGTTTATTACAACTCAAAGATAAATCGTATTGTATAATACTGTTACAGTATGCACTCTATACCGTAAATATCGAAAGAATGTACGAATGGCAGGATATGCAAGACATAGAAGTTCAAGTATGCTGTCTTCTGGGAGAAGTTAGAAATTCACGGCATCCAGTTCGCGTGTAAGTTTCAGGGTGAGTTCCAGTGTGGAGGTATCGCTGTGCCACTTGC
Source organism: Ectemnius cavifrons (assembly GCA_964023945.1). Taxonomy (NCBI): domain Eukaryota; kingdom Metazoa; phylum Arthropoda; class Insecta; order Hymenoptera; family Crabronidae; genus Ectemnius; species Ectemnius cavifrons. The sequence continues at coordinate 5,825,264 of OZ030384.1, read as the reverse complement.
ACGAAGAGGCATTCGGATCGACCGGATGCGGCGTCGGAAGGTGCAGCCGGTATCTAGAAAATCATGATGGACTTTACGCCTCCACGAGAGATTTACTGCGTCATAAAATTGTCAAAGTAAGAATCCCTGCAGCTCAGGCAGTGATCGCAATGAAACTCTCATTCGATCAGTGATAAATCCCTGAATTCTTCGTAAGGTACTTGTCTCCCTTATCTCTTTTCCGTCCACTCTCTCTCTCTCCCTCTCGCTTTTCGGATTTTTCCTTCTTACCTTGGACTACGCACGTCGATCGTCTCGGATTCCACAGAGAGCTCAACCTTCTCCCGTGCCTCGCGTGGCATCTTTACGAAGACGGACAACCACTCGCAGGACGCTGTGCCCGGCGTTTTAAACCCCATCTGCTTTCGTGATTTATAGTAGATTAGGATATAAATGTTCTCGGAATCGGAAGGCAGTTATGCTTTAGTTAAATGTAGTTGATTAGAATCGAGGCTCTTTCAACAATACATATATATAAAGTCTTCTTTAAGTATAGAACTTTCTTGAAATCGAAAGCCCCGATGCAATTTTATAGATTTGCATTGTTTATAGTATTCTATTATAACTAACACCTAAAAATACATCCTCCGCTGTCACCGACTGCTTGTACTTCATCTCGTATTCAGGAACTTCTCTCGGATCTTTCGACTCGGAATTCTGCAGATTAAGAGCTTCGGAAGGATGCCAGATGTCATCCCCTTCCTTTTTCAATGGAGCGTGAGGGTTCGGTCCTTTTTTCGATGTCCCTTTTACAGCACCGATATGTCCAGGTCCTTAAACAATCTTGTAATGTATTAACAATACACAACGATTGTTCATGTTGTATTAATTTGATTCTACACTGAATAACAAACGCCACATACCTGAAAACACACTGAAACATTCACTGTAGTTGCAGGTATTTCTTATTACTCTGCTTTAAATCAAAGGCACAAACGGAATATTGTTTACCATAAAAAATTAAACGAAAGTCCACTGCGCCCACTTTTAATAATAAAATTAATAGTATTTAAATGAACGTAGTTGTCAAACATAAGTTAAACACATATTACTATATAAAAAACATCGAAAGCATAGCATACACATGCTGCTATAACACTTGTATACATAAAAATAACAATCGTAATGTTTTGTCAGATATAAAGCAAAATGTATGAATATTTTCATAATTACACGAATGAGTTTCAAGCGTATAAATCGCATAATTTCCCATATACATATTAAGTTAAATATATGTGCACTCACCGAGTTTCCTGGCACAGGATTGCGTAGGATCTTCATCGGAATCTGGATCATCCTCACGCGGGGCGATCAAATTTTGTAGAGCCTTCAATTCTTGATAATTAAAGCAGCCGTCCATGGTTAAGACTCACTGATCACAAATTCACTTACGATGTAAAATAGGCTTTGCTAAACGCACTCGACAACGCTCGTCAATATGCGCGGTTGCTAAAGCGACAATAATGGCGCGTACCGAGGTTTGAACCCGAATGAACACCTTCACCGATCTCGCAGTAATTTTTACTCTTTACCTTGGCATCTCATGAATATCGATGCTCGATCTGTAAATATCGAAGCTTAACGACACTAACAAGCACTGGATTTCGGACTGCATTCTTACGGAACTTGTTTCAAAGCAAAATAAATCTTGGCGAACAAAACTAACCGGACGCTAGTCCAGAGTGACAGGCGGAAACTGGAATGAACCGTGATGGCGCTGGTGTCATGACTTGAACATCGCAGCGAAAAGCAATGTATCGATAAGTATCGAACTTCGATTCTCGAATTAATATATGTTCAAATGCGTAATTTTTCTTATTACAGAACAATTGAATGACTAGAATAATTATGTTATTGAAGTAGTGATTACATGAAGGAATTTATATTGAACATTGGTGGTGATGAAACATATCTGCGAGGTTGAAGCTTTCTTTTTTTTCGGGATGCTAATAAATTTCAACGACAACTTCCATTTGCCTTTACTTAATCTGAGCGAGATCAAGACGAGGTCGAGGGGGTGGCAATCCATGAATATATGTATAATTTCAAGAGCCCCATAAATAATGCAGACATACAATGCTGCCAACGAATGGCCGCGAGAATTCTTTCCGCGGTGACTTAAGTACCAACATGGCTGAGACAGGAGAAGAGAAACTGTCGAAAAAGTGAGTAAATGCTCGAGCTGTATGGAATATCAGCTTTACAGGTGCTCGAAGAGCCTGCCGGACAATCACTGTTCCATTGACAGTAACTTTAGCTCGAAAATAATCCGTGCTCAACCTCACTACTCGTTGACGTAGGCCGGCCTCACCACGTTGTCCTAACACAGCTGGTCAGAACAGAGTGGAATTTTTTGTACCGTGCCGAGAGCGATATCGCAATAAAAATATCCTATCAGAGATGTTCGATACACGTACATGTAAATCATTGTTACAATAACAGGGAACTTTTGTGTTTACGATGCTCTATAACATAACCATTGCTCGTTCTCTCGCCGGTCTGTCGCTCCTACCGAAAGCATGTCTAGCTGAGTTACATCAGACGATTGTACGACGCTCTTACTCGAAGTGCGTACACTGTCGACGAACATGCAGAACATTCGTCGATACACCAGTAAAAATAAGCTAAACTGTCGCGTTCAATTTCAGCGAGTTAAAGAGACGACTCAAGCAAGAGCAGAAGCTCAAGGAGAAGACAGAGAAAGATGCCAAGCTTCTTGCTACAAAAGCAGATAAAGCTACCACTGCCAAGCCTGACAATGTCAATAAGATCCCTGGGGATGAAGAAATCAGTTCGCATGTAAGAAGTATTTTAATGCAATGTTTATTATAGTTCTTTAAATCGAGACTGTACATTCATTTATATTACTGATGACTTCCTTTCAGGAATACTTGAAACTCAGATCTCAAGCTGTTGAACAACTTAAAGCAGCAAATCAACACCCCTATCCTCACAAATTCCATGTATCATTATCTTTGACTGAATTTATTGATAAGTTCAGTGATAAGTTAAAAGAAGGGGAAATTCTTAGGGATGAAGTGCACAGTATTGCCGGGCGTGTATACGCACTTAGACAAGCGGGTGGAAAACTCATCTTCTATGACCTTAGAGGAGAAGGTGTTAAAGTTCAAGTTATGGCCAATGCAAACCACTACACTAACGAAGAACAATTCTTTATTGATACTGGTAAAATTAGACGAGGTGACATCATAGGTATTGTTGGGAATCCTGGAAAGACCAAGAAAGGAGAATTCTCGATCATGCCACACAGTATTACACTCCTGAGTCCTTGCCTGCACATGTTACCTCACTTGCACTATGGTTTGAGAGATAAGGTAGAACCTGATATATTCCTTGGATAATTTTTTAAAGATGAAAAATATATATCATTTACATTTTTCTATAGGAAACAAGGTTTCGTCAGCGGTACCTTGACCTTATACTCAACGAAAGAGTGAGACAAACGTTCTACGTGCGCGCGAAAATAATCGCTTATGTGCGCAAGTTCTTGGATGAACTCGGCTTCTTAGAAATCGAGACGCCGATGATGAATATGATTGCAGGAGGTGCAACAGCAAAACCATTTGTTACGCATCATAATGAATTGAATATGGATCTTTACATGCGTATTGCGCCGGAACTTTATCATAAAGTAAAGCTAATTCCACATGATTGTAATGATGAAGCTAATCAAGTCAAATAACGAGGAATATTTGCATAATCGACGATTTTGTTACAGATGTTAGTCGTAGGTGGTATAGACAGGGTATACGAAATCGGTCGACAATTCAGAAATGAAGGAATTGATCTTACCCATAATCCGGAATTTACGACATGTGAATTTTATATGGCATACGCAGATTACAACGATTTAATGTCGATCACGGAAGATATGTTATCTGGAATGGTTAAGACCATACACGGTTCCTATAAAATAACGTATCATCCGGATGGACCAGATGGTGAAGCGGTAGAAATTGATTTTACACCACCGTTCAAACGAATCTCAATGATGAAGACCTTGGAAGAAATTTTAAATGTTAAACTACCGGACGCCGATAAGCTAAACACACCGGAAGCTAATAAGATGCTTAGTGATATTTGTACCAAACATGAAATAGAATGTCCAGCACCAAGGACAACAGCTAGACTGCTAGACAAAGTAATTGTCACAATTCTTTAAACGTAGTTTACTGCTTTATAATTATCATTGGAATATATTGCAAAAATATTTGATTCATGGCAGCTTGTTGGAGAATTCATAGAAGAAAAATGTATCAACCCTACATACATATTAGACCATCCGCAAATAATGTCACCATTAGCCAAGTGGCATCGTTCCGAGAAGGGTCTTACCGAACGATTCGAATTATTTGTTATGAAGAAAGAAATTTGTAACGCGTACACTGAATTGAATGATCCATTGGTGCAAAGAGAAAGGTAATTGTTCGATGTCATTCAAATAAAATATGTATTTATTTAACGTTATTGATATTGGTAGGTTCGAGCAACAAGCAAAGGATAAGGCTGCTGGTGATGACGAAGCACAGTTAGTTGACGAAAATTTCTGTACCGCTTTGGAATACGGGTTACCGCCAACTGCTGGCTGGGGTATGGGTATAGATCGACTGACTATGTTCCTCACAGATGCTAACAATATCAAAGCAAGTATCTCCTATACCCTTGAATTGAACATACTTGATGCGTTGATATGTCTAATATACCCATAATTTCTAGGAGGTCTTATTGTTTCCACAAATGAAGCCTGACGATCCGAATAAGAACAAGGAAGGAACGGAGGACGACAAAACGTTAAATAACGCTGATGTCAATAAGCTTGAAAAGCAAAATTAAACTGCGAGCATTTAAATAGCTCCACATCTTTTTACCAGTGTGCGCAGTGTTCACTAACGGGCATACAAATTCAATAAATTATATTTCTCAACGAAAATCGTATGTACCTTTCATACACCATATTTATTTTGTACCTTATGCATACTTGCTACAATGAAAATACATACAAAATTCCAAGAACACATCGAATGGTGCCATTATGACTTTACGTGTATACAGCTTCAATAAGTTTTGCAATACCAAAACTTATCCCCCTTAATAAACATCGCAATGACAGTCCATTATAAATAACGCAAAGTAAGCTATAATAGTTAAAATAAATGTACTAGGTAAAAGTTTGGAGCAAGCAAGTACTGATAACATGTACTTGCAATCTGGCAGCATCAGTATATTGTCAAATGGTTATTTTCTTAATCAAAATCACTTTCTGTTTTATCCAAAGAATTACTTATACAATCAACTGAAGGAAGACATGACATAACGCAATATGGAAGAGTTATTCTATTGCGACTGATATGTTTCCTGAGTACAGAAATTCTGGCAGCTTCTTGTATTATTTCATTTAGATTAACAGTAGAAAGTCTTATGAAAATGCTGTCTGAAGTTCACTAAATCGAACAGTAGGAGTTCCAAGACGAGCACAATTGAAATATTAACAATATATGGCAGCCACTATGATTAGCTTTCATTGGTACTCATATACTTTGTAACAGAATTATAATGCGCACCAAGTTCGTACATGTATCGATGGTAAGTCACTGTTACCTTTTTACCACTTGTATATTCGTCTCCAATGATATATGGTGCTCCAACTGCTTGGATAACTTCTATTGGACATTTTAATACATGCGAGAGAACTTGCAGCTATAGAAAATCAAGCAATGTTACAATTAATCACTTAACTTGTACTATTTACAGAATTAAGGCTAGAATCACAGGTCATAAGTTCATTATGAATTTAGGAGATATACCTCAATTGCACCACCCCAAGCGCTAGTATTTGCAATATCACTACAGTATTTTTCATACTGTTCCGGAGATAATAGACCATCAGAATCCGAATTCGAAATAAATGGTAGATAATTGTCCATATTTCCCCTTAAGTATTCAGCTGTTTTCATTCTGAGATCATGAAAGCCAATACGAGCTTCACCCAGCTGTATTAACTGGTGTGCTACAGCATTGTAAAGACTAAAAAATTTTATGCGTGAGAATGGTATCAATTAATCATCCAAAATAACTCTTACCAATGTCCATCACTTGCAATCTCATGAATCATGAGATCCCTGGCATAAAGAATCTTATTTATGGCTTGTATCTCCAGGTTCCGCTTGCCAAAGACATTCAGTGCTTCTTCTTCTATTATTCTTTGGTTCCTTTCCCTTTCTGCATAGATTTTCTTCTCTCTTCTTTTCTGTGCTTTTGTAATCCTTTGAGCAGGCTTGTCCTCCTCTTCATCTTGGATGACATCAGTGTTCTCTTCGTCTACTTTAGTCTGACTATCATCATCGTTTAATGTAGTATGAGCAAGCTTCCAATCAATGACTTCCTGTTGGTGTTGCTTATCTAATGCTTCTTCTTTCTTCACTATTTCCTCGCCAATTTCTTTCTTCTTTTTCTTGTCACCCTTGCATATCGACTTCTTTAGTATTTGTATTTGTGCTGCAAATCACACCATCTATTATTACAGTAATACCCAGTTACTTCAGAGTGTAGTTGCTACTTTGACATCTGTTTAATATCTCGATTGTTTTGTCTAATTTTGCTAGGTAATCTAGTGCGGTAACGTAAGAGACATTTTTAATCGTTTTGGACTGTAAAATGATGTGGAAGAAAATTCATATGCAACATTGAGCATCCACCACAGAAAATACCTTGCAATTCCTTCCGTTCGCGTTTATGCTTTTGAGCAAGCTCTTCTTCGCTTAATGTTATAACGGACATATTTCATATAATGAATTTCCTAATTGGTGAATAGTGACTAATTGTCTAAAGGTTAGGTCGGATTAGATTTTCAGAAGGTGTCGTCGACATGATGGTGCTGGCCAATGTGCATGATCTGCACGGATATGGATACGCGTGTCGGCTTATGAATCGGCATGCAGTAATATGAAGTTATATATATATATACAACTTCCACTCCGATATCATTTTCATTTATGCATTTTTGTTCCCTTTATATTTTTATATGCAGTAAGTAGAGCGCAGTAAAAATGAACGATATGATTTTCAAGTTTCGTGAATCGTGTCATGTCGTTCCAATCCTAAGCTCCATTGTTCTGTATTTATATCTCAAAGATATTTCCCGAGTAAGAACCGAAAATTCTAAATGCCGGTAGAAATAGATAGTTTATTTTTATATACCCTTTCTATATTAACTTCAAATTTTCCAAATTTAGTGCGCCACTCTTCGCTTCTCTTCAAGTGACGCCTGGCGATGTGAAATTGAATTATCCGCTGCGGTGGAATACGATGTTATGATGAAAAGGTACCTTTATGCTGCTGATGAGTTCTAAAATTCATCGTATCTACATTGAATTCTTCCAGCATGAAACTTTAATGGTAGAAAACTTTGCCTTAATTTCGTTAATAGAGCAGAAATGGCATGATAGAATACGATTAAATTAATAAAAGTCACGATTTTGCAGTATAATGCATTTTCAACAGAAATATTCGTTCGACTGAGGGCAGCAGGGTAGCACGTTACGTCAGACAATAATGACGTGCAAATGGTTAATGGCTTCTACTTACTCGAGCTATCCTTATGAGAAAGCCAAATACAATCCAAAGAAAACTCATGAGACATGATGCATCGGCTAGTAAAATCATAAAAATATGATCGCCTGAACATTTATCCGCTACGATAGCTATCGATTTTAATCAGATTTCAATCGTGGCCTACAAAATATGTGCTGAAACAGTTTACGAGCAACGAACGTAACCGTTACATTCATCGCTACGTTGGACCAGCCCGATGCGAAAGAACCCAGCATTCGGCGCGATACGGCAAGACTCATATTGCACGTGAGTATTCGATTCAGTGCAGTGCTACAAAGTGCCGGGCTATCGAAAATCTGTGTCTTTCTCGAAAACTGGGCAACTCCCTTGCCATCCAGTCGTTAACAATGGCGGCTACGCTAGGTCGACCGAAAAATTCATTTCTCCCGAAATGCCTGTTCAACTGACAAGTCATACGTTTCATTGAAATGATTACACACACTTCGTTTAAAAGTGATTCTGTGCATCGAGAAGTATAGTTTTTACTACCTTTAATCACCAAACGTTTCGATCGGGCGTATCGTTACGTCGTACCATTCTATGTTTGCCTGTATGCGCGTATGCCTATAGTATACCTGTGTGTATGTTATTATGTGTGCGAACTATATCCATGACGATCTGCCTGAAAGTATTAAAGAGAGTCAGAGCAATTTTAACACATTGAGACGTTTTTATACGAAATCGTAGTATTAAGGTGAGTTTCTAAAATGAAAGAATGTTTGCTCAAGGAAATTCGGATCGCGTCAAGCAAACTTTTACGTAGTTTAATATACGCTCCATTTGTGTAATTACAAAAAGTATTAGTGTTTTGAAACTATGTTCCCTTACAAATTAGAAGAGTCTGCTATTTGTCCTTTGTAAATTATTCTATGTTAATAGCATCAAAACGGAGTAGTACTCTTGTGACATACTTTAGCTGCACAGCACTTGAGATACATGTAATTTATACTGTAAACCATATTATACCAGAATAATGTAATAACTGATTTGCCCAATACATTTTACCCATACTTATTGTTATTCTATTTTCAGTAGGTGACATGCCTAGCAGTCGCGATATCGAACGAGCTGAACGTAATGGAAGATTTCGATCACGTAGAAGAGAAAGTACAAGCAGTGATATAAATCGCCACAGCTTTGAAGGTTCTGATAAGAGACACAGAAGGCATGGAAAAACCAGAAATTCTGGCAAAAAGAAAAAGAAAAGATCCCGAGATAAGTCTGTAGACAATGTTCCTACAGTAGCATCATCTATTGTCAAACCATTGGTTGAATACTCAGATGTGAGTAGTGAAGACTTATCAGAACCGGAAGCAGGAGAAATTCAATCAGAAGATAGCAGGGGGAATAGTTACACAGACGGAGAAGTACCTGAGGCAGTCCTTCAAAGACGCTATTATGGCGGTAGTCCAGTACGAACTCTTGGAGCGTCACCGATTAGTCTTTCACCATCGCCACCAGCACAACACAGACATTCTAGCAGACACTATTCACCAAGCGAACAGCAGCCACCATCAGCAATGCATTCTGGTACACCAGAATATGAGGAAGAATCACGGCGCTACGCGAAGAGAAAGGAAAAGAAACATAAGCGTGAGAAGAAGAAGAAAAAGAGTATCAGTCCTTCATCTAGTACAGGGAAGAAGAAGAAGCGAAAATCAAAGAGGCACTCTCACAGTGAAAGCCCTCGGCGTATACCTGAAGAAATTGTTATAAGTCCAGATCGGGAGAAACCAAATGCAAATTGGTCGGAATCTCCCCCACTACCCTTAAAGGACAGTACATCTCCAATATCGCCTGCAACACCACACGAGCAAAGATGTATGAGTGATGTAGAAATGGAAATGTCTAGGGAAGCACGGAACATGACTCCTCCGTCTCTTCCACCAAGACAAACCGAATCTCCACACACTCCCTTGCTCCCACCGAGACCCATTACACCAGAATGTAATAAAACTAATTTACCCATATTGAAACATAGTCCAGAAAGACAGAAACATAGTCCTAACGTTCATTCGCGGCGAAATAGTGTCAGTCCCGTAGCGACAGTTAGTACGAGCCGAAGACGGCCACATAGTCCAAGTCCTCCATCAAGAAGAAGGGACCATAGTCCACCAAGAAGAAGGGACTTTAGTCCAAGCCCGATGTTGCATAGAATGAGGCACAGTCCTAGTCCAGCTTCGTCAAGGCGAAGGGAATTTAGTCCGAGCCCCGTTAGTCATAGACGAAGAGATCCTGTCAATTCACCACCATCAAATAAAAGAAGAAGAAGGGAAGAAACCGACAGACGACATAGGCATCATGAAAAGGACCGACGAGATAAAAGAAAATCAAGATCAACTAGAAGTCCCACTGGTGGCAGGTATGAACATAATTAGTATCTGGTGATTATACATTTTATTCTTCAATTCTGACCAATTTCTACATCTGGCAGGTTACACCTACCGCTTTCTCGGTCGCGATCAAGAAGTCCTGCAAGATGGAGAAAGATGCAATCACGCTCCAGATCAAGATCGCGAGACCGTAGGCGAAGTCGCACTCCAAAAAAATCCAGATCTCCTAGCAAGTCTCACAAATCATCACGAAAACATAAATCGAAAAGCCCAAGGCCGTCTAGGATTCCCTCGCCATCTCCCCACAGATCAAGGGCGAGGAGTCCGACGAGTATCACGGCCAGAAATCTTAGAGTTCAGGCAAAGATCAGTGAAACTAGTTTATTTGCCGAACTAGTTAAAGATAGGAACATGAGAGAACTAGCGTACAAGAAGTTGCAGGCAGCAAAGGAAAAAGCCGTCACACAGGACGAAGTGCAGATAATCGAAGGCAATGATGATAAGGATGCAAGTAGTACATCCTCGGAAAATAAAGGGCCCACAGACAATAAAGACAAGTTTGCCAATCACAAAGAACAGGCAAAAACTGCGGCGGAATGTATGAAGTCTCTCGATGTTGTCGATATTCCAGTTCCAATGTCGGATGATAACATGGCAGGGAAGACGCCGCCACTACCAATGGCATTACCTACCAGTGTACCAAATATGACGTCTGGTACGAGCCAGGCTTCTCATGTATCTATATACTCTTCACCATCAGCTGTTACAACTAATTGTCCAGTCACTGTTGCAAGCAGCCCAAGCTTCCCAGTTGCTGCAAATGTACAACCACCACTGCCGCAAACTGAGCCCGTGAACGCATCAGGTTTACCACAAATACCTGTGCCAGCGCCAATTCCTGTACCAGTCCCTATGACAGTCCTTCCAAACTTATCTGTTCCGCCACCACCGATACCGATCCCTGTTCCGGCGCCACACACAGCGATATCGAAATTTAACTCTCCTAATAATCTAGTTCCATTGAAATCGGTAGATCCTCCTAAGCCTCCTATTGTAGCATTCAAGACCAAAAGTTTGTCAAGACTACCTTTACCACCTGGTATTAACCAGAATGATTTGGAAAGCATAGACTCGCCGCCAAGTCGTTCACCAAGCCCACCTAGTAAAGCACAAATGAAATTTCCAGCTTCAACTGCAAAAGCACCTCAAAAGAAAAGCATCAAAGATCTCCCTATGCCGCCAGGTAAGTTGTGGTTCTTTCCACAAACCAAATTTTTCATTTTCTGCATTATTTTGTACAAGAGAACTTATATTTAGTTGTTCCTGGATCAGAAGATTTAAGCGGAGAAGATGACCCTAATGCGACACCACCACGGACAAAAGTTGAACGTGTGACACCTAAGCCAAAATTAAAGAGACCGAAAATCCTGAAACGCAGAGGATCGCGAAATTGTCACACTCCCATGTCTGCTTCAGGCGGCAAAGATTGGGGCGAGCGATCTGTGGATGTATTTGAAGTTTTGACCCAAATTGGAGAGGGCACTTATGGTCAAGTTTATAAAGCTCAAGACAAACGTGCTGGTGTGCTTGTAGCCTTGAAAAAAGTTCGATTAGAAAATGAGAAAGAAGGGTTCCCGATTACGGCTGTCCGAGAAATCAAAATTCTACGACAACTTAATCATAAAAATATCGTTAATTTACGTGAAATTGTCACGGACAAACAAGACGCCTTGGACTTTAGAAAGGTACAATAAGTGGATAAGCGTGTCGTGGAAAATATCATATGATAATATGAATTTACACATTTCTTATTTTTCAGGATAAGGGTTCCTTCTATCTTGTGTTCGAGTACATGGACCACGATTTAATGGGGCTTTTAGAATCTGGGATGGTTGATTTTAATGAAATGAATAATGCGAGTATTATGAAACAGCTTTTGGATGGACTGAATTATTGCCACAGCAAAAACTTTTTACATAGGGATATTAAGTGTTCGAATATATTAATGAACAACAAGTATGTAGGTTGTGATTACAGGAGAGATACGCTTTATTGAACTTTCGTATTTAATTCACTGATTATTACAGAGGAGAAGTGAAATTGGCAGATTTTGGGTTAGCGAGGCTTTACAATGCTGAGGACAGGCAACGCCCGTACACAAATAAAGTTATAACTTTATGGTACAGACCGCCTGAATTATTGTTGGGCGAAGAACGATATGGCCCCGCGATTGATGTCTGGAGTTGCGGCTGCATTTTAGGCGAATTATTTTCCAAAAAGCCGCTGTTCCAGGTATCACAGTTCTATTAATTTCACTCGATTACTATATTATCGATTAATATAGTTATAACACAGAATCTTTCATCTTTCTGTTACAGGCGAATGTAGAAATGATGCAATTGGAAATGATTTCTAGAGTCTGTGGCACGCCAACTCCTGCAGTTTGGCCATCTGTGATAAAATTGCCACTGTGGCATACTCTTAAACCGAAAAAGTCACATAGAAGACGTTTAAGAGAAGACTTTTCATTTATGCCTGCCCCAGCTCTGGATCTTTTAGATAAAATGTTGGAATTAGATCCAGAGAAACGGATAACGGCTGCCGATGCGCTCAAGAGCGCGTGGCTAAAGAATGTTCAGCCGGAACAGTATGTCTTATATTTCTGCTACGGCATAGTTGCCCAACACGTCTTTGATTGAAGTATCATAATATTGATCTGTTTCATCAGAATGCCAGCCCCTCAACTTCCTACATGGCAAGACTGTCATGAACTGTGGAGTAAAAAGCGAAGACGTCAGTTGCGGGAACAGCAAGAAAGTTCTGCTGGAAAAATACCGCTACTCCCACTTCCAAATAAGGGAGGTCCGCATAAGCCTCTTGAGGATCTATCAGATGTCGGGGGGTGAGTAGTTGCAGAGAAACATTTTCATAAGCTGGGGTATGATCTCAGTACTGACCAGAAACTAATGGCTTATACACGTAGATGGCTGTGTACCGCAGTTGTGCTTGGCATTTATTTTCTTAGCAAAAGTTGCATTGTTAAAATAATAATTCGAAGAGACGGAGCGTACCTATGTAGTATCCTATTTTTGTCGCCCGTTTGCATGCAACTTTCAGTAATGAATAAACGAGTTAATTTTAATTTGATTCGCAGTCGTTCAAACACGACGATGGCTAATATCCAGAACAATGGAATATGAAAACGCAAATATTTGTACACCATCGAGTTGCGTTTATGGGTTTGTTACACAATTGGTAACACTCCTTTTCAAACGTGTTCTAATAAAACTCACGAGATTTATATAAAGAAGAAAGAATTTACAGTGACGCATGTTTTGTAAAAAAAATCTGTTATTCTGATGTCGCTGTAAGTTTAATCACAAATGTTATACACTAAGAATATGAATGAGTGCGGTAGTAATTACGACTATATTGCAATCGCGATTTTTCATTCGATGAAATATATACCTAACATTTGATTGAAAGAGCACAGAAATTATAAGATAAACGTATAAACTTCAAATTATATATTTTATGTGCTGTTTACCAGCTTCAAAGCCAAAAGTAAATAAGAGTGTACATATTGGCGTATATGTGTATTTAAAAATATACACATGCATATACAATGGTATATTTATATATGTGGAAAGAGACATCTGCGCTCTTTTATTTTACAGTGTATATCCATTTACGTGATTTAGATGCGTTGCATAGGACAATGAATTTCAATAGTTACATTATCATATATATATTTATAATTGATCCCTAAAGAGTATCAGTGGATTATTTGATTGTAAATAAACGGAAAAATACGGTGATCAGTTTTCGTAGCATTATTTCTCAGTGAATTATGTTATTAACACTGATACAAAGCAAGAACTAGGATGCAACATAATGTGCGTGTGGCTTAGGAGATACAAACAAATGACCTACAACATTAAAGGCCTTGTAGTATAAATAGGTCATGAGGGTGCAAAGAAGACGGTGAGTCCAAGATTGAAGACGTGTGAACCATGAGAAGAGTCAAGACTAAACGTGGATGTATTCAGAAATATATTAACGCCGCGATCTATGATAACTCGATTTATTTATGTTAATACTGTTTATTTAAGTATTTTCTCTCACGGATTAGGTATATTTTAATTCGTCATTTCTTTCATAACTGTGTTATACTTTATTATTCTGTATTGTAGATAGCGATCAAACCTTTCAATATAAGAATGGCACACTTTGAAGTTTGTTCATACTTCTGTGTTTCCGCACGTTTTCTCTATTTATGCCATTCTTATAATGGAATACGACTTTAGACAGTTTCCTATGTAATATTGTCGCAATGTAAAATATCAATTAATTACTGTAATATACCCATTTTCTAATTGTCCGAACGCATTCGTCTATTAAGGTTTATGGACAATGAATTTCGAATGTTATTAAAACATTTTCTCATTTAATTTGTTTCGCCCCTTTCAGTGTCTCTTTATTTTAGTTTGTCGATTAAGCAATCGTAATTGTCTTCAACAATATAAATTCGCTAATGAAGACTGGGACCTTGGGAGTGTATCAGTTGTCAGTGTATATACATTGATGGACTGCGATTTTGAAGTATTGGTTGCTCATTCTACCTATTCCACATTACTTGTTTTCAATTGAAATTGTTCATTATACATATATATAGTAGAAATAAAGATTGCAGTATTATGGAATTTGTCTCAACAAAAAGACAATTGGATACCTATGACATTTTTGCAACAACGAAGTCTACTCGCAACAATTTACGATAATAATTTCATCTCATTACTTGGACCTTAGAGACTTATAGTGCCAGCAACATCGAATGATAATGATTGTTCGCAGCATATACATGCGTCAAACATGTAAGAAGTGATTGGTTTCTTTTTTTTTTTATTATAGCCATATCCATTACGCTGAACTCCGAAGTTAGGTATCTGGTAATACTGTTAAAAATTATAAATGAACAATGTGTATACAATGAGATATATCTTCGATCCTATTCTCTTTATAATCAATACTTTTATTATCGATTAAATCGATCTCCTGGATGACAAGTGGAATGCGTAGAAAGTAACACAATACTTTAAAGTGAAAGAAGTCATACATGTAAGCATTTACAGATTGGCAAAATATCTAACGACAAAAAAAAATTATGTTTCAGGAAATAATTTAATTGTGGCTGAATGATAGAAGGACAAATTTTGTAGCACTTATAAGAATTTACATAGGTAATGAATGTTCTAAATATGTCCATACATGTTTATACCCAGGGTGTCCAGTTTAATGAATCATCCTTGACTGATTTGTGTATCATGTAACAATTCATATGCTTGAGCTTGATGACTAAACCAATGCGGCTCATCGCGTATCGCTAAATACGTCACTTATGCGACATCTTATCTTTTAAAATCTGTTTACTGGTCTAGCATTTCTACTTACGAATAGATGCGACAAAGGAGTAATAAAGTGTAGTAATGAGACTAAAAAATACTCTTTTCAATACGTGTTGCCTGCATTGCATGTATGCGAGAATTACAATGTCAAAGATTGCTTTCTCACTCTATTCATTCATGGATAATTTCTGCACGAATTTTATGTTCCTACTTTGATTGGTATTTATGCACTGTAGACTTTGTTAAGTGAATGTGTTATATTTTTGCTATAAATCATACAGTTATGTTTCAATAAGATAGTAATATCGTGAGACTGATCAAAGAGTTGTTGTGTCTAGTTAGATGGTATGTGGTAAAGCAATTGAACTTTCCCGAAAAACAATTTATTAAAATTTTGGTATTGATCTGTCCATTACGACATTATCTAGTTTCTTAAAATAGTCTAAATTTAACTTTAATTCTAGTTTCTTTTTTGTCATAGTTCAATTCATGTAGCTTATATATTTATTCATCATTTCCAACATAAACCTGCTTGTTCATTAGAGAAAGTTTAAATGCTGCATTAAAAAAAATCAATGATGACTTTTTCAACGGCAGTAAATTAGTAACACGGCGTAATTCTGTTACAGATCCTCAAAGCGGTTGAAGATGGAAGCAGGCTATAACTCCCATCAGAATCGACTTGGTGTTGAAGCTCATTATGGCGGAGAGAATTTATTTAATCCAAGCGGGCCGTTTATGGTGTCTCCGTCGTCGTATTACTATAATAGCCCACCACCAATTAAACCGCGTTCCAATTTGAAGGGAGATCCAAGCTCTCATATGCTCGAATATTGCGGGGAGGACAATCTTGCCCGAAAATTGGGTATTCTTACATCCGCGTTAAATCAGGGAAAGCCAATTCGAGTCGACGACCTTATGTCACTTCGATCAGACAACGAGGTATCAATTTTATAAGGGATATATTAAAATATATAACAAGTAGCCCTACGATTTATCATAATAGATTGTAACACCTTCCATTACATTTATGAATTTCCGCAATTGCTTTAATATAACGATCCGAGATAACTTTTCAACAATGTACATTGACAGACTGATCCCAAAGTGGTGCAACTATTAGCAGAATTGCACACAGAACTCAGGCTTGCCGCCAGTACAAGACCGAACGGGCAGTTGGAGTCTCACCTTCCTGTACTCAATCCACCATCTTTAGGTTAGTCATTCTCATTTCTGTTGCATTATTTGACGATCATTTCTTTCCTGATTTCTTATAGATTCGAGCACAGGTCAACCTGGCAGCTTTGATGCCCATGCAGTATATGCCGGTGACGACGCAATGAGCTCTGGAAGGTGGTCGCAGTTGGCTACTGTCGGTGTTCGCAGTGCATTATTAGCGCTCATGTCGCGCTATGGTTTGGACACTTACAATCCTTCCCCTGCTATCACCCGACCCCCAGGTAAACCGACATCCGACCTCACACAGAACCTTTTCCTCCCCTCAACCTCCTCTCAGTCTGCATTCAGCTCATAATGATTTGTATATAATTCTTTACAGTGTACTAAGCGACGTTCTGTATAAAGTTGGGAAAGGTCTAAATTGCTATTTTTTAAATTAATTAGGGATATAGAGTTACGACCGCAAACCAAGTTGTTTATAGTCTCAACTATCGAATTCGTAATTGTAAGTGCACACTCGGTGTATACTTGTATATAATTGATATACCATTCTACTACCTGACCAGCTACTTAATACAATATCTTGTATCTTTAATCATTTCGACACGCTCTTTATGGCACACTTATGCAATACATGGGATATGAATTCAGACGTTTTTCCGGCAAATTCGGCGTTCGTGTCTTTCTATCAATTTCTTCTCTGTTCGTTTTTGTGCATCATCGGCGGCTAATACTCGCGACATTCTCAAAAAAGGAAAAAACTTTCATACTACTACACAAACCCGCGCTTTCTTTCGAAGAAAAATTTACTTGCAAACGGTTATTGAAAGAGACATGTCGAGAACCTGAGACGTCAAAGGTGGGCAAATGGAAAACGAGTCGACCGAATATATATCATATAGGACTTTATTTATTGCATAAGCTTTTTTTATGTATCACGTTAGCGCTTATTTGTCTGATATAAGTATTTACGGGATGTAATGTAAATAACGTTGACGGTATATAATAAAGATACTAGAAGATACGCATACAGTTTAGCAGGATTCTTTTGAGCCGCGATTAGAAGCTTTGTCCCGAGAAACACCCGAATAACGCGAGAGTCACTTACATCAATGTTCCATTCACACACTCTCTCTTGGTTATATCCATTATCATTCCACGTGCAGCAGTGGGCGTCAGGCTTTACAATTGTGTATACGGTAATAATCCGAGCAGCAGCGCAGGCCTGTGTACTGCTTGTGACTGGT
The DNA here is from genome assembly GCA_964023945.1 of Ectemnius cavifrons. Taxonomy (NCBI): domain Eukaryota; kingdom Metazoa; phylum Arthropoda; class Insecta; order Hymenoptera; family Crabronidae; genus Ectemnius; species Ectemnius cavifrons. Next base: position 5,807,429 of record OZ030384.1, on the reverse strand, counting down.
TGGATTGATAATTACAACTAACAGTAATTTCACAAACATTTCAGATTGAAATGACCCGAGGATGAATTTGTACAGTAAGAACGAAAGGTTAGAACATGCGCTTGTATTGCCGCCATACAGCATACTGCGAGCCACAGCTGCGAGAGTATTTATTATGGCCAGAGAACCAGTTGCGATCACTGATCTGCATTGATCTATATATGTCGTGGCGCACTTTTGTCATAAACTTTGTTCATTTCGAATCCCTTTCAACATAATGTCCGAACCAGCACGTCTTTATTGTTGCGTAGAACATCGAGATCAAAACTCTAGCACTATGAGTCTAATCGACTATCTGTCAAAGGCGTACAAGGAAGCCCTAAGTAAGTATAAAGCTTTTATTGTTTACATACATGGTTTAAAGCATGAACTTATATTGCGTCGAAGTTTTATATTTTTGTAAATCCTCTCGAATATCGTAATTATAAACATTTGGAGTGTTACATCGAGAACTCAATAATACGAATATTAACCAATTGTTACAGTAGCTGTAATTATATCAGTTGTTTTTTCGTGTATTTTCAGCATTACTTAAAACACAGTTAAAGATAATGAGAGAATGTAAAAACAATAGGGAGGATCATAGAGCGTTATTGCGATTGCCGCAAGATGACACAGATAAAGTGTGAGATAGATTTATAGAATTAATAATAGTATTTATTATTAATGCTTAGTATACGCTATAACAGATTACAATATATTTCCAGGGAAAAGATGATAGTTACATCGCAGCATTTAATAGAAGAATTCAATAGACTAATGATTGGTAGTGCATCGCAATATGAAAAGTCTCCGGCTAATGAGATTAAAATACAGTCTGTGATATTGGAGCCAGGCATTGATCGTTCCATTTCACCTATTGGTGATAATACAGAATTAACTATATTCAATGAAGAAGAGTTATTGAAAAGTCCAGTACTTAGGAACAGGCAATCAAAGTCAAAGAAAAATGCTAATGTTCCAGCCACTATAATCTCTGACAGTACCATAAGTGGGAATAGTACCATAGAAAAGAGTGCATTACATGCTAGTCAAACTTTACTTGCAAAAAGCGATGAGAAGCTAATAAAAATGAATGACGCTTCACCTATGAAAGGTGATAATAAACATTCGTATAATGTATTAAACTGTACTGGTAATAATGATATAATAGAATGCACACCTGTTCAAAAATCATATAAAAGAGTGGGTCTTAGCAAACTGTATAATGTTGATACCAGTATTTCTCACACTGGTAAAAAGCTACGGCAGTCGAGGCTATTTTTTGAACCATTCAAGGAAAATGTAGATATAGCAATATACCGGAAAAGTCCTGTGAAAAGGAATATCTGTGATAAAGGCAACCAATTGGAAACTAGTGATCAGAATCAAACAAATGCAGACGAAATAGTAGAAAACAGTCCTCAGCGTTTACCATCATTTACTACAGTGAAGAGTCGTTCAAAGTCAGTTCAAGAGAAAAATGCTTCAAAACGCAAAGTTATTAACTTGTATAGTGATAACGATGATAAGAGTTTGAGGAGCCAATGTAAAGACAAAGAAAATGGACCATTAATGGAGTCAAACCTGCCAAATTTCACTCAATTTTTGCCAGTGCTCTCATCTACACAGTATGATGATTCAAGTGCTTCAACAAGAAACTCAAACAATGCTCCATTACCATCGAATTATAATGAAAATAGTACTACTACAGAGAAGAGGAAACACGTATCATCTACAGTATGTGATAAGAAGGAGGTGGAGGATAGTAATCCTAGTATATATCAGTCAAAAAGAAAATTGTCAGAATCAGATTCTATAGGCTTTAGCGATGAGACATACTTCGCTTCAATCAACATTAATAAAAAGGATAGTGTCAGTACTGCACAGCCTTCAAACTATAGCCATAATGACGATAATAATCATCTACAGACTATATCATCTGCAAAACGAAGTCTCTTTACAAGTTATGATAGGTAAACTAAAAGAAATACTATTATATAAATAGTAACAAGCAGCCAAGAATGATTAATGATATCTTATTAAATGTATTTCTGGTAGACCACCACCAAAGATCAATAAACAAAGTACAAACTTTCATAAATCAAAAAGAACCAAGGAAGAGAGAGCTAAACTCGAGGGTATTGATTGCCCGGATTGCCAAAAGGTAATAATTTTATGTTTGAACGAGTAAATAATGTAACATAACTACATTTTGATACACATGCAAAATATACATTTTTGTTAATGCTGCGAATTAGGATTAGGTAGTAAGTGTTAAAATAAGAACAGTGAATGTTGGACAAAGTGTCTCTCCATAAATGTATTATAAGTGGCTTCTAAAATTAATTATGTTTATTTAAAGTATTACAACAACTGCGGACTAACGGCTGAGCAGCTCAAAGCACGGTTGAAAGCCTGTTCGCGACATAGATCTAAGTTTAGTGTACGCCAAAGTAGTCCTGAAGGTAAGAGAATCCAAAGCATACATTAGGAGAGAACAGAGCAAAAATGTTCTATACTATAAGAGTTTCTTTACAGGATTTTGGGATGAGGGATTTCCTGACACTCAGTCGTCTACTCTGGGAAATTAATGATATAAAGCACGTGAGATGACGTATATTTATATAGTTTTGCTATGGTGCCTATAATAATAATTAGTATGAGCTTTGTAAAGAGAATGATTTCAGACCCATTCTCGTAGCGGGAAAAGAAACGCCTGATATTGTGTGTATATATATGAACTGAAGATATTTTTATTTTTGTTATTGGGCATTTCTGGATTGATTCCTGCTAAGTGAAATAAAGTTATGACATTTTTCCAATGCACTTTGATATTGATTTGAACATAGAGTGATTTATTATCTTATAACATATATAATATTACATTTCGGGTAACATATTATAGATTTATGTAACTATAATATATATATATATATATATCATTTATATAGACTCATTCCTTTGCATAAAAATATAGAATCTGTTATGTGAGTTTGTGCCAAGGGAGGCTAATTAAACTCAGCTATTGGTCAAGCGAACTTTCGCAGTGGATTTGCAGTAGTCGTTTGTTGTAATCAAATCATGACAACTCGAAGTAGAAATCCATAACTTATAATAACAATGCGCGAAAATAAATAGACCGTAATAGATTCTAACTTGCAGAATAATATTAAAGACTTAGTATTTGCTATTCTTTTATGATGATCAAGCCACACGCGATCGAGCCTCATTCATTCGTGTATTGTTCCTTCGGGAAGTCGATGAGAAAGTAAACATTTTAGAAGGAGGAAAGGCTATTAGTCTCATATACCTAAAATTCAAGTTGGATAGGGATAAGTAGGTTGGCGTCGTTAATTGTGCGGGAGGTTGGATCCGCAGGATCAACGAAGCCGCGCCGAAAGCATAACACAAGTTCCGTTTAATGTTGACACCGATATGACATGATTTTTTTGGGGCTTTTTCCATTTTCGTGCACACGAGTCTTTACAGCTGTACGTACCACTTAACATCATTACCACGATACAGTTAAATTCATCGCCAGATACTTTAATATGCCGTCGTCTAATACCTTTTTAAATATTACGCACACCGAATGATGTCGTATTCGTTGGCCTTATGGTTTTACTTGATAAAACCGTGCCGTCCTTAACAGTGAATAAAATGGATTTCGATCGCGATCATCCACTTTTACTTTCGTTTGTATAGAAAGGAAAAATTCATCATAAGCCGTAGGATCTGGTATTTCCTTTTATCTGTCTCGTAGCAGAGATTAGCGCAAGATATCGAACATTCACGATACTCCAATAACGGAAAACGCAACATGAATAGTGGTAGAACACAAGATTGATTCTGACTCTGATAATTAGTCACGAGTAGATATAGTCAAAAAAGTTCATTTTCAAATTGATGCCATTCAATGGGAATTGACTTAGAAGAGAGAATACACTTTCCCTGTTTCATAAAAGGACTTTAGTCGTAAATACAATCGGACATCACTTTAAAGCTTTGTTAAAGCACGTTCGTAGAGTTACTTTTGTATACTTTTGGTAGATTAAGTCGCGAAACATAACTAATCTCCCGCAACACAGGTAATTGATTAATCTCCATAGAACCATGCTAGAAAATAGTATATTTTCCCAGGATAGCCTGCTGTATCAAATATCTTTTCGGGGCATTTTTTCAGTAAATTGTAATCCAAGACTATACGATTGTACTGTTCAGTCTAGATCTTTTATGGCGATGACAAATTATAGCACTAACCGCTTATGTCTAATGATAGGCCGCGTATCAGTGAATGGAAAGCATGCGTTGTCATCCTATCTTCACCGGTTTAAACAGAAGGCGAGAATTCGTGTGTAGAGCGGCACGTTTCACAGGGCATTAGTGTGCTGGAAGCATCGTGGTAGCCAGAATCAGGAATTTAAATTATGCGTATATCAATAGGGGGTCATAGACACGCCTGGTCAAATGTATTTGGCCGTTCTTGTTGATTATAGAGAAGACTTGATTAATACTTTGCCTTTGCTCGCCGCGGGTACAGCTCCGAACTTGCGTACGAAATAGATTAGTTGCTTGTATGATTTGGAGATTTGCTTCCAGAAGCAGCCGGTGACTTATCTGCCGGTGCGACTGGTAGTGCCTTAAGATTTGCACGGACTTCCTCAGTGACTGCGACGAAAACAAATTCGTATTGTTGTTTAGTAGCAACCATATTCGCTCGCTGATCCCTTATATGTTCAAATGTAGCTGCGATGTCAATTTCCTTCGCCCCCTTCATCATTCGATTTAGGACCATGTCAATTAGACAGTATGTGCCAGTGCGACCAGCGCCGTCACTAAAATTTAACAATTTTCCATTTTATAATCAAGTTTGTTGTAATACAGTAATTTCCTATAATGTATAATATTCAACGAACCTGCAGTGAACAACAATAGGGCAGGATCTACCGCGATATGATTTATTCACTTTCCTGGAATCAAGAGAAACAAAAATAGTTCAGCGTCGCCAAAACAAATATGTAACATAGCAATTCGTGCGGATACTCGCCTGCGAAATTCGAGAAGAGCTTTCGTAGAATGTGGAACCCGATTTTCCGGCCACGAGAGGAAATGGAATTGCGTCACCGTTCGGGTTTCACCAGTTTCTAGATTTTTCAGATAGAACGAGCGAACTAGGTAGTCATCGCAGCCAGGATATTCAGATAAGAGATGAACTTCGTAAATATGGTATTGTTCGTATTCCTGTTCGGGCCAGTATCGGTGGCACATTGCGACGCCATCCTCGGTCAGACGAGTTAGCATCACAATGACAACGCTTCCCTGTTCCCACACCATTTGCCAGAATTCTACGGTCGAATTAACTAACGGACCCTGTGTCGATATGTATGCTGGATTCCGGGGGTCGTGATCCGTCTAAAAAAAGCAAGACATCTATTATACTCGACTTCTTTAAATAACAATCAGTTTGAACTTTCAGGCAAGCAAGTCGCACGGCTTTTGTTCGTATAGCATAAAGCATTTATAAAACTTGTGCATAAACTCATTGTTACATAGGGATATGCTACTTTCAGCCATGAGCTGTTTTAAGTTCATTACATTCAGGCGACGAGATTCGGTTATAAATATTGCATCACCGAACAAATCTCGTTTTGATACTCTGATAATACGTCTACAATTAAGCATTCCTTCGAAAGAAGCGTTACTTTATCGATATACAACTCTCGATTCTTTACTAATCGCAATGGGGTAATTCAGCTCTACATGCTTCGTCGTGTGACTTACCGGTCTCTACATAATCGCGATGCGGCATCCGGAAAAACGAATGTCGTACATATTTAAAAACTATACGTACATCTCTATTTTTTTACACATAATTCAAGCCGAGCGGGCTTCACATACTTTCTCAGAGTAATAACTTAATTCTAACATACGCATCAAAAGGAGTACTTACGATAGTAGAAGCATTAATGTAGTCGGAGTCGTCAGCGTTAGCCAGATGGTTAAGAACTACTCGCGAGTGATCATAGGGGAGAGGAGCACCGGGTCTATTTTTCTTAATGTTCTCTTCCTTTTCAGCATTCTCTGTAGAAGAAGGATCAGCCACGTAAGCGCAAAGTGCTGCCCATTCCTGATCGAGCTTATCCTGATTTTTCAAGTGATCCTCCATGTAGCTCTGCAAGGTGTTAGATTTCGTCATACTGGTTAATAGTTAGACAATTGACTGCTTTGGAAGATAGTTTTTATGTACCAGCACTACGTGTCCTATGGAAGTGTCCAGATTCGACATAGTCTGCTCGTCGCTCCAGGATGATGTGCTGGAACGATTAGAGCCGGCGTTGTTCGAGTCACTTTCACGGGACAGGCTGGTGATCCTTGGTGATTCCGGTTTTTCCGTCGGTTGTTTAGCTTGCATTCGTGCTCTGCATAAGTCCTGATACTCCTTGGAGGCTTCCGGGTCGGGGGTAGCGAGTCCTGCTAATTTTGCTCGGGATTTCGCATGACGACGTGCTATTATGAGAGTGACCGCTGCGGCTGCGGTTGCCGCTGTGATGCCAGCAGCCACCACTGCACCGAATATGCTCGAATTGATCTGTGCTTCTCGCGCTACCTCTAATGTTGCTGGTAGTTTCGCCTTTGGGGTGAATGTTTTAATTAATAGCTATGCTAAAACTTTATATTTATCTTGGTAATCATTGTGGATATTAAAGGAGTTCTTTACCTTGTCGCCTATGCCAGCACGAATTACTTCGACGCCCAGGGTGTCTCGTAATTTTCCACGTATAGTATCTGAAAGATATAGTAATTAACATATTTGCTACTACTTTGCAAAAGTGCTTGAAACCTACCAATGTTATTTGCAACATCAGTCGCATTGTAGTTCCTGTTATTCCGCACTACTTTAAATGTAACTTCCGCTCGACCAACCCGAATATCACGAAGAGTGCCAGACACTAGTCCTAGTTCTTTGGCCACCTGAAAAGTTCCAAGGGACCGTTTCAATTGTGAATAAGGGTCATATGTGGAAAGTAGGACTTTAATGGATACCTCTTTAACGACATGCTCCCCTTCGGACCAAGTATGAAAGGGCTGTTGAAACTCTACGTACACGTAATCTAGGTCGACGTTGTTGTAACTGCCTGGGAGTCTTTTCGATTGATGTGCACTATTACCGTGCTCCTTCTTCACCAGTGGCATTAGTAATTCATCGTTCTACGATACAATCGATCGAATTAACGATACGAATCTTGTGGAATTTATTTTTTAAGATAGCTTTATGTGAGACTTACATTCTGGTTCTCATTAGAACGATCCTCATTCTCGTTTTCTGTAAATTCATTCGTAAATTGTATGCTTGCTTTTAGTGGCTCTCTTTTCATTAAGTATTTTTAGTGTATAATTAATTACATACCCGGTGGTTGTGCAGTCTTGAAGGCGTAATTATTCGTCGAATATAATGGACCTGGTTTCTTGACATCCAAACGTTCCCGGCGTTTAAACCCTGCTAATTCTCTTCTCCAAGCAATCGAATCCAGCAGAGAGTCGTAATTGTTTCCTACAAAATTTATTTTAGTATGACTTTATCCCACTCATTATTTTATATCTCACTTTAACACCTACGCATTGTATCATCCGCAGGTTTCTCTTCCTCAGGTTCAACGAATCCACCTTCAGTAAATATTCCAGCAGCCTTCGGTGGGTCATCGACTTCGACATCCGTGTTATCATCCTCCGGGTTTTCTTCATAATCGAAAGTTTTCTCATTCTGCTTTAAATTCCTCTTCACACTATCCAGCCAGGATTTCCCACTCTCAAGGAATTCTGGACTGGGGAACTTTCTTTGGTGCTTGTACTTCCTCGAGAAAGTCTTTTCGTACTCCTGCTCGGAATCCGAATCGCTCTCACTTTGCAAGGGATAATCAGGAGGTGTATCGTCCAAGAGAAATTCCAATTGATCATCGGGCAAACTTTGCATTTTAGCCAGTGCTTCATCTTCGAGTAACTGTTGTGTTAACTTGTCCTCCGCCAAAGCTTTTTTAATCGACTCGATAGCAGAATTCCCATAATCCCTTCTGATACGATACAATTTCTCGTCGTAATCATCAACAGCGATGGGAATCCTGAGCGGAGGACTTACTCCATTTTCTTCATCCGATAAAGAATCGTACTCGTTATAGGACATCGAAGAGTATCTCGGCCTATAAATACGACCGATCCCTTCTCCGATTGCTCCTTTATACTGCCTTTGAAGCGGCTCATTGCTGGGCAAAGATCGCCGCTGTATGTATCGGGTTTGAGTACTCGAAGGATAATACAACTCATTAGTGAAGCTGTTCTCGAAGTTAGCGTTGTTAGGCGTGAATTTCACTATGGCTATCGCTGGTACCTGTAGAATACAAAGTCGATCGATATTTTATTAATACCATTCACATCCGGGAGATTAATCTCTCTCTGACTCTCTCTCTCTCTCTCTCTCCTTCGAAAATGTTATCGCACTATCACAGCCAAGCGCCATTATCTCTTTAAAGTTGGGAATACAGATTGATGCAAACTTACCCTTGCCTCGTGGCTGATTTTATTCTCCTGATTAAAGGATTCGTACTGCTGGAAACGTTGGCAAAGTCGAATGTCATACGTCTGGCTGCAAGTAGAACGCAGTTAGATTTTAAGTCGATTAGCATAACAGATTGCTGACGCTTTCATTTGTCCGTTTGATGACGGCTCTATATTACTAATTAGTCGTACCCATGTCGGATATTATATAAGGACGTTTGCATAACACATTGAGTGTACGGGTGCTTCCATTTATATCCATCGAGCTCGAGCATCTCCAGTTGGAGCCTTAATAAGAGCAGTTCTTCCGAATCGAAATCATACCTAATAAATAAGAGATTTTTCAGTGTAATAATCTCTCATTATTCAAACCTCGATCCAATTCCATACACTTCAAAACCGTTGAGCTTTGAAAATGAGATACGCCAGGCGCTGACTAAAGCAATTTCTCATTTTACACAAAGCGCCACACGCGCTTAAGTACTCTTCGCTTTTCCATACATTTTTTGTTCCGGCCACTTCATAGAAACAGGTGAAAAATTGCAGAGAAAGTAGCGAAGTGGCATGCGAGCTACCAGAAAATACGTGCGACGGTGAGAAAGTAGAGCAACCAACGCTTGATCAGCCCCCGTCGCTCGGGCAAGTAGTAACGCCCGTTTCTAGTCAGACATTGGTAGAATTCTGATAGAGAGAAACAGTGAACCAAGCTAACCGCGTGAAATTTAGGTAGCGTTATTATGAATAATAAAAAGGGAAGTGTAGCATCAATCTCGGTTTAATGGACGAAAAAGCATTCATTTGTACCACTCAGAGCATCAATATTTCCTAACAAAGACAGGCAAACTGCAATTTCCGCAGCCGCTCGATTTTATACGCACGAACAATTCAGTCCTCGGTTCATTGGATCGCTGGCGTGCGCGGTATTTGTCATGAGAGTATATGCGTGCCAGTGGTAATATCGATGGAATAAAGGGGATATGAGGATATGACCTTTAGTTTAGTGAGTTATGACGCTATCAAATATTGCCAACGATTCCCGGAGTCGGGCATCGCACCTCCTTATTAAGCCGACTGGTAAAAGTGGTAGCAAACTCAGTTATTCACCCCTCTCGAGCGATGTATCCGATTCCACTGTCTGGCTATAAGGAGCTGTTACTACTGCGCTCTTAACGCTTTACGTCTGAGCAGTAAGGGTTCATTCCACTGTCTCGTATATTACCGCTTCGTCGAAGCCGTCCTCTTTCCGTACTATACTCTAATATTCTCGTTCAATATAAAATTTAATCCATTGGATATTACTTTGGTATAAATGATTAATCAATTTTTCATCCATTATAAAATAGCAGGTGAGATAAATGCGAAGGTTTTGAAATATCTTTTCAATGGCGTATCTCACTTGATGCGAGGGTTGGGTCGCTAGAAATTATCCCCAAAGCGATTTCTTATCGGGGAATATTAAAACTTACTGATAAAGGTCTTCGTCGTCTACATCAGCGTATTGAAGTATACATTTGCCGAATGCCAGGTCTAGAAAGAACGATGTTATAACTTTCAAAGCTCACCTTAGGTATCGCTCGAAGAGATATGCATTAATGAGACTTACCATTATAACAAGTTTCAGTCCGGGGATTGCAGAGGCTCGCACTAAACAGACACCCTGGAAAGTAAGAACACTTGTTTCGATTGATGTTAAGTAGACTCGAAGAAAATAATTGACATTTCACCATTGCTTGATTCAATGAAAGAATATCACTCTTTCAGGAAAGAAAAAGGACGCCCTTTAAATTCCTGACTATTTTTTTTGCGAGAAATATGAGAGAAAAAAGGATATGTAATTGGTGGCAGTGGAAAAATAATAAAACCTCAAATGGAATATCGATTCGAGCATTCATCGTGCGGCACCTCGAATTAAAATATTCAGGATTCAAAGCCGTTCTGTTCTTTGATCGCCTGACGTAAGCGTTTTGCGTCATGAACATTCCTGCTCTGCCATCTATATATAAAGAGAGAAAGAGAGTGCTCTTTGTTCCCCGTGGGAATAGAATGGCGAGTAATCCCAACAATCACTAGTTGAAACGGAGGACTATTCAATATTCACGTGATTCGAACTTTAACCAGAACTGACATTGGAATTTCTGGGATCGAACGATTGATTCGAGTGCGGAATCGAAGTGTATATCCAATATTCCGAGTGACAGGTGTATCAGGATCAGAAATACACTCCTTGTAATCGAATAATCCTACCCCTCCGTACGGAACTGCACTTCATTTCCTTGGAAAGCTCTGTCACTGTTAGACATCCGTAATTTTCTCTCCGAGCAGATGATCAATTCCAATGGATTGCCGGCTATTACATATGCAGGATGCAGGATAATAGCACATAGTACTCGAAGCGCACGAACACTTCGCTTTTCTTTCAGACTTGTATAGTAGTATCGATCCTTTCATTTAGCGTTCGTGTACCATGAGATTTCCCCTGACACGCGTGTGCGGTCGAGCGAGCCATTCCGTGATCTCCGAGGCGTCAAGTTCACCGTGAGTAAATCAATGAATATAATCATCCCTCCCTTTGATACAAGAGAATCCACTGGAATCCTCAAGGAACATCTATCCGAATTCCGTGCAAATCTTATCAGTGAACATCAGAGCAATATCCACAACGTCTAATATCTTTTCATTAACTCAAGCCTCCAAGGAAATCCTATTACATGAACACAGTAAAGAAATTCTGCTTCCAAAGATATCTTTTCCCCCCCAAAAAAAATATTGAAAGCTCTTAGCTCTAAATAACTGATGCAATTTCCCTCGAACGAAGTTTCTATCGAAGTTCATCGAAGAGAAGGAAATATAAAGCGGGGCGGTAGCTGGAAATTAGACGGGCCAAAACCGGGCTAAAGAGAAGTGGTGGTAATCGAGGAAAGGGCGAAAAGGGTGAAGGCGGTTGGCGTAGGATACACGGCTGAGATAATCCGAGGGTGAGAGCAGGTGGTAACTAGGAGGGAAGTTGCGAGAGCAAGGGAGACAAACAGAGTTTGCGAAGGCGGTGCTACTCGCGTGGGATGTACAGCTCGATAGCCGTCGAGAGGTGGTGGGCGAAAATCGAACTTGCCCCTTGTACTCATTCTCTTTTTACCATTTACACACACGATACTGACTACCGTTTTCGAAGGTCACGAGCAACCACTTCTTTCGCCAGCTTCACTGAGATTCTCTTTGTTATAATATATATATATATATATATATATATATATATATATATATATATATATATATATATATCAGTACTTGGATTCTAGTTCTGAGTGTCTTGGCATTCGCTACTTTTACCGAGAAAATCGTCAATGGTCCAGGTGAATTTCTAAGAAGGTCTACGTTGCTAAGAAGAAAAGCGAAGAAGAGCAGATCGATGTGTATTAATAAAGAATTTAGTTAACTCCTGATCATTATACTGGTACATTATTATTATAAAAGTTCCTTAGATGTTTAGTAAAACATCCTTTATTTTGCTGAGTATTATTTCTCATTGTCAAATACTAAGCAAAGGTATTCCTTCGTTCTTAATAAGCACGTAATATAACGTGAGAATGTATAGTTGTCATTAAATACCTTTAGGCTCGCTGTAAAATATCTGACAAAGTCCGAAGGTTTTTCTTTCTCAAGAGAATCTTATCCGATAGATTCAAGGATGACTCGAGAAAGGGCTTTTTTCTCAGCAAGGGAGAAGAGCGCGCTGACAGGAAGATCGGCTGACTCGAAGGTGCATCAATCACGCGCGAGGCAAGAAACGTTTTTCTAAGAGCGCCTTCGAGGTCGTAGTAGATGAATGTAAATTGAGAAGAATATTTCAACAGTGAAAGGGGCCGTTTCTCACCAACTTAATTGTCCATCGTTCAAGAATGCAATTATAAGACCATCCGATAAGTGCGGATGAAAGAGGATTACGTAAACTTGCTATTACCTAGTTAAAGTTAGCGCACCGAAAGGAAAGGGTGACGCAAAATTTCATTTTATATGCTCGCCCCGCATAATGAAATTCCTGTTTATGTTCGCTCGCAATGCTAAAATATTTCCTTCATCATCCGACGATAAAGATAGTGCACCTCTTTCGGCAGTGTATCTTCGTCATTTTTGCCGAGAGCTACTTAAAGATGAAACAATATTACAGTACGTTGGCTTTCCTTCTTTCACGACGAGCAACAGTTCTTTCTTGTGGGCACGTAATCTCTCCAGTATCATCCATGCATTATTGACGTAGCAGACGTCGCTCGATCCATAAAACCATCCCGAAAGTGCTTAAAGCTCCTTGTACCCTCTCACGCTACCGAGGAATAATCATGAGACGTACTCACCAACATCACCATCGCCTAGAATGGTACGATGGAAGCTGAAGAGCACCAGTAGCTCCAAGCCTCTTCGCCACCACACTTTATGGCCCATAGATGTTCCTGTAATTGTAAGTTCAATTTACGTTCAAATTAGCAGTCTTAACAATAGAATCAAATTTTCATCGCCAGGGAATTGCGAGTTTACTCGACGACAGAAATCCTAGCTCGCTTATGACACCGATGAAATATCGTAACGATAATCGAAGTCCAGTGAGATTCAGAGAATTGTTCCTCTAAAGTTTCCTCGATAATAGTCTCTTTGTTATAGAGTTCGATAATATCTCGAATTGGATTTCTCAGTTCATGACTACCTTGGCTGGCCTTTATTTACCAAGTTGTGCGGTATACTCCGCTCGAGGAATTGCAAATAATGTCGAAATGCTAAGACCTGTCCGGGAGCGGCGGGTGTGTTGAGCCAAGGGAGGATTTACTGGATCAACGTTTCTCATTAAAATTCCCGGGAGACTTTCCGGCGCCGGCCAATGTAATTGAAAGACAATATAATGGAGATTAGAATAGTGGACGATATTTGTTTTAGATTAACGTCGATTTTGTCGGTGTTGTTTTTATAATGGAGTTAAGATTAATAATACCGTTCATTCACTGGAAGTACATTCTACCGGCAAATTCGATTAAGCTCTACATCAATAAACACACTTGCACGGTTTCGAGTATGCTCTATCTTGAAATAATCCGGCCCGAGATGCTCTCTATAATTAAATTACTTTGCTTAGTGCGGAAGTTATTCCACGGAGTTCGTTGGCCTTGAAGTACCAGTGATTAATTTAAGAGGAGTATTAAGAAAGTTATTGAAAGCTCTGTAAATGAGTCAATAACAATAACATGCCAAAGAAGTTAAAAATGTTATATACATGATAGCGCAAACGATCTTTCACTCCAGAAAGAAAAATGTGCTTCCGGAATTAATTGCAATAAAAAAGCACACACCCCTGTTATATCATATGAGTAATAACGCAAAAAGCATAACACACATACAGACTAGAATAGAAAACAGCACTTTAAACAAGAATGAAAGCTCCATATTAAAACACCCTATCTCTCACAGCAACCATATGACAATCATTTTAACACTGATCAAACGAACTTGCACAATCAAACTCCTGCCAATCCATCTGGCAATGAAGTTCAAACCACATTAAAATAAAAACTTAGCCAATCAAATGATTCCCCAGAGAATACAGGGAAGAAAGGACAAAGTGTTCGGCCAAGAGCAGTGAGGGTGGAGCCAATGAAAAGAGCGGTGAAAATGTCTCTGATTCCGAACGAAACATTATAGGAGACTTACGAGAATTTTAAGGGTGGGTCGAGTGAGAAAATTGACCGGGAAAAAAGGGGGAACGGCTGTTAGCAGTTGATGTCGGAAGCATCAGGTTGTAGTCACGCTCTCTCCCTCTCCCTCCGGCTGGCGGCCACTATCGAAAGCTAAAGGGATCGTTGCCAGCGCTTGCTAAGAAGGAGAGTCTCTCTCACCTGGGCGTGACAGGGCTCGATCTTCTCAATGATGGCACATCCCGTCGCGTGTACGCGGCCCGGACGTGCCCACTAGCGTCTCCTCTCTGCCGCAGGCTTCTTCCCCTTTCCTGCAAGCCGTCGGAAGAAGCACACTGGGGCGAAGCGTGTTCGGAGATCCGAGCTTTACAAGCGCGGCCCGTGTTAGCCGCTGCGGTCCCACTGACTGAGAGCTTCTATACGCTCCTATAGTTCACCCGCTCTCTGCTCCGAGGATTCGCCGACGGACGCACCGGGCTCTCGAGGGCATGCGTTGGTCTTTGAAATCGATTGCAGCAGCGCGCACATGCCGGCTAGGCTCGAACAAGCCGGAACACCACCGAAATCCAAATAGCGATGGGGTCGAGACACTCGCGCACAATTCATTCCTTAACAATCCCCTGTCGGAGTATGTCTGAATGAACTGTGATGAAAAAATCATTTCTTTGAATTAGGCTGCTATAGATTTTTATTAGTTGATAATCCATTCAAATTAAAGCCTAGTTGGGTTGTACTTATTGGTAAATATTAGATTAAAAATAAAAATAAATGATGAGATCAATTTATTATCATTCTTTAGTATTAAATAGTTACGGCAGATGAATTATATTGTTAAAGCAGATTTAGAGTTTTGTTGACAAGAAATGTGGCAGGCAGTATTAGGGGTGGTTTTGATGGGCAAGTAACAGGGAGACTCGATGTCATCGCTAGAAGTAGACATAGGCAAGAATTAACTGTAGGGAGAAAGGATAATAGAACCGGCGCTGGCAAGGGCAAACATCAACTATACAAAGTGCACATCCTTGGCTAGCATTCCTATGGATTGTGCATTTGACAGGAAACCTTTTTTAACTTCTTCTCTATTTTAGGCATTTATATGGATATACTTCATTTTCTCTCATCGTACTTGACATGTGTTGTTTGATCCTCGTGACCTGTTCACAACATAGGACGGGGTGAAGAGTATCATCATTTTATGGGAGTATCGATTAGGAACACTTGTTGCGGATAAGTTAAAGGGAGGAGAACAGCACACAAGGCAGGTGTGTCTGCCGATTTTTAACGTGTTATTCGCGTGTATTTTCTATTCCAACTAGTACTGAAAATAATTTCGTGTATCAAAAGATTATCATTGTAAATAATAGTAAGAAAGATATAGTAACTCGTTGTAAGCGATAGCAATAAGCTGAGAAGCAATAATCAGTTTCATAGGAGAAGAAAACATCGTGTTCCTGTTTTTCTTAAATGAATTCTGTTTCGATTTATATTAGAAAATGCTCCTCTAACGAGTAATTTGAAAGTTGCATATAGAATATGAACTCCGCAGATGCGGAAAGTGTTGTTTTTAAGTATTATTGAATGTGATTATCATAAACGTTCATTAAATATACCTAATGCAGAACAAGATTATTCGAATTAATCAAGGACTTTTGTCATTTCACAACACTATTGTGATAGAATAAATTCAAATTCAGTCTGATACCGGAAACATACGTAGTAGCGGAAGTAATAGTAGCGCGCCGTATCGGCGGCGCCACTCATCACGTCCATTCAAATGTCCACCGGATGTGTATGAAAGGACATCTCTCGGAGACTGTCGTAAGTCCAACAATTCTGAAGCTGTGCATGCTAGGTTAACTTCCTTCTTTCCGGTGTGTAAAGCCGTGAGGTGTGTGTTATTTGTCACTGTGCAAAACTAATCCAAATACATCAGGGAATTATTAAACTTTTGAACCGCATAACTCGCACCATCCGAATTCGCGATTATCCCCGAGCGGGTTTCTACATTAATTATTTTCCGTTTCAACAATTTAAAATATATATCTTTGTGTGCCAAGAGGTTCCCGTCTTGATGTATCATAAGTCTTGAATGAAATAAAAAAGTATCTTCACTTAGTTAGAAACAAACAATTAAATCGAATATTCAAGCAGATGGTGTTTCTTTAACAACAAATTCGAATAATATAAAAGTGTATTGCATCAAGGAAAAGCAAGATTATTGTTGATACTAATCACACTACAATGTTTACAACTGCCAACATGAATGGCACTCTAATATTTCTCGATCTTTAAGAATTCAATCGTCTTAGAAGTCGCGAGCTAAGAATAATAGGCAGAGTGATTTTGTTAACAGTATATTAATCAAAGTGTATGATTTTTTGGTACAGCACACATCGTCAGGATGAAGATTATGAAATCTGGGAAAGTCGTACTGGTCCTTAGTGGCCGGTACGCAGGAAGAAAGGCAATTGTAATGCGTAATTATGACGATGGCACGGCAGAGAAACCGTACGGTCATGCTATGGTAGCAGGAATTGACCGATACCCACGCAAAGTGCACAAAAGGATGGGTAAAGGCAAGCTGAAGAAGCGCTCCAAGATCAAGCCTTTCGTGAAAGTAAGTATTCCCTCCTGACTTAATAGCTTGTTCGTTCTAAAGCTATGACACCTGAACTGGTTATTTTAAGCAGTCTATGATTAAGACGAAGTGAAAGTTCTATATAAACATGTGTTTCCTTATAATTTGCAGGTGCTCAACTATAACCATTTGATGCCAACCAGGTATACTGTCACAGACTTACAGCTGGATAAAGTAGCACCAAAAGACCTTAAAGACCCGATGAAACGCAAGAAGGTCCGTTTCCAAACTCGCGTTAAATTCGAGGAAAGGTATGTATTGTCACGGACGATATTAATATATAATCTTATCTCATGGACTTTAGAAATGTTATAACTTTAATTATATATTTACAGGTACAAGCTTGGCAAAAACAAATGGTTCTTCCAAAAACTAAGATTCTAAACACTTTTAAATAAAACGTAAATACAAATCCACCAGATTGTATTTTTATTCTAAGTTCCATATTTTCCCCTCCGATTATAAGTTAGAAACAAGGAAATAGTTGTTGGTGCTATGTATTAATGAGACTATAGTGCGAATGGATCTATGGATGAAAGGCCAGGGCAATAAAATTTCATTTCAATATGTTAAGTTTATATATGAATACAACTTGTATTTGTGCATCCTACAAGAATAATCATATTCCACAGCGTGAAAATATCAGCGTACACAGTAAATTAGGGTTGTAGCAAAAACCATGTCTTTGCAGATGCACTTTAATAAATATAATTATCAAAAATCGAACAGGACAACTATGTTAGTTTAAATAACTATTGTAATAGATTACTTGCTAAGGTTCTTTATACGTTCATCCAATGACGCTATATTATTCTTTATAATCTCTAAATTGGATGCGAAGCTTTCTTGTACGCCCTTCAAAAGGGATTTGTTACTCTCCAAATCCGTAGTGATTTGGAACTGCAATTCCTCCAAGCGTGTCAAAGACTTACTGAATTCGGCGGCTAAAAAGTAAAGAAGAAAACAGTTAAAAATGGATAGTAAAAAATGACCAAGTATGACAGTTGCCGAAAATATACCATGTTGATGCACAGCACTCAAAGCCAGCATACGATTTACAGTTTGGGGCAAAATCTCGGACAATGTTTCAGTCTTCTTCATGATATCATACATCTCCGAAATCTAACCATAAGAAGAGTGAATGAGTAGAAAAATGACAACTGCATTGCTGACTCATACTTCGACTACTATACCTTTTGCTCTTGTTCAGAGCTTTGACTAAGAGTAGACTTCTTTTGCGCAATACCATCCATCCGATAAACTAAGGTAGCCAATCTACTTTCTATTGTATCCAGTTGATTTGTGTCTAAAAGAGCTGCTTTTGCTCCCAATTGCTGTACAGCTTCCATTATTCCTTGGGATTTTAAATTCTAAACAAAGATAAACATTAATCTCCCAGTAAACAATACAATATAAGTGCAGCATCTAGCTTAGCTGGCAGCAACAGCTTAGTTACCTGTGAAAACTTGGAAAGGCCGTCATTAGTTGCTCCAAGTACATTCTCTAAGTTACAGAGCCTTTGTTCGAGTAAGGCTATCCTTGCAGCCTCTTGCATTCTTGCTTTTTCTGGAAGATACATCATCTGATATTTAAGTATACCCGAACTTGTATTTTCCTCAGGTTTTTCATCTTGCACTTTTGCATTGGATTCCGAAGACAGCAAGCTTGTCTGCTTGAAAGATTCTATTTGTGATATCAATTCCCTGAAAAATCAATGTATGAAGTGATTTTCTTATTGCTAATTTAGCTGTACTTACTTTAACCTTGTTCCTTGAGGATCTGATAAACTAGCCACAAGATCTGCACCAAGGCATTCCTCCAATTTTAGTGAGTCCAGCTGCTTGCCTATTTGCTCTACTTGAGAAATAATCTCAACTGCAGACTTCACATCTTCATCTTCCTTTGCTTTCTCCTACAGAAATAACACGTATAGTCATACTTTTCCCATAAAAATATTAGAAGTATGAATATCTTCTAGTGTTCCATACTTTGATCTCATTTATCTCATCAAATAGCTCCTTAATTTCACATTGCAACCTTTGGTACTTCTGTATGGGCGTTTCTGGTTCACCCTCGCCGGGAAGCTCCCAATCACCAAATTTGTAACCTGTTCTTCTCCTAATAGAGACTTTGTCGGAGAAATCCACACTTTTGCCACTGACATACTTTCCTTTGAATTTATTAAATGCTTCGGATGCAGTAATATGTAGTTTCTCTATTGGATCACTTTCATCCTGTAGTCAGGTAATATATAAAATAACAACATAAAAATACATCTGTTCTTTAAGAATAATATTTGAAATAACAAATTTCATACCTCGGATGTTGGAAACTGTTCAGATTCTGGTAAATCGGTAGTTTCATACACATCAGCTTGATCATACGCCTGTAATCAAGTGTGTCTTACTTTAAAGATGATATAACTAAACTACTTTGACAGATGACACTGTCACTGTCGCCCACAAAAATAAGACTCTAAAAAATGTAGGCATAGATTCATAATCTCACATCATTGAACTAATTTATATTATCGGTTATATACTTTTGTCGCAGACCAACAACAGAATAAACTTGCAGGTATAGAATATAAGAATACTTACGACTCCGGGTAAATCGGCGTATTTGTTATCGGCCATTTCTCGCACTTATTCACTTATTTTATTGTGTATTGTTGGTGTGTTCGAATTGTTATATTAATGAATCCCTTGCAACATTTATACGCAATGCTAAAATAACGGCACAAAGATTCCTAGTCGATGTATATAACAAAATTGATATTAAACAAATACAGGCTGTTAACACTATTCCACTCCCGTGCTAGGTATGTGCTGCCTTGTATGGACGATGACTGCTGCGTGATCGTCACGGAACGCGGAATGATTTGAATTATGCTATATCAACATAGAAACCTTCGAATTTTTATGTGTTTATAGATAAATGAATTTCCAATACGCAATTTTATGTATTTGTTTCTGCGCAAGTCGATGTTTTAGCTATTATATATTATTCTAAAAAATAAATGAGTATCTATTGCATAGTGGTATACATCGAAATATTCGACTGTCATATCGCTGTACTATATATTTTTCGCGGTATGTTTGACAGGATCAAAATATTAATAATTTAATTTAGTTGCAATCCGTCTTATGTCAATTAAACCTTAAAAGTATAAGAAAATATACATATGTTCATCGTAACAGATAATAGAATGAATTAATTTCCAATTTTCGTGTTTATAAATAGTGTGTATTTAATATTTTCAAATAGGATAAAATATCTACGCGCAATCTAAAATGGCGACCAATGAGCGCAATAATCATATATATATGTCGAGCTATAGGAAATACCGTTAGATATTCGCGATTTTCTTGTTTTTTAGCTTATGGGTGCAAATTATCACACGAATATTTTGGCCAAACTAATATTTATAAGTTATGAACAACAAAATCTGGCTGCACTGAAAAAGCTATACTACTATTACAAAATTCGCATAAATGATAGCCAGCGCCACCATCAACTGCTGCGCGCGATTAATCGAACGTCGCATAAACAAAATTGTATACATATATTCTGTTAGTTAACGCAATAAATATCAACCCGATATCATGACATTCCCTCAAGTGGATGAAGCGGAACTGATAGCTCTAGCAGAATTGGCAGGAATCCAAGCAGTGCCGAGTGTTTTTCGGTAAATGCAATATACGTGCACTTACTTCTTGATTTAACCTTTTCTGCCAAAACTTGAAACGGTAACTCTATGCTTTAGCATTATATTGGATCTACTAGCACTGCAAGTATCGCCAGAAGATATCTACATACTTCTGAAACAAATATGCCCAAAAACGGCCAGCGATCAGCAGCCAATAAAAGATCTGTCTCAGGCAAATGATTAAACATGCACATTTCGATGAAACTTTATTAAACACTGATACACATGTATATATGAAAATAAACTATTTTTGGTAAATCTTAGTTTTATTGGAGTATTAGTTTTTCATGCAACCTTCTCGTGCCAGTTTGTCTGCCATTTCGTTGCCATGTATACCTGCGTGTCCACGTACATGTTTCTGGAAAAATATTTGTGTTACAGAATTGAATATATAGCAATAAATACTGTGAAATTCCTACCCAGGAGATATTTATGCCTTTCATAGCACTTTCTAATTCTAGTAGTTGCTTCTTATGCAAGACAGGTTGCTTCTTAGCAGTCATCCATCCATTTCTCTTCCATGAGGGCATCCACTTAGTCATGCAAGAAATCAGGAAATTGGAATCTGTATTGATTCTTAATTTTTTAATACCAGCTGTTTTTGCTTGTTCCACGGCTTCTAATACGGCACGTATTTCAGCCCTGTTATTTGTCGGCTCACCCTCAAGCGGTTTAGATACGTTACTGGAAACGAAAAGGAGAACTTTGTAGACAAAAATCCCATACATTGATTTAAATGAGTTGGAACATCTTACAGTTCATGATTATCTCCGAACCAAACTCCTATTCCAGCTGTGGCACCTTTCCTGCCATTTGAACTGCAAGCACCATCAGTATATACATCAACATAGCCCTGATCATCAATTTTAAAGTCTCTATTCTTTTCCTAAAGAAAAACAACGGTTAGAGCAATTGGCTTTGCAGAAATGAATTGTGATATACCTTATTGTGATCTAATAGGATGGTTTTCCTGCGTTTAGAAGGAGGAAGGTCTTTGGCATCATCAAGATAATCACGGATTCCTTTATAAGAACTAGCAACTGGTCTTGATAAATGCAATGTAGACTTCTGAACTTTGGACGGTATTTCCTTTATGAAATTTTGAGCTTCTTCTGATGATGAAAATTTCTTATATCGTGCCCCTGTGAACCCTTTAACCTGGGTCTGACATTCCAGCCTTTGTGTTTCAAAACGGAATTTTATATTGACATTGAATGAAGACTTTCTTTGCTCGTATTATTGTTTTTTCTTCGCATTACCAAGTATTGTATATGCCTGGCTTTCGGCCGGCTGCAACCGCATAAAATGCTTTAACCATCCTTGTTGCAAATGACCTTGTGATAAAGCCATTCACGTAATTCAAGTTGGCGTATCCTTTGAAAGTTTGCAGAAGTAT
This sequence comes from Ectemnius cavifrons, assembly GCA_964023945.1. Lineage (NCBI taxonomy): Eukaryota > Metazoa > Arthropoda > Insecta > Hymenoptera > Crabronidae > Ectemnius > Ectemnius cavifrons. Next base: position 5,785,440 of record OZ030384.1, on the reverse strand, counting down.
AATTGTACTTGTCTGCATATTAGTAATAACGTTGCACCAATTTGTAACTTACTCTCGAATGCGTGCCGTCACATGCTTCGTTTTATTCTCGACAATTGGAATATAACACTTGAATCGCAAATGTATAAATGTATTTAATGATATAGCAAGGACAATAAGTAAATGAACAACCCTATCGTGTCATCGGTCGTTTTAGTGTTCAGCATCTATTTACGTTTTCCTACGCTACATGTTTTATTCCGCAGCATGATTTTTTCGACAAATGACGATCGCATTTATGCCAGATACTCATAAGCATTTATGCAAACAATTATGAAAGAAAGCGGTCAAAGTGTACATTGAGATATGGTCGAATGGATTTAAGCTAACGAGGATAGAGATAATAACAAACGCGACGGCAACCTTTTTCGGTCAGTTCTACTTAGTGGACAGTGCTGGACAGTTACACTTGTGGAGTGTGTGACATCAGATTAAACTGTTAGTAAAAAGAGGCAATATTTATAATTAAACACACCGAACATCCTAGTAAAGTAAGAGCGCTTTCTTCGACGTACGCACAGTGACGTACGGTAGAACTGACTCGGCGAAACCGGTACGCGACAACGCACTATCATGCACCATCATGCACCATCATGCACACGTAGGGTAGAGTTTGGTAAAGTCAGAAAAATATCAGTAAATATACGAACATCTGTTGCATCGCTTTGTAGCAAAGCAAATAAGTATTATCGAGTTGTGTTTATTTAAAAAGGAAATAAATGAGTTGCATAAAGTCAAAGGACATCTTCGTCACTTTCTGTTTGTTCTATAATCGCTCATCTTGTATTTCATTTACATAAATTGGAAGTATTTTTTTTATAAGTTTCGGGGTGCATTCGTGTTTGTCAGACTACTAACATTGTGCTCTATAAAAGTGACGTAATACATCATGTGCATCATTTCACGCTGTGATTGTATTTATTACCATAATATAAGTCCAGATGATACTTGTCAAATTTTGGATCTCGCAGAACAACGAATTTCCAATACAACATTTCACCCACTAACACTGTAAGACCTAGTGCATAACCGACAGCAACGCCAATAAAAGCCCCTTGTAATTTATGGAAATTGACCAATGCTTTTTCTGATTCTGCCTCTTCTCTGATTTCCGTAATTTTCGACCACTCCATTACATCACTTAACCACTTTTCTACCAGGCCAACTTCTATCAGTCGTCTTATCTGCAAGCTTTCATTTCTCACACTGCTAAAAATTACCAGCATGCAACGAAGTTAGTAATCACTATTGCCCAACATACCCAGATATCAATGTGAGGCTTAAACGGTGCATTTTTTTCCAAGCCGATAGCTACTGGCATATTTACCGCACATTCTCCCATTATGTGTAAATTATATTTCGCTTTGACCTCTTCGTTGCTAGTATTGTTTTGTATTTCTTTCTCCAAAATCTGCCTTCTCACACGTGCATGTCGAAGGAGATACTTATTGTCGTAGTAACTGAAAGATCCATTCGCTACTTTCTCAATAGCTTCCTCTTCTTTTTCAACTAATTGAAATTTATTCCCAATTTCTTGGCTGATGGTATCAGAAGACATAAGGAAGAATTGTTTGCTATCATCGTTCCATCCGCCTATATCAATGGAGCTCTTTGCTAATTGGGTCAATGTATCTATGGTGACCCTGCACATTTATCACTATGATAACGCATGAATGTACATCATGAAATTACAATAGTATGACAGCCTTGTACCTTGCAACAGGATTGGCAAGTGTCGCTGTCATGCTAGCACGATAAGCAACAGCTACTAAAATACTGTAAACCCACCACCATCCAATCAGTACTCTGACTGCCATAAGATTTGGCAAACCAGGTAATGAAACTTGGACTAACATACTATAACTATAAAGTATAGAATTCTGTACTTCAGTGAAAAGATAAAGATTCTTTATGCCATGATCTTTTCTCAAATCATCCTTAGTTGTTTTGTTCTTGTAAAAGCTTACGTGTTTCTTGTAACTTAACGATAGAAAGTAAAAAACGACTCCACCTAATACGAGCGTGAGAAGAAGTGCGATCCACGTATACAATCTGAAGTAAGTAAAATGCGTTCATCAGCTTAAAACTTATACGATTGTAATTATTAATTTGCATGCATACTTAAAAGGGAGTATTAAGAGTTTCCATGAGCTTTCTCGCAGTGATTCTGGTGTGAGGAACGTCAAGCACTCGGTATTATAGGGAATGGTCAAATCGAAGTAATGAAGATGATGAAGCGTGTAATGCAAATCGCCAAGATAAAAAGATGCTTTCTCTTTAATTGCTTCTCCAATCAAGCCTGTGTAAGTCTCATTCTCATGCTTGGTACCCCATTTTTGAGACTCGATATCATAAGGCATGTAATACTTGGGCTTGAAGTTCATTGCTTTAGCAATTACCTGTATCAACTAATACATGTTTTATTTATCAAACATATTCCTTTTTAGAATGAATTTCAATATATATTGGCGCATATGTACTTCGAACTCGATTCCCAAAGCTTCCGTATTACTTGCTCGGCTACTGTAATAAGCACGGGACTTCTGTGTTACAGCCGGCAGATGTTCAAAAATAGCGATTCTATAAAATTGATAGATCATTGTGCAGTAAAGATAAAGTAACGTTTGATAGGAGACTTTTCAATAAGATATAACTATATCAAACCGTAAAGTCTTTTGATGAAAATTGCCTGCTTTCTCCATAAAATGATTGTTGCCATAACGCAATTTTCCACGGTACCAAGAATCAAGGTACTTTGTCATTACAAAAGTCTTCTTACGTGGCGGATAGTAAACTGTGTTTAAACTGATGCGCTCATTCCGTGGAATATCCCCGGAACGCCGCTTGTATGCATCATATCGTCGGATAAATATTACATTTATAATACGATTCCAAAGGTAGCGTAAGTTCGGAAGGAAAAGACGTCGATCATGTAGTAGGAGAAAGTGACCTCGTGTGTTAATCATACGTTCTCTGAAAAACGTTAATACATAAATGCAACAGCATAAACTGTATACAAAAATTTGTACTGTACTGCAAGTTCAGCAAGCAACAGTTCAAGGTTTACGAGATCTAAAATATCACTGGTATAAACTTTGTAATACCTCTCTGCATATTGTAAAAAATCCGAAACCAGAAGTGCATTAGCAACTAATATGACGTAGGCATTGCACCCGGCAATTTTGCTGTCACGTAAAATTTTCTGCACGTGCTCCTTCGGTGGCTTAAATTGCTCATTCTCTCGAAATGCGACCTCGAATTATAATTTATAATGGCAGTAGAACCTATTTAACGGAAAATTATACTGAATACCGATGAAGGTAGCTATACCTGGTATTGTAATAAATCCCCGGCGAGATTAATGTTTTGCACGTCAACCAATCTGCGATAAGTTGAATCGGTAATGAACACAATGCACTTCTCTCGTTGCGAAATTTCTTCGACAATTAGTGCTATAACCGATTCTAAATTCTTATCCTGCTCGCAGTTGTCGCTCCGGAAAAAACCACTGCCACCATAGAAAGATTAAATTATTGCCAGAAAAGTAATGCACAAATTGGGAGCACATAGTTTAGTAATTACGTTACACTGGCGATGATGGCAAAGTCCAAAAACAAGATTAATTTCATTGCCAATCACGCCTGACTCATGGAGATAGGAATTCTGTACTTTAACTGTTGCACTTTCAACTTTCAATGGGATTCTCGATGTACTTCCAGATTTATAAGTCTGAATTTCAGAAAGTGGGGTAAGCAATCGATGCGGCAATCGATGATGAAGCGAATTGCAAATGGTTTCATTCATGGCATGCATACAAATTGTCTACTTATCGTAATTTGCATAGAGGAGCTAATACCATCTTATCAGACTCTAGTTTTTTTAGAGCCCTCCAGTTCAGTATAAATAAGCCACAGCTATTTTTACATTTCAGGGGCAATGGGGCCATTCAGTCTTTCATTTCAATACATTCCGAATATACTTGACCCCTGTGAAACGATTGCTGGAGTTTGCTCATTTTCCAAAATAAGTGCGGCTTAAAAATTATATATATAAAATGCTATATACTCCACTGTGATTAATCAATTTGAGTGCAAAACATAATTCGAGTATTATCTTATCCGAGTATTCATATAATTCGTGTGACCCTACGAATTTTTAAGATACTTGAATCGAATTATAGGAAGGGGATTTTGGTTTGTCGGGTCAGATTGCACATCAGTATAACGTTGTGCCTTCAGACAAGCAAGAAGACTCATCAATTGAGTTGTGGGCTTTTATTCATGTCACTTCTAAATGTCTGTTCATAAAGTGTACATCTCCGAAGACAGTAACAGTTCTGATATTTTCACTCTTTTAGGCCTCTGTGAACAAGATGAGTCCCGCAGTGCCGTTGAAGTTAAAAACACTAATACCCGACTTACCAAAGGGTCCCTTAGATCAGTACAGAAACAATGCGACATTTGATTGGAAGCTACTGAAATATAATTTGGACGGAGAGGACTTCCTAGAATTTCAAGTATGAACCTTTTTCACGCAACCGGCCTCAACGAACTTTGTGCTTCGGAAGTTAGGATTAAAAATGTGCCACTTGTTTGTGTGTCTAGAAAAATTTGTGGGAGTTCATTGAAAAATCGCCGGTTTTTCAAAGATCGAAATCCTCTACTCTGGATGAAAGTCGAAGAATATGCAATGCAAGGATTCAAGAAATATTGAAGCATCGTTTGGCGGTGAGCAAATCGTGTTGTGGCAGTTTTGGAAACAAGAAGGATAAACAAACTTGTTTTTACAGCATCCATTAGACAATGGCCTCTTTTTTAATGTACTATTTTACTACGATGGTTCAATACCGGTAAAAATGGGAATTGTACATGCTATGGTTCCTCACACAGCCATGGTAATGGGCAGTGAGCGGCACTCCGAAATTGTGGAAAAACTTCAAAACCGAGAAGTAAGTGCAAAAGCCGCTAATAAAACTTATTTCGATGTCTCTATATTTAAATCATCCGTTTTAGTACTCTGGTTGCTTCGCTCTCACGGAAATCTCGCACGGTACTAATGCGAAGGGTATGCGGACTACCGCGACTTATAATATGAGAACCAAAGATTTCGTGCTTCATTCTCCGGACTTCGAAGCTGCCAAATGTTGGTCTGGCGCTCTAGGTATGTAAGGATAAACATTACTGTACGCAGAATATAATAAATAAAAATTGCAAAATTTACAGGAAAAAGTGCAACACATGCGATTATATATGCTCAATTGAAAACACCCGACGGAAAAAACCACGGTCTTCACAATTTTCTCGTGCCGATACGCGACCCACAAACGCACCTACCATTTCCAGGAGTAATTCTGGGTGACATGGGTGAGAAAATCGGTTTAAACGGAGTGGACAATGGTTTTGCCATGTTTGATAATTACCACATTCCCCACGCATGCTTACTAAATAAGATGGCCGATATTTCGGAGGATGGAAAGTACACAACTCCAATACGAGATCCAAATAAACGATTAGGTAGGAAACACTACATGATATTCATGCGTATCCTGATTTCAGGATATTCAAAAATGATTTAAGTAATTTAATATTTTACTAAAGGAGCATCACTTGGTGCATTGTCCGGTGGCAGATGTGCGATCTCCTCGGTATCTGCGGTTTACGCTTCTTTGGCAATTTCCATTGCTCTACGCTACTGTGCTGTGCGCAAGCAATTTGGACCACCTAACAAGCCGGAATGCTCCGTAATAGAGTACCAGTCACAGGTACCACCTGATTTCTTAAATGTACAACATCTGACAGAAGATAGAACATTCTGACTTTACAAACTTCTTTCAGCAATGGCGCTTGTTCCCCCATTTAGCCGCGACCTATGCGTTGAAGATATTCTCGTATCAATTCGCAAGAGAATTCCTCGAATTTCAAATCGAACTGATAAGTTCAGAAAATAGAGACAAACTTGCAAGTTGGGGAGTGGAGATACACGCATTGTCTTCAGCGACAAAACCATTATGTTCATGGCAAGCGCGTGATGTAATTCAGAACTGTAGAGAATCTTGTGGTGGTCATGGTTATTTGAAAAGTAATTATCACGGAGTTTATGGTCGCTGATAAGAGTATGTTACATATTGTAAAACTAAAAATTTATAAATTAATTATAGTGTCGCGACTGGGAGACATACGATCGGACCACGATGCGAATTGTACTTACGAAGGCGAGAACAATGTACTGATTCAACAAACTAGTAACTGGTTGCTGCAGCAGTGGGCTGCTAAAATGAAAGGGAAGCCCATTGAATCTCCTATGGGCACAGCCGATTTTTTAATGGATGCTAATAAAATTCTAAATCAGCACTTCTCGCATACAAGAGTCGAGGATACTCTGGAACCAGAAAGTATACAAACTAGTTATTGGTGTATAGTAATTAAATGTTTGGCGTAACACTAATTCTCAAATTCCAGACTTACTCTTTATGTTCAAATGGCTAATATGTCACTATATGATCAAGACGTACGAGCTGACAAAAGTATTGAAAAGTAAAGGTTGCAGCGATTTCGAAATAAAAAATGACTCACAGGTCTTTCACGCCCAGAGTTTATCCCTATTATACGCGCAGGTAACTCTTTTGAACTCCACTGCCATTATACGTGAATGATTCTATATTTAATTGTATTACCATGTTACAGCATGCTGTATTAAAATATTTCATAAGATGCATTAGAGATCACAATTTGAGGAATGAAGAACGCGCGGTTCTGACAAAATTATATTCATTGTACGCTGCTGCAACCCTCGAAACTAAAATGGGTGACTTTTATAGTGCGGGATATGCCTTACCACAATCCCGTTTACAAGAGTTACTTCGGGAAGGCATTGTTCGGTTGTGTAAAGAATTGGTTCCAGAAGTTGTGAGTTTGGTTGACGTTTTGGCGCCGCCCGATTTTATTCTGAATTCTCCGTTGGGAATGGCAGACGGGAATGTATGGCAATTATTATTTTGTTACTTAAAAAACTTTATCAATCCAATAGTTACTAAAAAACATCGCCATTTTGTTCGTTTCAGGTTTACAAACATATCAAAGATAGAATGTTTGAAGAGAAGGAAAACTTCGAGCGCCCTACATGGTGGAAAGAATTGACGCCTTCGAAATTGTAAGGCAATTCTTTGAGTTATGTATATAAATATTATAAATGTCTTGTGCAATAAGAGATTTTACTTATATGTTATATATTTTACTTGTCTATTTTATACATTTGGTATATTGTTAAAAAAATAAAGGATATTGTTACATAAAATGACACTGCATGACCACAGGTGAAACATCACCGTTTTACTAGCTACACATCCTCCTCTGAATCGATATGTTCGCGTTATTATATCATTAGTATAAAAAATAGTACAAAACTAAGGAGATGGTATAAAAGGTATAAAATCAATTCCTATTACTATAATTCGGTGTGCTTTCGGGACATCGACACGTAAGTGTCGGCTTCAGCGAAGAATTGATCGTATACCACTTCCGGGTCAATCATCCAGAACTTATGGAATGATATCGGTTCTTGCGACGCTAGATATGCGGTAGCGTAGTCTGCAGGTCGAGCCTAAGGGTAGTTTTAGTGTAAAGTTACGAATGGTTCAAAATAATAATTTTGCTGAAAATTTACATACTTGATGAAACATGGGAGAGTGAGTAGGATGCACACCGATCCGTGATAGGCAAGCACCAAATAAATACATATCATCCGGTGTGTTTGCTGTCGGACACTCGCAAAGACCTGGTTGAATCATTTGTTCTACCAGAGGTGCAGACAAAACTATACCAGCACCACCAGTTAAATAATCGTAGCCATAAAGACCATCCCACACCCGAAATCCGTATCGTTCTCCGAGGGCTAATGTGGTTTTTGGATTATAGCACGATAACAAACGAAGTAATCGAGCGACACTAAATAAACAATGACGTTCGATTATTTAATATACTACTTTCCAGCGTTCAGTTTAAGAAATAATAGTAATTACACTACCTAAAAATAGTATCATCATCGCAAATAATCAACCAATCTAACTTCTTTGTTTGCAATATCTTATTTGCCTCCTTTAATATCTCGTAAGTCTTCGCACAGTGTCCTTGCGTTGTATTTGTTACAACATAGGCTTCAGGCAAATTCTGATCTACGTTTGAAAACCGTGATACTCAAGCTTCGTTGAAAGTTAACAATTTAAGAAACGAAAGATGTCAAACAGATATATGACATACCAGAAGTATCACTAAAGTACCCGATATTTAATACGTGTTTCGCCCACGTTTTCTTGATAATAGGAATTCTCTCGATGTGATATTTAGCGCAAGTTTTTACTGCGAAAAATACATGCTCCGTAGATGCAATTGTGCCCTGGGGGTATAAAATAGTTAAACACTATCTATGAGAGGCGTACCAGTTTTCAAGATATCTAATCTTACACATGGATGAAAGAATCTCGGATATGTCGCGCAATCGGAACTCGATACAATACATATTTCCGGTACGTGAGTCAGTTTTACACCTTTTACAGCTTTCGATACGAAAGTCGCAAATTCAAAGGAAGCGTCGATCGAGAAATCATCTTTCGGTGCTTCACCGTCAGATATTTTCTGAACCAAGCTGTAAAACTCTGAATGTACAAATACACATAAGCAAATTAATTTGAATTGTACATTAAATCTATGTACCTTTTAAGCAAAGACACTGTTATTCCAAAACCAGATGCAATATTTGGATACTTGAATTTCTTTTTATGTTGCGCAAAGTGATGTATTATAGTTGGATTATGATCATATAATGCCTGTCCTACCCACATATCCTAGAATTAATAATATGTAACACAATTTTCTTATGACGCAAAGAAGAGTATCTGATAATTGTAGCAGACCTTGTTTGCCTTAAATTTTGAAAGGACATTCAGTAACTTGTTCAATCTAATCACAGTGTTTTCCAAGCAAAAGAAAAACCATTTGGCTGATGGATATGTATCAATTAGATATTCTAATGTTGGTGTAATAGTCCATGCCCCTAAAATTTGTAGCTCGTGCGACAGTATTATTTCTGGTGGATCCTAGCATTAGAGGAAAGTTTTTCTGTTAACAATATTAAATAGTTGTGCTATGACAATACAAAACAATTGTTCAGACCTTGTCTAACGAATTAGCTTCTTCTAAAATGCCCTTGCGAATAAAATCTGCATAGGCTGCATGGTAGCCCTCTTTTTGACTCAATATTACAATAACTAGAGACTTAGGTGCTAGAAGAATTACCTACGTTTAAAACAAGTTATCGTGCTTGCTAATACTTCAACTACAATCATCAAATAGAATAGATAAACGTACCTAAAGCACTTGAAGTGTCATAAAGTGATGATATGGAAAGAATAATGACGGCGAGGCCAATAAAAGACATAATATTGCGCATTATTTAAAAGAAACGCAGAAATAAATATTCTATTAGAGTAATAACTGTACCGCTATCGAGCGTGTATTTCCAACCTTCACGACTCGACGGTTTATTGCGAATTTAAAACTACGATATGGTTTATCATCAGTTATTTACGGTTTCACATGAAATGAAATTTTACCGGCGATTGTACTCGCCTTCATTAAATTGTCATTGTCACCGAGTATTTGCATAGATTTTTTTTGGTATTCGCTAAGGTAGGCATTTTTTGTACAAAGGGCATCAAAGCCAATCAAGTAACAGTATTAACATAATTGTAAGCGGCAAATTATAAAATCATAATATTTGTAACTATTGCAATCACGTACCGGCACCACTGAGCCACTTTGTTCTACAGTACGCGGTCTTGAATGTCAATCGTGCGATAGTAACGACACCAACGAATCACCGAATGGCCCACCGGCATATTTCGTATCAGAACTTGACGATTCTTATGTTTGACGGAAGAAAATAATTTGAAGTATAGCGCTATTTGGGTGGAAGTAATTAAGAACTCATAACGACTTCTGAGGAGTATATTTATATGTACAATTATAATAAATATGATATAGTATTGTTTATCGGGTGCTCCTCTTAAGAAGATAAATACTTTCTGCCATACAATTGTGCCTTCTTTTCAAATCCAACAGACTTTATGGGGGTATTCAATTTATAAAACGGATTCATGGAATACTGCGTGGGAAAAGCAGAGATTAATGTTGATGCGGACAATGCCGGTGCAGACATTCTATCAGAAAGATTTCTTACTTTGATGTATGTCTCATACATCTCATTAAAAAAGTTCTTTATGCCATCCTCGTTTTTACTATCGTGCACCATAACAAATCTGATGTGGGTAGCTGTTACGAAAGCACTCACGAACCATTGATTGAACTTATCCACTACCTTTAAATGCATATTCGTTGTTTTCCATGTGTGCTCATCGACCAGATCCAATGCAGCGTGTGCAATAAACTGGTTCAAATGAGTGTGATCTTCCTTCTATTGAATAAAATAGGAGGAATGTACAACACAATAGCCGCTTGATTTTCTATTCATTTCAGTGGCCTACTTCTTGTTCAAATAAAACCTGCTGCTCTTTACTTGTCTACATTGTTAATTGATACTTTCAATAATCCAAGTTATTAGGACGGAATGATGTGGTGAAATAATACCAAGACTAGACAAAAGGCACAGAGCTGCCGGAAAAGGGATTGTAAAAATGAAACTATCACATATCCAATAGACAAACATCATTGATCAAGCTACATAACCTGGAGATACCGCTATTGTATAGCGGCGATGTAAAACAAACCTTCGCATCTTTCCCGGAACTATTGAATTCTATTTCGAAAAGCGGATTGTCCGCGTGACCCACAATTGCGAAATAATAGTTTCCTGTCATTTTACACGCCAGTAAAATATTCAACTGCACTGCGTTCGACGCGAGCGAGTGCACGCTCACTGACTTTTTTCCATCTTATCGCAACGCTCAATGCTTGCTTTAACCCGCATGCACTCCTATATGAAGCAACCTGTCAAATACCCCACCCTCGCTAGAATCACGCGTCATTTAACGCAAAAACAAACACACGGCTGTCTCTTTCGAAATTGTTGAATTGAAAGTCAAAGATGGAGTTGTCGCTGTGATCGCCGAAGGCATATATGAAACTTAAAAGATATATGAAAAGATGGCTTGATAAGAATAATTATCAACGCGTATAATAATATGTATTACTCCCAGTAGATAAATGTCGTCGGTAGATATCTGTGTCATGTTCGACCATTTAAATTCTTCAAGGCTATAGCTGGCATGGCTGGCATATCTCCTCCTGGAAACCTGTTTCCGCATACTCAACCCTGACATACACACCCTATTCTCAATCGTAATTCTGGCCAACGACTATTTTAGGCAAATATATCTTTCTCTCACCTATTTCTGTTACTATTCACGTAAATGCACGTCATTGTAAGTACATAATGAAGATAATTACGCAAAAAGAGTTCTACATTGGCCACAGCTTGTATTGGTTCAATGGAAAAGGAGCATTATTAGTTTTATTACTCTATTTTGCACTACTCCAAAACGACAGAGTAGTTCGACTGTGTGTGAATAAGGAACGTCATCTGGTTCATGTAGAGTCGGCCTTGAAGGGGTTAATATTCGTTCGGGCTCATGGAAAGGTCGAAGTGTTATTGCAATCGGTCCTGGAGGAGTGATTCGCAAATAGCTGGCAGGCAATTTCGTATTCAGGAGAAACTTGCGTGCCGTGCATGCCGTGCATTCCGCATGGTGGTGGACGGGCAGCGTTGTGCGTAATCATACACAATAGCAAGGATGAGAAGTGGCGTTTTGCTGGCGTTGCACATGTGCATCGTACTGTCCTTCGTCCGGCACACACGAGACCAGTGCTCTGTTTTTGCGTGACGCGAGCTTGCCTTGCATTCATGGGCTAGCCGACCGAGGATATGTGAAACGCCGCACCATGGAATCTCCAATGATCGAAAGCGTTTCGACATACTCAAACCGGTACGTGTCTGCCTCATTTGTTATTCGTTTATCCCTTTCGAATTTATTGCCGGCGATTGCAAGGACTTTTGACGGGCACGGTGGTTTCGTAGCACGGCGACGCTTAAGTTTTTGGAAATGGAAAGTTGATCAGTTCGGTATGTGCACTTTTCGAATGAAATTGTGATTTCGAGCGAAGCGGGTCAGCTTCCTATTGATTCACCGTTTTGTCATTGGCACCTACGACAATCTCGTAAGAGACAGTCTACTTTAAAAGTTGTAAATCATTTATTATATTGCTCCAATTATATGGATTGTATTTTGTGAAAGAAAATTATAGAATACTCCAAACATTCGCTTTCAAACTTTGAATTACTTCACTGAACTTCCCTCCGAAGTTATTGAACTCTCCTCTTTGCCTACTAAAATTCATAATTATGTTCTATTTATCTTTGTAACATAGACACCTGTATTTGAATTTGCTCACTTCACATTCTGATGCTCGTACAGACAATAGGTTGCATAATACTATTTGCTGGATGCATACAAGGCAATTCTCCCATGTGCACTTGACCAAACTAACACATCTAAGCCATACATGTAGCATTCCTACCTTTTATATGATATGTCACTTTTATGGTGGGAAGAAGAGTAGATAAGATAATGCATTCAGCCAGTCGTTAGTATAGTTTTGCACATACCTTCTAACAGTGTTAACAGGAGTGGCTCGGCTCCTGAAGTTTCACATTGGTTTTTGTAACACATAAAATTATTAGGCGTATCCCAAACCGGTAACTTGATCTTATCCAATGTGATAAGGATATATCACGACACAGGAAGCATATGCTGTCCTTCCAAAAGAGCATAGTATAACTCAAGCTTAATTCATGATTTGTTATTTTTTATTAGGTTTGTGAATTTTTGGTGCTTATCAAAGAGTATAATGCAAGAGCATATGTTAAACATATAATAACTATGCTCGTGTGACCTGAAGTATTAAAAAGTATAATTATCTTGGAACACAAAGTACTATAAGTGTAAAAGAGCACCAACAAAAAATGTGCTAATTTCTAGTGGTGTGTATGCCTAAATATTATGTACACACAAGATGTACGAAATAATATTTAACTTCGCTCCTGCACTTCGCAGTTTTCAGGTATGTTTGCGCAGATAACAAATTTTTATGTTTATGTGCCTGTGTGCATGTGGTAAATCTACTTAGATTTATCTTTTATGCCTTGATGCGTCGATGATACTTGAACAGGGTTCAACATTTATCTGTCTGCTGTTACAAGCAGTACAAGTAATTTGAAAGCCAAAAGTTTTTAGATTGTTCTGTAGTCAGATGTTGTTCTGCAGACTGTTAAATATTGTATGACTGTTACAATGCTATACTGTGTTGCAGCTATTCCAGTTCAAAGTTTACACAGTTTAAGCTTATAAGTGACAATGAATGGGAATGAGCATATCATATTAATTACAGTATTTATACGTGTACTAAATTGAAGTTATAAACTTTTATAAAATACCATGCTTCAACAAAGGCTACCAAGCTTCGATGGTAAGTATAAAATCTTATATAGTTTTAAAATAATTCAAAGAAACTTTGTAAAAAATATAATACATGCATCAAAATGTACCCTTGATTAAATAATTTATTGTTTATGTGACAGGTGCTAGAAGCGGGAAAAGATTTGTCTTGACCCTTGCTGCTGGTATGATCTTCGGTTTCCTGTCAGCATGCCTTTTAATAACATCAGCTAGAGATGTGCCGCACATGTTTAATTGGTTTCCTGGTAACACCATACTTACGAGAGACCCTCATCACTACTCAGAATTTGAGTCAGAGGTGTGTATCTTTGAATCTAAATAGGTTTTATATAACAGACAATAGTGCAATTTACTTACATACACATGCTCATCAGGTTGGTCCTGAAACGGAGGTAAAATTCCATAACGAAGATGAAGATTTTCATAGGGGTGAGGATAAAATTGCTCAAGATTTAGCAAGCAAAGTACGTGTCCTTTGCTGGGTAATGACTGGTCCAAAGAATCATCAAAGTAAAGCGCGACACGTAAAAGCGACGTGGGGTAAACGATGTAACGTTCTATTATTCATGAGTTCCGCGGAAGGTAAATTGTTTAGAGTTCAATTGCGAAGTTTTTGTGCCTTGTTCTTCTAATAAATCAAATCTTGTACTCAGATCCCAGTCTGCCTACCGTGGTATTACCGGTAAAAGAGGGAAGGGACAATCTATGGGCAAAAACCAAAGAAGCGTTCAAATATTCATATGAAAAGTACAAAGATAAAGTTGATTGGTTTATGAAAGCTGATGATGATACGTAAGTATAAACCGAATCGCTTGTACAATCGCTGTGGTCCAGATAGTTTTATAAAAACAATAGATAAGTCGCTAGGGAGGAGATAGAAATATATATTGCAGAAATAAATGTAGTGAATGAAGAATTTGGTCGAAAGATGTTTGAAGTCGTTAGATTTTTAGGAAAGAACGATTTTATTCTTGCTTGCTAGTCCTAGGGCTGCAATTTCTGATACACAATTTGATGACACTTTCAGATACGTCGTAGTAGAAAATCTACGATACATGCTGTCCTCATACAATCCAAATTCGCCACTATATTTTGGATGTAGATTCAAGCCTTTCGTAAAGCAAGGATATATGAGCGGTGGCGCGGGTTATGTACTTAGTAAAGAGGGTCTACGTAAATTCGTGGAAGAGGGTTTACCCGATAAAACCAAGTGTCGGCCAGATAATGGTGGTGCGGAGGACGTAGAAATGGGAAAGTGCCTCGAAAACATTGGAGTGCGGGCAATGGACACTAGAGATCCACACGGTCGCGGAAGGTTCTTTCCTTTCGTGCCGGAACATCACTTAATCCCCAATCACGTAGATAAAAATTTTTGGTACTGGAAGTACATTTATTACGACACCAAAGACGGACTGAACTGTTGTTCCGATACCGCGATCTCGTTTCATTATGTCTCACCTAACATGATGTACGTACTTGAGTACCTAATTTACCACTTAAGACCATATGGCATTACCCATGGTTTGGAGAAGGTTACTCCGGATCAGTCATCTACATTGACCGAATACTAGTCCCTACATTGTCGTTATTAGAATCCTATAAGTACCAACAATGTTTCTTTCACTACTCATTTTTTGATTAATTTACAACGCTAGTCCGTTCAAGCCAACGAATTGAACGTTAATATACTTTTCAATGATAAAACGTGTGATATACATAGTGCTCCTAATATATGCATAAATATGTTTATACGTACCTATACTTTAAGATGGGAAAAAAGAAAATCCACTCAATTGAATAGATCAAGAAGGGATGCACACCATCGGTAAATGCATATTGCAAGCATACCAGAAGTGCATTAAACTTTTGGACTTGGATCTTTCAAGTATTTGATAAAGTGTTTCTAAGGAATGTGTATAGTACCCAGATATTGAGGCGTATGGATAGCCACATACGCAAATAAATTGTATATGAATGGAAATGGTTACTTAATGCTAAAATGTACAGGAATAGTAGAAAAACTAATGTGTAATTTCCAAACGAAGAAAGTATTTAAAAGAAACCGGCTATCAAAGTCCGCTGTTGTTTTATAGACTTATGCCGAGTAGTTAGGTGAAGGTATCGGCAATCCTATTTTGTATAAATGTTTGGCAAAATGCACCAAATTTGATATTTCTACTATGCTTGCAACGTTAGCCATAAAACACTTTGTTTCGTATAAAATGAGGTATATAATTATATATACACATAAAACTGTATTTCATAATATAATAATGATAATAATTAATAATTAATAATAATAATCCCAATAATGACATACTACCCAGGTAATAAATACTATAGTTACAGAGTGAGTGTTGGGTGTGTGAGTAAATTAACCAATTATTTTAGGGGGAGGGTTAGGGTTTCTATGTACAAGTCATATTTGTACTATGCGACTGACGCAATTGGCCACCTTGGCTTCACTCAGACGCGCCCCGTAGTCACTTCTTGTCTTTTTTAATCATTTCTTATGTTGCAGGGAAACAACCTCTTAATGATTCTTCTCATTGCTCTTATTCTCTCGTGTACTCCCTTTTCTCATTCAATTATCTAATCTCGGCGATGTCTCACTTCATAAATTATTTAAAAACAATATTTTACACTATAATGTATGTATAATATATAGAGGTCACCTAATTCGAATAAAATTTGTCAAACAGCATCGAAAAATTGCGCTGGTGGGTCCAGGAAACGTGATAACAGTGACCCAATGCCGCGCGAGCATAATATAATATTATTATAATTGTCATACTTATCTCACACCAGGGGCTTGTACGAGGCATTACTTATAAAAAAGAAGTTCGCCTCTCTTTATATCATCTATATAAAATTAAAAAACAACGTAATATCATTTATATTACTTCGTCGTTATTAATAATAAAAGCTTTGTACAAAATTCAATTTACAATTAAAAACTTTTGGTTATGTAATTTTCTAGAGATTCTGATTTGTAATTGAACTATCTATCGGGTAGAGAGGCAATTGGAAGTTGGTTTCTTAGAATGCACTCTCATTGTTCTCCCTCTCTCTTTCACTCTCTATGTCCACATCACATGAATGTGCTATGACTTTCACTCGCCGAGGTTTACTTACGTGTATGCGCTTTCTTCTTTTTTACTGATTTAGTCGGCTTGTATACACTCGTGTCCGTGTATGTGGGAGTATTTTATGTGTCCTTGAGTGTGTATGTCGGTGCTTAAGTGAGAATCCCATTTTTTTCATTTTCTATTTCCTTACTAATATTAGTAAAACACAAAGCACGATCTATGACGTCAGTTTGATTTGATGAATATTAATAGAAAAGTTTTAAAGAGAACTGCTGTGTATCGATCTTCGGATTCGCGTCCTTTATTTTCACTATCTGCTGCGCAAATTGGCTACGGTCGTGCGAATCAATATTCAATATTAATTCACAGCCGAGCGGAAGCGGATGCTCGGCTACGCGTGTCGAGAGATCATCGACAACTGGTTGAACAACCATTCTCTCAGTAATCAGAGAATGTTAGTCACTAACGTACAGTTGGTGTTGGACGTAGGAAACCAGTTGCTCTCGTAAAGCCCCAAGTGACGGTACGATAAGGAGTGCGTGAGAGAGGTGCACATACTGCACTACGAAGGAAGAGGGTGGTGTGGGTCAGACGAGAGCTGCCGCTGCGTGATAGAGTTGCATGAGCGCCTGTACGTGCACCGGCAGACAGGATAGCCGGTCCTTGGTGTTCGCGTCCACCGCCAGCCAGGATAGTGCATTATAACCCTCCAACACGTACCTAAAAAAGACCAATTGTCCTGTACAATCTTACATAACCATTTGTTGCTTATGTCATAGCACACTTGAAAGCTTCTTTAATACTAGAGTTCCTGAATCCTTTTCCTAAAAAGATGCATAAGTAAACTCATCAGGAAAACGCAATCCTATACCTAAGCACATCGGTGGTATACTGCGAATCCAATGGATGAGCAGTGAGTGCACTCTGCTGCTGAAGCAGATCATCGCTATTTTGCTGTATTGCAGGACTGTGTAGATGTAAGGCGTTCTTTAAGAACACGGGGCAGACACCTTCGAGGTGAGGACATGCGGCCCAAAACCACGGTGGCATACGCCCTGTTGGTGCAGTAGACACTAAATAACCAAGAGCAAGTGGTTGTTGTAATAATGTGCCAACTTCCTCTGCTTGTTCAGCCACGGCGACCTATAACCCAAAAAAACTTTCAATATCCAGCCTATTTCGAATTAATCTTCTCTGCAATATTAATATCAATGCAGAGAGCATCTCTTCGTGAACGAATATACTTTCGTCTTCAACTTACCCGCGGTGTATTGCTGCAAGGAAATGGACTACCCGGACCATCGTGATTACCTAAGCCTGACCCGCCACCATCACCTCCTAAAGGAGAACCTTCGGGACGGTGCGGGCTGCCACCAGGACTTTGTCCTCCACCTGCCCCAGCTTCTGGCCAAACATTGAAGATATCATTGAAATCTCCCATTCCTTCCATACCCTCTGCCATATCATCATTAAGAGCAGAAAATAATTCATCATCCCCAAGTTCTGGTCCATTAATATGCTGTTCTTGAAATGCAGTCTGCGACGACTGAAAAAAGCGACTCATTAGTATTGTAATTAACATAAGACATTGTCGTATGGAAATGTGTCGCTTGGGAAGGTCTCGTACCTGTGTGGTAGCAGATGTAGGAAATACAAGTATGTGGGTGCATGTGACATCCTGTGGTGTAGATAATTGGCAGTTTACAGATGCTTGGCTGAATCGTTCATCAGGCGTGAACTGGTCAGCCATAAGTCTGAGAGTAGAATCTGGTTCAAGTGAGACTAAACACGCACTGAGTACACAAGGAGCTGCTGATGGATATATAAGACTGCATTGGCCACATATCTCCTTCAAATGTTTGGATGCTTTCAAGAGAGCTTTTCTTGAGAGCAGCCAACTCCAACCTTTGAGCTCTCCATGGCCTATTCGACCAACGCGCCCTACTACCAATCTCCATGGTTGCACCTGCAGTGGTATTAAATCATATAGAAATGTACAACATCTCACATTTATATTTAATGCGAGTACTTTAAAACAGATGTTAAAGAATGTCTTTTTACTTACACCTTGGGACATGACGCTTAGGATAAAATCCATTAGCTTTTGCAATCCGATTCGTCTGGCCGAGGCTCGTTTTCGTCGCTTTCTATTCGGAATATCAATATTGATCGTGGCTGTTTCAAATATTTCGCCCCGATCATCTGTTGCGACTGCCAATAACCACGATTGATCCTCGCTGAGGCAATAGCTCAAGTAAAGTACTGCACATTCCTCTGGACCCGCTATGCCGAAAGACTCAGGCGCCTCGCTTTTCGCACGTAACGGTGCTAATACATACGCTGGTGCGTACAACCGATACGGTGATTTGTTCCGTTCCTGATGTAGAGTTGCAAGAGTATTACTATAAGACTGAAAATCGATTCATCGCTATTTTACTTTTAACTACTACAAAAACGAAAAGGCTCAAACAGCGGCTCGTTCTGTCACATGGAAAAGCAAAAGGAATATAATAAGCAGCGTGTGTGCTTACATCTTTACTCTTAAGGAAAAGATCTGCAGCAGCAGCAGTCCCAAATCCGGTGAGACTTTTAACTGTGGAATTATGATTTAATAAACGGCGACCTTGCAGGAAGACGTTCAAAGCTAGTGCTCTCATTTCGTCTTGACTTTTTCGCCTTTCCCTGGCACGTCCTAATTCCATTATGCTTTCTAGGGATATTAACTAAAACAAAAATTATTTGCTTTTAGATTGCGAATCATTAAACTAATCAAATGAAGAAAAGTATCATTCGTCTTTAATTACCTGAACATTGATATTAGACCTAAGGTTTTCGGGCATGCTATTAACAGCTGCTGAATACGCTCGTAATAAAGCTAAAATTGCAAGCCTTCGACGGTCAGGATCCTCGGGCCCTCCTAATGAAAACGGTTCAACCAAATATACAACTATAGCAGGAGGTTCAACTTCCTCCTCGTCGGGTCCTACAGTCGTATTGGTAGGTGTGGTGGCAGTCTGTGTGGTTGGTGTTGTATTACCGACGTTGGAATTCGGATTTGTTGCTGTATTTGAAGATGGTGTCTCGCTCCTCGGATTTTCTCCTTCTACGAAATGGAGGGCGAATTTGAAGCTTTTCCAGATGGCCATGATATTGTGTATGAAACACTTTGACAAGTATAGTGAACATACCAACTGATTCAGGTTTTGTTGTTAATACATCGGGAGTAGCTGGCATAGTGTCGGTTACGGGGATAGTGGCCTGTTGCTGCTGCTGATTCTTCGATGATTGTGTGTCACCGGGATCTAATAAACTTCGATCTTGTATAACCTGCGTCAAGTAAGGTGCTAGCCGATGATTACAAACTTGGGCGTATAGCCTTAATAATTCCCCTAATTGATTCTCTCCTAAGAGTTTAAACCAATCATCTATAGGTTGTTTGGCCTGTTTCTGTATCGTGGATTTCCCGACACGAAGAATACCATCACGCAGTGCTTTCGAAATTGGGGTATGCCTGCCGAGTCGGCATATCTATGAAAAAAAACGAGACAGCACTTAATGAGATGCTCCCTCTCTTAAGTATAGGGTTATTACAGTCTAGGAAAGAGTATTGACTTACTTCATATGTAGTAGAGAGTTCCCGGAAGAATGATTTTACTTTGCTGATCACACAATCACTGTCTGGAGCGACCACTACATAAGCAACATCTCTTGAACCAGCATATGGCTCTAGCAATAACTTTTCCCAATAACTGAGAGCATAAGGTGACAAGGACAGCCAATCTCGATCGTATCCAACAACTAGTGCAGGTATTGGTTGTGGTTCACAGCGATCGTCCGTTCCACGCCCAGCCAGCCGATGGAACTGCCTCCAAGTGAGTGGTCCAGCAACGGTATACGGTGCTTCCCACATACGAGTAGTACACTTCTTTTGCACTGCATCTTGTAAGAGAGGTTGCAAAGCTCTCATCATCCGCACGATATCACCACTACACTGAGGTCCTCTTGCTCTGAGGAACACCCACCGATGCACCCCATTCACGCGAGTAGTTCTTTCGTTGTGCGTACCATCGATTTTGCCCTGATCGAGAGCGGCAAGAGAAACTTCATTGCCATCGTTGAATTCCAAAGTATTCACACTTGGTGCGATCATAGGGTAACTCTTCATTGCAGCGTAAATCCTAGCAGCCCGATAGAGACTACTTGCCGAGCTTTGCACGATCAAACACTGTTCCCGCAATAGTTCTAATACATTCGGTGTTATGACGTCGAGACCTTCCACAGCTTTGCTGATCCCGCATGCAACTGAAACTAGTGAGCCCTTCTTCTTTTCGGCTGGATCCTCCGCGATTCCCGTGATTTCCATTTCGTCTTCATAAAAGAGTCCAGCCCTGTGAGCCAACCGTCGGTTGACAACAGCGCTAAAACCGCAACTGCACCTGATTTGATCATCGTCTTGGAATAGCGCACCTCCTGACCACGAATTCATTAGGTAAACACCCGCGTCTGCACCTTTAATGTTGCCGACAACTTTCGGTCCAGCATTGCAGACGCAAAGACTGCAACTATCGAAATTATGATCGCGGAAGATGTTAAGCGCGGTATCTCCCAAAAGAATATTCACAATCAATGAATTGGCTTCTGGTGCACGAGTGGGTCCCGGTGTATCAGCTTCGATACTATTCAGATTCTTATTAAGATACGAAGACGTCGTAGATGTGGCTGGGCTTGGTTGGTCATATGGTGGAGGTGGCGGTCTACCGGACAAAGTGGCTGAACGGTACGGTGCTCCGAGTGGTGCAGGGCTTGGTGGACAAGGTTGCTGCTGTACAGAACCAGGCCTCGTCGGTGGTAGTGGTTTTTCAGTAGTAGTGGATGTAGGATTGCACTGCCAGGAAGGTCTGTACACGCAGTGCGATGGCAGTGTGACGGGCGGCAGAGATTGACTGGGCAAATTCGTCAGGGGGGCGTATTTGGAAGAACCAACCATCTTGCAGACGGGTGTAGGTTTGAACACGTAAGTCCAATCCTCAATATTTTCCTCTTGAGGTGAACCCATGTTGGGATAAATGTCTGGGACATGCCTGAGTGGTCGTTGAGGTACAGACAATTCAGTCTGGTCCATTGAAGGATCACTCAATTGACAAGGCGAAGCAACTGGATTATGTTCCAAGGATGGTGGTGTTGGGAACATTTTTGAGAGCTCTTCTGGTCGCAACACGCCTACTCCTCTATTATTATGCTTAGTGCTACAGTCTATTCTTGTTTCCTCATGTAATCCACCAGATTTGTTGGACCCCGGTGGAGTTTGTACTTGTAGCTGATTCAGATTCTGTAAAAAAAAATTTCGTAGCATGATCACACAATATAATTTACAATGACATGTACACATATGATAAATATAGAAACATACGGTTTCGTCACTAGAAGTGTCGGGATCGGAATTATCAAAGATTTGGTCCAAATCTTTATAGGATGGTTGAAGTCCTTCACTAGTAAACAGAGATCCTGGTTTGGTTGGATCGTCCCGTTGTCGCCTTAGTCCATCGACACCAGTTCCATTCTCCTCGCCTGTCGCATCAAATTCGTATGGATCCGACCTTCTCCCCATACAGTCTCCCTGTAGAATATCAATAAAAGCATCATACTTGGATTCAAGGTCAACGTATGTATTGAACGAAAGAGACACTCACGACATTAACGTTTGGTTCTTGCTTAATTTCTAATTTCGGTGCTTGCATCTGGGGAGCCTGTGAGTTCATTGGTGGATAGAGCGAATTGCTCCGCACATTCGGCGGACTAGTAGTTGAACCTTTGAAACGCTTTACAGGGTGGTTGAGCCAGGCCTCCTGCGTTGAATAGTCATAGAGCCAGGACAAAGGCTGCTCATCCTCCAAGAGCGCGCCTTCGTATTCTCTAGATGCTAAGATTGGTCGCTTTAAAGTTGGCCCGGGAGCAGGACTATGTACTGGGTTGTTACACGCGGAAGATGTTGACTTAGGGCCTTGCGATGGTGTTAATGGAGGGGCAGTGTTCGTATGACTGGGTGGAGGTTGAGGACTGAGGGTAGGCATTGTAGGCTCTGCTGGTGGAACGGATGCTGGCTCGGAATGTGGAGTCGGAAGAGGCGAAGGAGCAGGAGAACCTGGTGAACCGACTGATGGAACTGGTAGGCAATCTCCTCCTGTTGGTGGTCCCCTTGAATAAGAGGGTGGTCCGCCCGGTGGTGTACTAGGTGCTTCTGTTCTGCTCAGTATAGACCTGTTCGGGGTAGATACAAACGATTATAACACTTGTGTTCCGAGGATATTGCAATAATAACTTAAAATTGCCCATAACCAATAAATGCAAATGCTACAATGCACTGCTTTATGCTCTAAGATGAATACAACTATCGTGTAGAATAGACTGTCGAACTTTACGATATTATTATGGGTATTGCATGTAATCATCCACAATCTTGTACTGTATGTTCGCTTCTTATTATTACGATTTAGATACGAGTTTGTTATACATTTTTTAATAAAAAAAATATAACAATCACACATCGTACAGTTTTCGATCGTAGATGATAGTTGAAGCACTTGGTAAGATTAACATGAATATGATACCAATCTCATTAACCTTAGGCAGGCAGCTCTGGTATATTCTATGAAACCCATGCTTAGACTCAGAATTTCTACTTGACAGAGACATGCAAAGCATAGTAATGCTATCCTCCACCGGAAGAAATTATAATACGAAAGGAAGGGTTAAACATGAACCGCATATATGTATATTAATCGGATTATTGAGGCTCCTAATTAAGAAAAAGTATATTTGAGATGTATCAATTAGCAATCAAAGTAATGGTACCTTATATGAAAGGCTGTTAAAGAAAATTTTAAAAAATGTCTTCCTTATACGCTTGGGACGATACATATATCAGCTACACATATGTATACTTACAAAACTTTCCCAATTAATAAAAATGGGTAACCGATTCCACTCATGGAAATATATACAAAATATCTGTATTAGTCGTTTCGGCTACCGGTCTAAGTTTCAATAATCCCTGCTGACAGTCGTCATTGATAAAACTGCCAGTTATTAAGAGATTACACGTTTTATGCACACGATCTGTATACGATCGGCGATACACATGCCAGTGCTTTTTTATGCGTTAGATTTGGTTACTTAAATGACGGAGTAAGTAGCATAGCTGTTTAAAAGCAATGAATTGCGAAATGACGTTATGGTATTTTGTGATCATATGGTACTGATATCATTGCAATGATTAATCAAGGACCAAATGGGTTTCTCTTGATATGGGGGTAGAATTACCCACCTTGGGGCACTAGCAGGGACAGAGGGACAAGCATCCCACTGGGTGGTAGAGCGTCTGTGAAAGGGTACGACCCTCCGTCCACCTTTATCTACTCTCTCCCTCTGAACCTGAGAGGAGGCCAGGCTCTTCCAACCCCCGGGGGTCGCATACCTGCAACCGATGTATTTAACATCTTGTCTCCTTCTCTCCGTACTTAATTTTACTTCTGTGACGTATCGAGTCCTGAAGCAAAGTATCGTTCTCTTATATTTCACGATTGCTATGATCCCGATTCAACACTCTGCATATGCCCCAATTTATATCCTCAAATTCTTCGAATATCACGATATGGAATTTTGAATAATTCATGTTTTATAGTTGATTTGAAATTGATATGAAATTTATAAGAAGTACAATGATACTAGAAAGATACAGGCATCTACATCTATTTTATATGAACAACAATTTTTATGAATATTGCGGTCATGTAATATACGTAGTGCTACTTCAGGACCCTTCAAACTTTAGAGATAGTAGTACGCCATAGTAATTTATCATAAACGACCTATCATTCATACAATGGCTCAAATGAAAAGATAGAAATATTTGAGTATAATATACTCTTGAAAAAATGTGTTTAAAATCCATTGAAAAAGAGATGGGATCATTGAGCCCATCAAAATGACATTCGAGCCATCGTGGGAAGTTGACATGCACACATTGCAACAGCCATTAAAAACTACTATCTGCAGTACAATAATTTAAACAATCTACATTCTATAAAATGTGCTTCAACATGCAAACAAAACCAATATGATTACAGACTCTACTATTCAACCGTTTTCGAATAAAACAGGAAGCAGTCGCAAGAAATAAATATTTACTGCTACCTTGAATAAATCTGCCACAAAAATGACTCAAAATAAGACGGTGACACATTTCTCTCATATAAGATGAAATATACTCATAAACACACATATCTCAAGATTTATAGTACAGTTAATTCATTCGCACAAATGTCTACTATTACTGCACTGAACTCAGTTCTGTTCAGTAAAGGTGCCTAGTGCTATTCAGCCAAAACTTTCAATTCGAATTGTATTGTTAATTTACCTCGTGCAATGCAGTAAGGGGGCTCCATTAAAAACAACATGCAAGCTTTGTACTCACTTTGAACAGGTACAGGAAGACTTTTGCGTCGGTTCTACGAAACTCCAGGTCCCGGGTTCTGTGGAAGATTCTGTCTTGGAAGCAGGATTAGGTGAACACAAAGTACATTCTGCCCACACGCGTTCTGGCAATTCAGTAGCTGCCCGTAGTTCCTGTTGGCCGAGAAGAGGGTGTTCGCAGCTAGCAGGACTACTTGGTGGAGAAAGGGGTGTCTCTGGTGGTGTATCGTCCATGTCTGTCACTAGGACATAACAGGAAGGATAACGCATTCGTACACCGCCGACAAGCACTTCCACCAATGGTGGAAGGCCTGCCTCGGTGTTGCTGCCATTAATCGGATAGAAGTGTTTCCATTCTTCAAGGAGCTGACTATCCATACGTCCCACCTGGCCAGTTAAGGTGCCTGCTAAACCATATGGAGCAAGAATCACTGTAACAAACAATAATCGTCGTCAATACCGATTTGAAATTCTAAATAAGTTTTATTATTCAAATTATAGTGCCCAATTTCTGGGTCCTTCAAGAAGAAACACAATTATTAGTTACCCTTAACACCAGATTGGGAAGTTTGGGTGCGTTGTAAACATGTTCTCGTAAGATGCCGCACTGCAGGATGCTGCCTGACATCCACACTGGCGCAAACAGTGCTTTCTCCGTGGACGAAGAAAGCAAACGAGAATGATAGATGGATGCTGCAATAAAAAAATTGAAAGATTAAGCTTGCAGTTAAGGGATACTGCAAAAAAGCAAGTTTTCAATAAAATGGAAACTTTTCAAGCTGCAAGAGACAATATATAGACAAGGTAAAAATGCAATATACCTGCTAAAACGATGTTTTTCGAAGCCATCGTACGGCTGTACAAACCACTTTCCTAAGCGAACGAAATCGTGGGATAATAAGCACCGTTCGATCAAGTTATGCAGAGCTTTGAAAAGAAGTGACCGGCACTCGTATGACAATCCGCTTTCCCAAGAACCCTGTTCACTCTCTGTAACAGGAATAAATATCGTAAATATTATACACACATTGTATTCCTTAATCTTATTTGTACACTGTTCCCTGCCAGCAATCTACTTTTCGAAGCGAAGTTCGGTGGAACGTGTTAACGGTAGAGGAGAAGATGCAACGTGAAAGTACGCAATCCGTGCAGAAAATCACGGTTGGGTCACGACGGTAATAGTCTCTGCGCTGAAGGTAGAGGTGAGAGAAGCTGGCCGAGAAAACGGAAAAGTTCTAGAATTCTACGGAGCGCGGATGGGCCAGGGCCAGCTTTCCCCTTGGCGTTGTTCTCATGCCAATGCCTCGAAACATGAGAACTCGCCAGTGCCAGTTGAAACAGATATCTCTACCCGCCTGCTAATTCAGGAAGCTATTAAGTCGAATCCGCGAGTCCAATGCTCGGGAAATTCGAGTTATTTCATCAGCTAGACGATTCATCCCTACCATTTTCATCTGCCCAAAATTCCCAAGCATCCATGCACGTGAGTACGTTGTTCAACGTGATTGTAAATAACTCCAAGCGCAATTGTTCTGATGTAAGATGTTCGAGGTCGAGTATCTGAAGCATAGATGGATTTAGAGACTGAGAGATAGTGTCATACTGACAATTATACAGCAGGGGACAAGTATCTGGCGAGCAGCCGGCGCATGAAGATTGCACCGGGGTAGTTGGGAGTCACTGGTCAGGCGAACACGTGTTCCCTCGATCGATATGACCGGAGCTTGTGGGAGCTGCATCTGTCTCCTCATCGGCGACTAGCCACCAAGCGCAGACTACTGCACCTCCCAAAATTCTCGCCCTCCTACCCTATACAGTACACCCCGCAAACGTTTGCCCACACGTACTACCGGTGGGAATGCGCTTTTCCCACGCCCAAGTACTTACACTACAGGGAATACAGTTTTAGCAGTTCCATTTTCCCAAATAAGAACTTACTTCACACGGGAAGAGCCTTATGTCTGACATATCCACCATAATAATTTGCAAAGAAAAGTTTCTCCGCGTGACTTAAAGAGTCGCATGAATACACCTGAGGACCGACTGGGTTAAATACTCGAGGAGTGGTCGTACGAAAATAACCGGATTCATGGTGTTACTTGTTACGGAGTGAAATGTAGCTTGGCCCATAAAACTTCAAGGCGGAAAGTGATGCGGTTACGCACTTCACCATGCGACTAAGTGGAAATGTCGTCACTCTATTTATGCTTTCTTATCAAGATGCCTCTATGCGGGCAGTTGACCCCTGACAACGACTGTTCCCATCTCGCGATTCGTGTCAGCTCATATTTTAGTTGCAAGTCATTAATGAACGTAAAATATAAAAGTATTCCTGAACATGAGAAGGTAGATTCTCGACAAAACATATATATACATCGGCTTTACTGGACCCAGTCTGTAATTGGTGCAGGCTGCAGCAGAGCGCTGCCATGCCACTATACGTTGCATTGCACCGAGTTGCAGACAAGTGCACGGTTCAGCGACCCCGTGTCGGGAAACATGGCTTCGTCGGGTTGCATGACGTTACCGCTCTCGGTCGGCTCGCGCACCTTCTCCTCGGAACAAAAGTACGCCGAGCAGAGTGTGCTGCCCGCAAGATCGTCCGACCAGCCGGTTCGCCGGCATGGCTTTCCAGTTGATCTGGGCTCTAATCAGAGCCTAACCGGTGGTACCGGCCGGCTTCGAGAGTTCTGCAATCGATAATCTCTGCCTGTGCTGCTTGCAGCACAAGCTGAGGGGATCTTTGAAAGTTCTCTTGGAGCTGAACTTTACCAAGGTAACAATTAACGAGCTTTTCTCCCGAGAGTCATTACGCTCTTGGTAAGACTGTCTTAAGTACTAAGAAACGTTCCGCAAGAATACCAAAAGACCTAGTATCGAACATGACAGATTCAATTCAGAAGAATACTAGAGAAATGATAAGCTCCTATTACATAGGACCTTCGAGGACTATACTATACCGAATTCAATGACTAGTCGTAAATCCCTAGTACTAACGTAACGCTTCGACCCTTCCGAACAACTTATGCAATACTACAGTAGAACCACCACCACCACCTTTCAGAGCGACAGTACTCTCAGTGATGAAGGAAGAACGTGCTGGCCTTCGCAGAAAAGGAGAAACCACCAGGACAGCAGTGTAAAAGACAAAAAGACAATGGGCAAGAGAGCTTCGTGCGTGGATGCCGCAGGTACGTAACGGTAGTAGAGGCAGAGTTTCTCTGAGTAACTCGCAGGTGAGTGAACGAGTGTACAAGATCGTGCGTTCTTCTTGATGGTGTTGCTGTTGTACGCCGGTACTAACCGCATGCGATGAGCTCCGGCGACACGAGTCCGGAGAGATCGGGTTCCTCGCCGTACCAGAAGATCCAGAGCTCCTTAGCGGCGGTGAGCGATAAGGGTGGTGGCGCGGGCGAGGGTGCGATGCCCAGGTCGAAGATGCCAGCACCGGGTGCCGTGGAGTTCGCCGGGCCGGAATTGGCCGGCGTCGCGGCGACCCGCCGCCACACGCACAGAATGTCACCCGCGAGGCACCGTGAGAAGCTCGACAGCACCGGGTCCTCGAGGGGCGAACCCCCGAAACCACCGGCCACTTCGCCCCACACGAGCTTCTTCCATTTGATGCCGCAGAGGTCCGTCTGGAAAGAAACAAGTCATCGATTAGAATTTTTTACTCCAACACTGCAATACACTAATGTTTCATGCAGATACATATTTATCAACCGCATCGATTTTACCTTCTACCACATAACAGGATTAATTACTTTACTATCGTCGTAGTTTCTTTTTTGTACTAAGCAAAATGCAAAATACCTCGGATGGGAATAGATCAAATATCAACGTAATTGATAGATTTTTTTAATCGGTCATTAAATGACTGTTTATTACATTTTTGCTAACTATGGAAACAGTGGGTGATAAGATTTGGCCTTGGTTGAAATAGCTGGTCTACAATGCGTTAGGACATGAAAGAGGTGGAAGTAATATGCAGTAGTATTTAAATTTAGCACTTAAATTTCAATAGTGTGCAAATCATTAAGGCAGACCTAATAACAATTACGCGCGATGTTACGCGCAGATTAATTCAATGAGAGTAAGCCTTGTGGGTGTGCTCATTATCCTTTTAATAGAACACGAAGAGAGAGAGAGAGAGAGAGAGAGAAAGAGAGGGAGCTGGCGACACGGCGAGCGCATGAATCTTTCACAGGCCGCTTGTGCCGCGCATCACGCACCAAAACGTATCGCTCATGATAGCCGGCCATTGACAAAGGCCAGTCCTTGAACTTAGTACCGTTCTATTTCTATTTGTCACGCGACCCGACAAATCGTCAATCTGAGCGTGAAGTGACGATAGCCGCCCTTAATTCGCACAGGATTTCCAGCCACGAAGGGAAACCAGTGGACAATGGATACTGTGCCATAAATAAAAAGAGTGCACCGTTGCCCTTCGCAGGAAACGAAAACAGTCGAAGGCTGTGCTTCCGGAAGCAGGGGTACTCGAAGAGGATACTCGTCCACGGATTCTATCGTAAATATACACCTCGCGTTCTCAATGGAGCAGTGGCATGACGCACGAAGAGAGGAAGGTCGATAATGTCAAGCGTAAAAAGCGCAATGACCGTAATCGCAGGGTGTTAGGCGAACGAAGAAGAAGTAGCCGGGATTCCGTGCTAATGAGAATTCTTGGTGTCTCCACTAGCAGCGGAGTCCTCGCTCGTTCGACGGTGTGCTCGATAATGCACGATTTATTGAGTGCAAAGTGGCACGAGTGGCGGCTGCGTGAGTGGGCCACGCGTGAATGCCCTTCAGCCTTCGCCCATCGGAAAGTCAAGGTTGCCCCGCGCTGGAGCGCCTATCGTAAAAAAGTCATCGCTCGTTCGTCGCTCGAAGATCACTGTGAGATAGCCCCATTAAACTCAATGGTATCGGGAGTCACTCCTGTTTTCAAGCTGGCCGCCACGCGTTCCCGTTAACTTCGCGCCGACGAGAGTGACGCTCTCGTCAATCCTCCCCCCACTGTGTACCAACCACACTAACCTGCCCCAATCTCCTCATACCACCGCCGTTATAAAACTCTCGCAGCTTTTTTTATCAATTAACCCTTTGCCGTCCAAACCATTCACTGCGACCAACACCTCCTATTATTTTTCAGCTATTTCTCTTTCCAACACTAGGATGATCTAATATATTACTGTTGAACAATAATCAAGTAATTCTCGCGTGATATAAAATTGTATTATTGCAGAAGTTATTAAATATAGAAAATGTGGTATCCAAGCTTTTAATATCTGATCAGAAAGGGCTAAATGATTCGCACCATTCTCCAAAGACAGTGATACATAATCAGCGGTGTTCGCGAGTACTCGACATCGCAGTCTAGCAGCTTGGTATCTCGAACGATTAGATAAGTCTTGTCCGATTAGCATTCGCATCTCGGTGGTGCAAATAACTGGAAATAGAATGAAAGTGGAATCGGAGCGGTTGTTGGGTTTACCAAGTATCGGGAGTGCTTGGTTTTGCCAGGATAGGTATAAGTACACCTATTAGCACTGGCATAAGAGCTGTGTCGCGTGCTGCGTAGTAATGTTACGATGTCCGCGCGATAGGAAAGAGAACTAATAATCAGAGCGCGTTAGGTAATCGGTTGGATCTTGAAAGAGACAAGGGTCGGAGTTACAATTGGCCGGGTGATTTGTATTCATGGAAAATGGCTTATCTCTGCGAATAAGAGAGTCCATTCACCCCAGTTCGGTATCTTCATCGCACCTGATTCGCGCGCTTTCCGGCTGCTGCCGTCGTCGCCGCTGCCGCGGCTGATTAGTCGATGCTTTGCCATCGACCCGCGTGTTTGTGTCCCTGTGTTTTATACGTGTAGGTCGAAGTCGATCGTGCGAAAGTGCGTGTGCGCGCGCACCACTTCTCATTTACGCCTGCGTACGGCCCTTTCGATATCTTTTACTGACCCTTTCTCGACAACGCACGCTTCCTCCTCTTTCGGGAAGAGGTATCCCTTCTAATATCGCACTTAATCTAAACTGAAGCCTTCCTCGTTTAACCTAACCACCGTGCGAGCTTGCTAATTACACGCCAGACGTCCGATGGAATTATAACAGGTGGTCTGGATTACTGGCAGACACGAGGACTGCTCGCCCAGGCTATCGGCGCTCGAGGTAGCACACTTCACAATCAATTTTCAGTAATGCATTCGAGCGAGTAAGCGCGCATTATCGGCGTAGCCGTACAAGTGCTCGCTCGAGCATCGATAAAAATTTATCGTCCCAGCGACGATTACTTGGAGTGTACTGCTTCGTACCAAGCGTTCCAAACGCGACGATTATTCTCTGGGTAAACTTCAAGTTTGCTTGATATTGTGTAAACGAATTATTTACATAATGTTATCATACTCTTATAATTTTATTGCTCTCGAAATCAGCTAATCAACTGAACCAATCGTATCACCGGCAGTCAGTGACGAATGAAGTTGTTATTAACAAAATGAATACAAAAACTACTCTTTAAATAGTATAAAAAAAAATCATTTCAAACATTTCAACTTGATTATAAAATGAAACGACAGACAAACACAAGAATATGATAAAATAATAAGGATTCCGTAAACTACAGGAACCCTTAAAAAAAAAAGCTGCGAGTGGAAGGAAAGGGTGATGTGTTTGCATAGTTGTTCGTTATGGGAAAAAGGGTGGTAGGAGAAGTCTTACGGCGCCACCATGGACAGTTGCGTCCGTAGCATGGCGCCACGTCGAGTCTGCGGGAGCCAGAGAGGCACGCGCACTCTGCGAGGTAGGCGCGCGCGCTGCCCGTCCAATCACAGCCGCGCGTCTTGTTACGTCAGACTGCCAGCTGACATAATCAGAACGAATTCAAACGTATGTATACGAGCGCGCCCGATGCCGGCTCTAATGACTGCTCCGCACGGAGCCACGCGTTTTCGGCGTACTCTTTTCCTTGCGTGTTCTCATCATGACATCCTCTTTCCTTCTCCCACCAAAGCTAGTTGCAGTCTCTGTAAAAATGCACTGGCCACACACACACACATAGACCGGAATGACACTTCCTGTACAGAGGAGTCTATGCTTCCCACTCACCGCCCAATCAGGTTTCAGATTCCCCATTGACAGAGTATGACGGTATCGCGCGAGCGGTTGGGAACGTCATGATTGACAATAAGCGAATGAGTGGACACAGGTGATCGGGAATAATAGTAAAAGGGTAACGAGAACCTTGAGTCGATTATGGATACGAGGTCATAAAGATAGCACACCAAAGTGTACGATTCATTCATCATTCGATGTATTCGAAACTAGATTCAAAGGGACTTTATAATCTTACGAAGTAAACAGGTGATTCTTCCTGTTTATACTTCAAGGAGATTTGTAAAGGAAGTCGATAGAAGGATATTCAGGTTATTAGAACATGTAATACAACTTCGAAAACAAGATATACCGCTTTCGAGATCCGCGAACCAGTAAAATATCGTCTCAACGAAAATATTCTTCAAATCCCACATTCCACTCGGTCTATTCGTCTCCCATGAATGCATATCTATCCATATTTCATAAAACCCATCTTCCAGAGCTGGAAAAACGTGTAGAGAGAGAAAGAGACAGAGAGACAGCAAGCAGGAGGAGCAGCCGTTGCCGGTGCGAAAGTACATTTCCAAAATCAATACTCTCCTCACACACGTGCTTCTATCCGCCACGAATACACGCCGGCAACGCAGTGCGCAAATTGTTTACGAATATCGATCGACTTGATTCAGAGAGGCCAGCGGAAAAGGGGATGGGTGCGTCGAGCTTGCACAGATTTTCCACGGTATATTTTCCTTCCTCGGCCAGTGTCAGTTTCTCAAATCATTCGTCCAGTCTGGAATGTATAAAGTTCACTGCTCTTTCTCTCCCTTAGCATCTAGCAAAATCTCTCTCCTCTGCCTATTAACTCGTTTCATCTCGCGAGAGATAAAGCCGGGGTAAAGCATACTATAACTTAATGAGCGGGCATCAAGAGGAGCGCGACAGCGATTACACCTGTCGGACGCTTAAGCGTCTGTGTCTGGGTGAACTGGCTGCTGTCTTTTATTTGGAGCAGTGGCCGCTCAACTGCAATCGAGTGGACGAACCTCTGGTGTGGTTGTAGGGTTGAGAAGGGAGCCCCGCGACAAAGCCGAATCCATAGAGAGGAGTTGGAAGTAGATAGAGCCGGAGGAACGCTGGCGAGTGTATGTATAACCGAAGGAGAAGAAAGAGGATGAGGAGATATTGGTGAGTGGAGAGGTGGTGGCGCCTACCGGTGCCGGCGCGACAAAATATTCGCCGGGTGGTGAGAGAGAGAGAAAGAGAAGGAGAGAGGGAGTGAGAGAGAAGGCTCCCACCGTAACGCTACGGGGCTGTCAAGCTTGCTGATCAATACAAGCAAGGCGACGTGCAAGGCCGCCCGCGTGGGTTCAACTCGGGGAACCCCTATATTCCCCCCGTTCCCCAACCTTCCACAAGCGTTGCTTTCTACCTTTCTCTCTCTTACTGTGTCTCTCTTTCTCGCTCCTTTCCATCTCTCATCTCGCGTTTCCATCCTTTCTTCGGCTTCCTCGTCCGCCTCCCTCGCACAGGATCTCCCAACTACCATTTCTACCTTCTGCCCGTCTACCCTCGATCGAGATCTCCCGCTGCCTCTCTTGCTCTCTCCTGGTATTTCCGCCTCTATCCCGTTTTTCAATCTCTCTCTCTTTCTCTTCCTTCCTCGCTCCAGGTATTCCAATTGGCTGCTGCTGCTCGTTTCGCCAGGCCGATCCTGGAGAATCCAACCATGCCAACGGTGAACACGCTTTATGAGAGAGGAAGACAGACTTTGCCGAAAGTGATGTTAGCTTGCTGGGAAATATCGAAGGGCCCTCTCTCTTTGGGTACTTGACCAACAGACTGGCGATGGACCACTCCAGTTGGAAGGTAGCGTTTGAGAGAGAAAGAAAAAACTACGGCGAGCCGCGATCAGGTAGACAGTGGGATTAATAGTTCAGCGAACCGGCAATCTGAATTCCGAGTATGCCAAAGCCAGATAGGAAAAAGGCAACGGAACACTTGGTTTCTCGGGATGCGAGGGGGTTCGGGCCATTCCGAGGACGATCGATATACTCGCCACCTCGACTCACAATCTCATTTTCCTTGCTTCGACACGGAGATTACGGTTGCCCGTTTAGCGGGAAACAGATTTCGGTGGTCGACGGGGCACTCGTCGCTTCCGATGGATTTGCGGTTGGACGAGCAATGTCTGGTTTCCTCTTCGCGGCTTCATTACAAGATAATCCGGCAACGATTGTACGCTTTAAAGTGGCACTCTCTTCTGTTTATATGATTGTTATGCAGCTTGAAATGAGAATCGTTCGATTATCGAGAGATTCAATGTGATAGTTCACTGCTTCGTATGCTTGAGAATCGTGTAACTCTGACTATCTTCGTCCTGCATGAGACGAGTGTAACTTCCAGGCTATTGCACTGTATGTAACTGTACCTATGGCATCCGGCTTTCCTTGTCGCGTTTATTTCAAACATCGGATGATGTCGACGATATCGAAACATACAATATCGCCGGAAACAACCAGTCACGTCTCTTCTACTTCTGTTTTTCTCCTACCAACTTCTCTCGCTCGACTTTTATAACTGGGATCGTTTACACGCGTTTAATCACGCGAAATTTACTCGACCAATTACAATCACCCAGTCTCTGACAGACATGCTCTGTCGCCGTGAATTTTCCTCCCGGCGGCGTCGACGCCCCAACGCATCCGGCGTAGTTGTACACACATACCAAGGGTGGGTTACATGAGCGTTTCAAATTTAATTAATTACGTCCAGCCGCCAGTGCACCCGTCGTAAGTGGATTCTGAGCGTTATCCTTAACGTAATGCGAAACACTATAAGTTGCGCGATAGAAAACCCGTCCGTCCCATCGCTCACACTTACTCCGGTGCTGCGACACACGTTTTGTATAGCTTGAAATGCGACATTGTTGCCTGGTGTTGAAGTTAGCTTGCTGAACCAGTTAAAAAAAAGCAGCAGAAGAATTGAAAAAGTCACCTTGCTATCTCATTCTTTCGTGTTGAATGCGCGTGCAACAACAACTACCGAAATAACAAGATAACTGCGGTTGGCGCATAGTCCATTCAAACGATAACGACACATTTTGCTGCGTACTATAAATTCAAAGGGCAAATTCCAATTGAGTAAAAGTAATGATTATTCCACTACGCGATGGCTTAACAATTGGAAGATGCTTTTATCTAAAACTAACACGTATCGCCAGAGATACGTTGTAATCTAATGGGATTAAGCTCGCGCATCTGTGTCATTTCACCGAGGGTTGAAACTGCAGCGGGTCACCTGGGCCGCGTGCGATGCTATATGGAGGGTTCATACATATATCAGTGTGAGGATTAATTATCTAGGAGTAGAGGGGAGCGAGAGCAAGCAAGAGAGACCAGGGAGAGTTTGCTGGTTCGAAACGGTGGGAATGAGGGAAAAAAGGACGAAGACGGGACGAAGAGAGAGAGAGAAACAAGAGTGGCCCCCAATGCGAGCAAGCGAGGAGGAGCGGGCAGACCGAAATATTGATCGGGATAGGAGAGAACAATGGCAAAGAGACATGTCAATGAGGAAGAGCAGAGTGGGATAGAAGCGGTTCTATCCTATTTTTATTACGAACGATAGTATGCGTTTCCAACGATGCAACCACCTTTTCCAGCATCCCCGTAAGTCCCAGTTTCTGTTACTGCCCTCCTTTCTTACCACTCCCGTCGAGGTTAAAGCCGCACTAACGTTACGTGCGTGTTAGAGACGCGCAGGATTCTCCTGTCTACCTGATCAAATAGATGCTCTATATTATAGTCGTCGGATACTATTCCAACGCACCCCCGATGCATAATCTCA
Organism: Ectemnius cavifrons; assembly: GCA_964023945.1. Taxonomy (NCBI): domain Eukaryota; kingdom Metazoa; phylum Arthropoda; class Insecta; order Hymenoptera; family Crabronidae; genus Ectemnius; species Ectemnius cavifrons. The sequence goes on along the minus strand of OZ030384.1, from coordinate 5,749,378 downwards.
TCGTTTCCCTTGGCGCAGTACTATTTATGTTTATTCGGCCAGGTGTCGCGCGTCGCACGCGCGCGCCGGCTTGAAAAATTAATACCAGGAAGAAGACTGGTGTTACGAGATATCGATTCGAGCGAGGCTGCCTGCTTCTACCCGGGTTTCTACTGCGCTTCCCGCTACGTCGCCTTATCTCGCTCGCGGTGAGTCTCCACGGATATTCTGGCGTCCTCGATTCCATACAAATCCGTTGGTGTTTTCTGTGTTTGAGGATACCAATGAGTCACAGGTTTATATGACTATTATCTTTAAATTTAGATATTTAGTTATAAAACAACAGTTTTATCATATGTCTGACATATTACTGTTTGGTTCAAATCATATTTTACCCTATTTAAGATAAACGACGATTCATTCCTTCGCGGTTCTAGCTATTTCATAGTCACTATGACTATTGTCTTTAAATTTAGATATTCCGTTATAAAACGGTAGTTTTATCACCGATCTTACTGTTCGTAGGACTCGATGTGTTTCAACTGGTGAAATCGCATTGCGAAATCTATATTACTACACGCGAACAAGTATTCGAATACGTAAACAATACGTGAAGTCGAGGCTAACTCGGTAAGGGTTAAGGGCCGCCATGAAATTCGACGCTTTGAATAAAGAGTAGGGCGCGTCGCGTGAAATTGATCGAACATTGCTGTAAGCAGTCTTAATCGATTTTTACTTTACTTTCCACAAGTAAGGGCGAGTAAAGGTGGGTACACGCGCGAGCGAAGCTGTGATAGTCGAGCGATTTAATCCGTCACGGCGACGCCGCCACAGTGGAAAGATATCGCATCGGTAGGACAGCGTCGATCCACGTTGTAATGGCGCAATTATCGAGTGCGCCGGTGCACGTCCACTGTCCTGATATACTTGACAATGTGGACGATCTATTTGGGCATAATAGCTTGAATCGAGTATCGTAATAAATTTATAGTACTCAGTAAAGATTCTCAATGAATGCGAAAGGCATAGAGCAACGATCTCTCAACGTTACGGGAGAAAGCAGAGCGAATGATCCTGTTTACAAGGTTCTCTGATACTGTGATTTACTACCAGCCGGATACTACCAGCCGACGTAAACCTCTTAATCAACCCGGCTACCCGACTAACAAGCGCGTTCCATCCTTGTCTCGAACGCATAACTATGCAATACTTGAAGTTCGAAGCGACACCTCTCACTGTAGATCTCCGAGTACCCTACTTACTGTGGAATGTTATCCTTATATAATAATCAATCCTCTCGCTGGACAAATAACGAATCTTAAACAATCGATATTATAAAAAGTATAATATTTACTAATATCTAAATAAGTTTGACATAATATCCCCTTTATACCATCCAATTTGTGGTAAATCGATACAGGAAGGACAAGGAATGTTGCGGGAGAATGTTTCTTTCAGAATGATCGGCACCATTTGGCGAGCGGCGGGTGCGACAGAGGTCGACGAGAAAACATTGAGAAGCTGAGGATCGGAATGCGTGAGAGAAAGGATCCCTGAGGGAAGCCGGGATGACAATCTTCGTCTGTCTCAGCGGGGGAATCTCCTGTATTTCGCTCCCCCTCTTTGGTTTGCCGCATGCTCTTTCACTCGCACTTCGGCAAGTTTAAAATTAGTCCTGACAACCTGCTAGATAGAGTTCGCTCGACTGGGCGATCGAGCTTGGATTCTCGGTGAATTTAACGGGTCTCTCGAGTCACTGTCACGTCAAAGTACTCAGTGAGAGAGCTTGTATTATTTCGTATGCTCTTCGCTTGTTGTGTTTCGCGCGCGCGCGCGTTTTGCAAGGTGGCCCATTCCGTCCGCGTATATCAGCCGATGGCGGCGCGCCGTTGAAATATGACCTAAATTCGGCGCCGGTTCAACGAACCAATAATTGATTCGAAATGTAATCGGGTATTTAGCGATGGGTCGTTGCTTCATTAAGAGGATGCGCGAGCGAACCGAAAAAGCAAACACCTTGTAATCCTCATTTCCATTGATTTCCAGAGAATTCCTAGTGAATGAAACTCTCTTTAAAATAGAATCGTGTCAACTACGTTCATTTCTCGCGCTATCACACGCATGTAATAACGATGGTGAGTGTGTAGATGAGAGGCTACGTGAAAGACGTCGGCGATATTACGTTACAGAGAAAACTATGTAGTAACCGATCCCGAAGGCCCAAGAAATAATCGGGGCGCGGTGGTGTGCGATGAGAACGAGCTGACGAAGGCGAACTATAACCACGTTTCGTTGGTAGTTCACTTTGGAAGCTTTCTACAAGCGATCTCCCCGCAAATTTAAAAGATTGGCTACGGACTTGCACAACCGCAAGTGAGTCAACGACATACGTAGCTGCTGCGGATATATCAGAACCCAGATAGAACAGAACCCTATAAACCTGATTCCCCGATGAATATCATTCTAGGCATACAAGTTAAACCTTCGAGTATTAGAACTAGCAAAGAATGCTTGAAGAACTAGCACGGCGATATTTGAGAAAGAGTGGTCACAATTAAAACACCAAAAACAGAGGAAAGAAATCAAAATCAGTAAAGTGCGACGGAGAAGGAGAAAGGGGGGGAGAGAGAGAGAGAGAAATCAGTGGTGCCAACGGGGGGAATATAGAGCGAGAAAGTCAAGAGGCGTGCGTTTTAACAGTGATCTCTCTTTTTCGTAAAGTTAGAGAAAGAGTGGTGTGTCGGTGCGGACGAGGAGAGTCTCGAGGTACGCGAGGCATGCGACTGGCTCTCCTCGCTCGGCGAAGTCACTCGGCTAGATTATGCTGAAACTGGTGCTCCGTGGAGAGAAACAGGAGAAGCCAAGGGGGCCTGCCTCGCCAAGCTAGGTGAAAGCCTTGCACCACAGGGACGTGATGTCTTAAAACTCTAGGAGAATCTATGCAGCCATGCACAGCCTTACAGCACAATGCTCTATTTCTCCTCCTCTTCTACGATGATGACCTCAAGTGCACCCGAGTTTCCCTGTTTCTATGAAAATTCGAGTAGTCGACTATTCCTATGATTTTTACATCCTATCAACTGGAATCCTTCTCGAGAGATTTTTATTTTAACACGTCCAATGATATTATTCCTGCCTTACATTGCAGTCTGTTGTTTTGGAATTTTGAAAAGAATACAGTGTTTACAGATGAACTTGCCGTTGGCGATTGGTTAATATATGAATACGTCGAGACAGAATTCTGTTTTGCGAGGATGCTTTTCTGGCGCGCGTTGAACTTGGGTGAACGAAGGAGTTACAATATTTCTGAATCCTGATACATATGTAACAGTGGCGGGGCAAATCGCGTGAGAAAACAGAGTAGCTCGTCGAGTGGAAAAAAGTTTCGAAATAGCTGAGAGCTGGCAACGAGAGTCCTTGCCCGTAAGAAGCAAGTCTCCATGACCGCGTAGTTTCTACTTGTACCGAGACCTCGATTTATCCTAGCGACCGAAGTACGTATAATCGAAAAATTTAATTTTGTTAAGTGGTTCATCGCGTCCTGCAATCACCGCCGATGAAATTGGAACGTAGGGAATACAATTTTATAAGGGAACACTGTGTCGTGACTTTACACGTAAGACACAATTCGAGCAAAAGCCAGTGAAGAAAAACAACGCGTTTACGCTTTCCTCTTTCTTATTCCTTTAGCGTAACTCCCTGTTACTCACTTATGAGTCTACTCTCCTCGAGAAGAAAAAGGGCCAGCAGTGCTCAGTCGTGTTTACTCGAGAGCCACTGATTGAACGGCTGATTAGCAATACAGTTGACTCATGCGAGCATTCTCTTCAAACAAAAACTATCCGGAGAACGCGTTACTACATTGTAAAAAAAAAAAAGGAACAGTTTTTCCCCCGTGAGACCAATCTCGACTCCGCAAGTCCTAACGAACATACTATGGATCGTTCTAATTTTAGCATATTGTTGACTGCTGACGAAGAGTTACTCCCTTTCCCACAGGTTTATACAATTATTAAGCTACAGAATTATCCGGATCAACCGTATTACAGTATCACGCAGTACAGTTTCGTAAAGATAAATGATGCAGTGGCAGAGCTGTTGAAATTTAATTAGATTTGCGTGGCACGCGCTACACTTTTTTTCCATGAAACAGCCGGCTAGGAGAGTGTGTCAATGCTGCGTTCCTCGGCAGAGAAGGATCAAGCCTAATTAGCGAGAGCATTACAAGGCGCGGAGCAGCAGCAGCAGCAGCAGCAGCAGCAAGTGCGCTGCTACCGATTCCGCCAAGGAGACAGACAGTAGCGCAGTTCCAAGAGCTGCATAAAATACTCGGAGGCAAAGCGCGCGAGAGCAAGTTGCGCGCTCTACGTGTGACTTGTAAATTATGTATAACGCCGGGACACCCGGCGTACGTGTGCAAGCACGCGCGCGCTCGCTTCTGTATATGTGTGCGCGGCGTCGCGTTAATTAAATCGGATGGACTACCTCATTGGGCGGCGCGCGTGGAACGCGCGTTCTCGTTTTCCGTCTAATCTGGCGGAGAGATAGGCGCAAGCCGAAGAGCGTCGCGGCGGCGTCGCTACATATACGTTAATATTCAATTACAGAGCGAGCACTGCCGCGATGGAAATCAGATTTTTGCCCTAGTTTCGAGCGCTGTAAAGTGCGCCGTCTGCCACCGTCGTTGTCGTCGTCGTCGACGGAAGCAGTACCTGCTCTATTAATTGAAGTATCCACGGGCACATCGTGCTGGTACTTACACATGCCCCGATATCACACGACGACGACGACGACGACGCTTTTATGCTCGTCACGGTTTCGCTCGGCCTCGCAGATACGCCGGCGAGTTCATGTGCATATTATAGAATTGATAAGTTAAATGCGTATGCACATGTATAAGATGATACAAACGATGGTCTCGGGTGAAAAGTGGAGAAAGATTGCGCCAGCTGGAACGAGCACGGGCGTGCGTGCATGCTGGGGATGACAGGATTAAACGTCAGAATTCGAAGTTAAGCTCGGTATGTGCTAATTAAGTTATCGGGAGATTTGCCCGAGAATTTCGTCTCGCACCGATAGGGAAATTGGGACGCTCGTGGTAGAATACATTGCTCGGTTTATTGGAGAGCGTGTGAGAGAAAGAGAGAAGATGGATTTCGTCTAGCGGTTAATCGTATGACACTGACACGAGCGGCGACGGATATTAGTCGGAACTGTAATCGCTCGTTGCTCTCGGCGATAAGAAGCTAAGCTGAAAATATAACGGGCTCTCAATGGCGTGGAGAGTTCGTGGATAGAGAAAGAGAGAGAGAGAGAAAGAGACAGGTCGGATCGAATTCATGCGGAACACCGGAGGACGTCGAACCATCGTGGACGTTAACGAACTTCCAACGGGGAAAGCTGGGAGCGCGCACGCTTTTCTTCGGGGGACTGTCGACCCACCGCGCTCTCGGATTCTAACCCAGCTCTGCTAGCTGAGGTAAATACCATCTATGGGAAATCCGTTTTCCACAAAGGCTGCTGTACACTAAAAGATTCGTATCATGGAAATAAACGCCTGGTACGAGGCGACGACTGAATGCAGCAGTCAACAACTAATAGCCTCGCATGAGAGAGCGACGCAAATCATTCCGTAGTATTTGTCGGAGGGAAATTGTCCTACGACAATTTATATCTTATTGTTCCGAGGCCGTGGTCGCACCCGTGACTTATAGACATAGGCTGTGGCGATGCTTGCTCGAGAACAATAACAAACGCGGAGCATTTTTATCAAGGAGACCGGCAAACGGAGACACGCGTCTGCGTGCTGACAGATGTATCGTGATAAAGTATCAATGGTGAGAATCGAAAGTCTATCAATTGCTCGAAGCGTGCGCGCGCGCGCGCGCCAATCGCTGTTAGAGTTTCTACTATGTAAGTACTCGTTCCGATTGAGTTCTCTGATCCAGCCGGAAAGAGCGGACGTCGCACGCTCCATTGAAAGCAGGGCCGATGTGTTTTGATCGGCCGTCCGTGGGAATGCGGAGTGCAACGCGACTGCGTGCACCAGAAAAATGTGTCTGCCTCGCCGTTATGCCCGCACTGGCAACCCATGTGTATGTATATGCGTACGACGATCACGAGCGCAAGCCGCAACGAGCGAGGCAGGACACGAGAATGAGGGAGAAAGGGATAAAAGCGAAGCGAGGATGAGAGAAAGAGACGCCGAACGAACGAGCGAGCAAGAGAGAGAAAGAGAGAGGGTGAAGAGTATCCAAGAGACCTTGCGTATACTGGCAAAAGGTATACGAGGAGAGGCCGTCTACATCGATACCGTAGCGGCGAGAGAGACGTGGACGGGGGCTACGCAGCGCGCAAGCACGCCCGGTATCCAGGAGAAGAGGCTCTGACACGAGAAGCCGTGCTCCTGGAGGCCAAGCGGTACGAAAGAAGAAGGCTCTTACGAAGGAAACAACATCTGACACAGTTTTGCCCACTTGCAAGGCGAGCGCCGGCTCCCTGACCAGGCAGGCAAAGCCGGACTCGAGTGGAGAGTAGAACGATTTGAGGCAGCCGGAGGAACGTTGAGGCGACCAACGGTGGAGAAAGAGTATGAGAGAGAAAGAGAGAGAGAGAGCGAGCAAGCGAAAGAGAGTAAGTGGTGGGTGAGGAGAGGGACGGGGCCAAGGGGGCGCAAGGCGAAGCGGCTACCTCCCTCGCAATATCGAAAGGCGAAAGGAATGTTACGCCGAGGCAGAGACGATCTCGTTATCTGTCTCTCCTCCTGCGAGGTGGCCCCCGGTGAGAGAGCGTTGCCGCACCATCGCCACGACTAGCGGCATCGTCTCTCGCTCTTCTTGGCCATCGTACACAACACACTCTCTGTGTACATCTGCTGGCAAACGGAGTATGTCTTCCTCTCTCAGGCAGATCCGTCGCCGTGACACGCAGAGAGCGTGTGGCACGTAAACGCGCACAAATGCCAAACAGCAGTCACCGCTACGAGAGCGGTGCGAACGCCTGGCCTGGCGTGCCCGGCGCGCCTCGTCCCTCCTGCTGCTGCTGCTGCTGCAGCAGGCACCACCAGCAGTTGCAGCAGCAGCAGCAACCTCCTTAACGCGCGATAGAAAACTCAGGGCTGACGTGAATCAGGCATGACATTGGGTCGCACAACAAACTTCAAATCCCACTGACGCACGCACACACACATACAATCCAACGAGTACACACGCAGAGAGAGAGAGAGAGAGAGAGAGAGAGAGAGAGAGAGAGAGAGAGAGAGAGACGTTTTCTTTGGCGCAAGAGAGAAAAGAGGAGAGAGACGGGGAAGAGCGAGAAGGAGAGCGGTACGCGTGTATGTGTGAGGAGAACGGGAGGGAGAAAGAAAGAAAGCAAGAGAGTAAGGAGGAGAGAGAGTGAGATAGATAGAGAAAGAGAGAATAGATAGATGGGCGAGGGGGCAGGCCGGGGTTCGGTGTCGGGTCGCGCGAACATCCGAGGGGCAGGAGGGGTATACCCGCGATACACAACACCGACGACGGACGACGAACGATCGAGCACTACCCACGGGAATTCTCCGATATATAGGTTAACCCAGAGGAGTTGCGTTGCGGGAAGAAGGAGGACTTTCGCCAGGAGGAATGGATGATCGCTGGCAAGGACCGCTAGTCCTGGCTGCCGGGGACTCCTGGAGATTTTGAGTAGTAGAAGCAGGGGAGATGGGCTACTCGTCGGAAAGAGAGTGAGCTCTCTCTCTCACTGTATCACTCACCAGTGCGAAGAAATTCGTGTGGCAGTCCTCCAGGCTGGCGCCGTTCGTTTGATGCGACGGGTGCGTCATGGCTTCTCCATCGTACACCGTATACTCATTAGCAACACTTGGCCGCGGCGCGCCTCTCAGCCCCGAAAATCACACGGCGAGGCCGCTATTATTCGAGAACATTTAGGAGGGTTTTCACTTCTCAATGGCGACCGTAAAATGGCGGACGATGGGAAACAACAAGCGCAGCCGCCCGAGGCGACCCCTACTGCTCACTGCCGCAGTTCCCTTCGACGACGAGGAAGAAGATGGCGGCCCTCATCAGGCATGGCTCGCTCGCGAATTCTTTGAAAAGTACCTCCGCTCTTCTCGCCCCGAGCACGGTTAGTATCGGCTCACACAATTCACCCACCCACGCACGCATCCACGCACTTCATTTACTGATCACTCACTCGCACAACACCCTCGCCGAGGAGCTCGCACTCCCGCGGAGGGCAGCCAATCACTACATACACGCGCATTGAGATCACCGTCATTTTCTAGGCGAGTGCACGCTGCAATATCGTTCGCTCCAAGACCAAGATCGTCCAGAAGCAGTATCCCAACTTGGATGCAACCCGGCAGTCTCTCGCCGCCAAGGGGTAAGCCCTGTCTAGTCTACGCGCCGACCGAACCGTAATATTTGCGTTACGTCGCACCGCTCTCTAACTAGCGGAGGGCACACTGCCGCCATATTGCCGTTTGCCACCTCTCCTTCGACCGGCACCCAATCCCACACTAGATTTGACAACTCGCCAGGGACGAGTACTAGCGCGACTGTGCCCTGGACTTTGTCTCTCTCGCTCGGCCGATGCTGCCTTCCCTTCTCCGATAGAACATGTGACGTAACGAGCCGAGGCATACCCTTCTGTACCGCTATACAAGGCTTTCCTGCCTCGGAAAAATTCATGGGGATTCTTACCCGTTATATGCCTGCGAACGCGCACGCTCCCCAATACGGGAAACGCCTATGTGGGCCTGATTTTCACTTGCTTTCTTTTGTATTGCCGGTCTACCTTTTCTACATTTGAATGAGGAAATTGGAAAAAGTGGAGCTGTATTGCGTATTACTATTTTTTTCTGTGCTTATCCAAGCTGGCGTATGTGGGAGGTGCATTGAGAAACATTTTTCTTCGGTCTGTTGATTACGCGTCTCCGTTTGGGTTTCGTAATTTCAATGTTGTAGGTACGAAAATTCAAAAATGGCATTGATATTTCCGTGTACCAACAGCTTCAGATCTGTTTTAAGAGGAATCGTTCTCTTTGTTGGAAGTGCGTTTTAGATTGCATTGAGAACACCTGTTTCTCGCAGCGAGTTTCTCTGTCCTTGTAATTAACATTGATAAACTACTGGCCTCCTCTCACTACTTTGACGCGGCTAATCCTGAAAACAATGAATCCACGCTCCGTTATGTTGTGATGACTAATTGCGAGTTGTAAGGAACGTCGGCTAACCGTCTAATCAACCGGCAGAATTGCTAGATTATTTTTTGGGAAACTCCTGCTTATTTACAACAGATATTCAATTAAGTCTCACTGATTTCCAGTTTTATCAGACTTTGGATCGTCTGTTTTGCGTTTTACGTGGCAAGATTGTCGTTTCTCAGAATAGTAAGGCGTCTAATCGCTGGTTGCTGTGCGGGGCATTCGGGTGGACAGTGCCGCACCTGGTTAATACTGTCCATAACTGTATCCTGAGAAAACAGAACCGGGGGCACCACCGTACGGCATTCGGAGATCGATCTCGGTTCCCTCGAGCCCCTTCGTCCTCTGGCCCCCGTTTCGCTCCCACCTAACTTTCCCTTATACTCTTTTACCTACCCTTCTATGCCGCCTACACCCCCGAGCCTCTCGGCCATGCTTCAATCCGCTGCTCTTTTGCGCCGTACGAAAAGTTTGGCGCGAGTTCTCTGCCGGGATAATCTCGCAGCGAAAGAGCCGATATTGATTGGTAACACGTAAAATCAGTGACTATCATCAATGTCTCCGTAAGGCCCGATAATCCTGCAGTATACCTGAAATCCTGGAGGACAGCAGGTCTGCTTCTCAACACGAGTACCTGCCTCGAATGAATGCCTTTCCGTAATCCTCATTTCCGAGTACCAATCCGATGCTGGACTGAAATGCAATTGTTCTGTCCTCTGCACGTAGTTCTCAAATAGGAATAGTGTCCGCATGGAGACTGGTTATCCTTCAAAGTCTGGTAGCTCCGGCAAACTTAAAGATGCCGAGAACACAATAATTAGAATGACACTCTTTGCGATCAAGCAACCGGCTTGCCAATGAACCAACATCGTCTTAGAATACCTAAAGTTTTTCGAGTAAATGAAGGGAAGAAATAGACATCCAGCTGTCGATACGTTGTATATACGTTTTCGTAGAACTTGCCTTACGCTAGAATTATTTAGCATGGCATTTGTAAGGGTTGCAAGAACATGTGTAATGGAGTTGCAAAAGGCGTGGATGTCACGCGTGTCTATCGAAATCCATCATTTACGAAACGGGAAAGCTAGGTCGGCCCGCAAAATCGATATTTTCGACATCCGGTACAGCGTAGGGTAAAAATGGGATTCTGTCGCGTGCCGTAAAGTCACCCTGTTCATGCTATTTTACCAGGGAATCATCCTAAATTCGTGTGGGACGGTCTTATGAAATAGTTCTTATGAAAATGCACTTTGAATTAGGCAATACAGAGAAAGTTATGAATAGAATTAAGAGGGTACTTTCTTACAGGTTTTTGAGGTCTCAAAAACCGTACACACCGCCCAAGGATGTAGTCAGCATCATAGAACAAGTTTGCCAGACAAATGGACTTCCTTTAAACGATAATACAAAAATCGAGGACAAGAAGCTTCGTTTCGATGTATTCACACAAATTGGGGATTTGGTTAGTCACTATATACCGAACTCCATAATGCATACCATGGAAACAATTGGTAAGAGGACGATACGTATCTTTATCAACGAGATTCGCTGTGAATAGCAATGTAAGGTCTGCTCATTTTCTAGGGGACTTGAAGGACTTTTATTGTGAACCACTTAAGAATGTAACACCGTTCGACGCAATGCAAAGCATGGAATTGCCGAAGAATCTGCACGTTCAATATCAATACCTTCGATTCCACCCTGGTATGTATTGAACGATGGTTCGAAAGTTATATCTGATTAATTGTGATGAATGATTTTATTTGATCTGATTGGAAAACGATATTACAGAAACGGATGTGATGTTCGGCGGTAAAACGGCTTTCCCCCAAGATTCTACAATAGTGACAGGTCTAAAGTACCGAGAGAAATATCGAGGTCACTCGCAGAAGAGCCCGTGGTATTACTTACAAAAGAAACTTTAATTATTTAGTTATAATCAAGATTAGAAAATGTAAGATATACCGAAGAAAAAATAAATCAGCTGTTTTTGTAATTTACAAATCGTTTTCATTCTACTGGCGTATTCCTATTTCTCTGTGCCATTCACGAAGCTCGATGTCGAACCTGGAAAATGTCACTTGTTATAAGAAACACTTGTCAGCTTGCGGTAAGATAGAATGGAAATATGGGTCATAGCGGAATGGAGGTGTGTTGACTGGGCACGCATTAAAGATCATGGGTGTTCGCCGAGGAGTGCAAACTCGTACACATCCTCCCCCTTCATTAATCGACCCATCAAGAGTACGTAGCAACCTGCTGCCAAGACGACCAGTGATGGTCTATATCGGGATTTCACCACGATAAGCAGTTGTGACGAACATCCTGCATCGGTAACAATTTTTAGGATTTTCAACCGCATGGTGGTGCGAGAGAATGCCAGGAATAGCAAGTTCTACCGGCCTTTTGGCAGCACGTGTGCGACCGGTCTATCGACCTACGTCTAAGGTACTTTTTCCCTTTCGAAGCATATCGCATTTAATACGTTCTTTACATCTATCTAAATATACTTCAAATGAACTGGAAAAATATCGCATATGGTACAGTGTGTATAGAAGGAAATGAACTTTAAAGCAGCCGACTGCTATTGATCGTTTACAGCGAGTTGATTTAACTGGATGTGCTAAACCCGCACCGTTTGCCCTTCGACCTTTCTCGGGGCTCTTCAACCCTTACCCTTATGGCTGCTCTGTACTTTGTAATCATCCGACAGACTGCGAGGCGAAGGAGGTCGTACGTCGAGCTAAAGATACCTGGGTAATACAAACGTTCGGGGACAGGCAGAGCAATTTCCAATAGTTCGAACTTTATTCGTTTCAATCTCTCCTATGCATAATCGTAATACCATCGTCGCTGTGGGATTAGGCTACTGAGGGAAGAGCACTTTTACTACCAGAGGAAATGGACATGATACGAGCGGGTGTTTTAGCTGGAGCAACGGCTAATGCTCCAGAAATAGGTGGAAATGTTAATCCCGAGGCTCTTTATGCCGATGCTACAACAGTTCCTGAGGAATTATTCCGAAAATATACGGAAACTGATTCACGACCTTTGACCCCGGCACCCACGCTCGCAAGTGGACCACCTTTGACAAACAGGCTGGCCCAGGAAGACCTTCCATTAATTTGCAATTTGCGGGAGAGAACTACCCTTGTTCTTGATCTTAGAACACGCGCTCAAAAATTGGTAGTATTTGTTAGCGTCAGCGAGCCACGCATAGTGTTGAGTAATCAGATTCCATCTGCGTGACTTTATTTCTAGGAAAATGATACTTTCACTTGGCACGCGCTTACATTAGAACCGCCACCGAATCCTCGAAAGCCCGAAATATCGGTATCAAAACCAATTCTACGGCGCCAGTCACATTTTCCTGTGCCAACACCAGTTTCCGACGCGCTTCCTTCTCCAATAGCTGAGATTTGTGAATCTGTGCGTCTCTACACTTGTAACTTCTTCTATATTGATAAATGAAATGTATGAAGAAGCAGTAACTTTATTAAGGACTCCGGGAAAAATGCAGAAGATGATGATGAAAGTACGAGTGAAGAACCAGTGATTATTCGGAGGCGTGGAAAACGACTGCGGAAAAGAAAATGTAGAAGGGGTTCCACTTATGGTCAACAGACAGAAGTTCGTGACTTATTGGAACCCTTGGAAACACAAGTATCACAAATTGGTGATGTATCTAGAAGGACATCGTTAGTATCTGAAAGCAGGTTTGACGGGTTTGAAATTTTTATTGAAGAGATGCGGTAAATCTAATTCCTTACTAGGGTACATACTTGCAATGAGGACACTGTAGAACAGCCTTCAGTGCCGAAAAAGTCGTTCATACATCTTTCTGCACTGCCAATGGCTCCGAGTTTCCTTACGCCTGAAGTGCTAAAGCACTTGTGTCGAGAGTTAGATCGTGAAAAAATTGAGACTGAATTCTCAGTCAAGGTAGGATGATGTCTGTTAGGAGAAATCTTATAAGAAGTGGTATTTACTCAATTGATATCTGGACTGCAGAAAAGGCTTGCTCTTGAGGAAGCACTACGTGTTAAAGGTGAAGGATATTTAGGATTGCGTGGATCAAGACAAACCACAGTGAATCCTTTGATTGGAAGTATACCAAGAGTGTTTTCCCGTCAAGCTGCGCGATTTGAAATACTTGATAGTTCAAGTCTTCGTGGTATGTTTCATGTTTCATTGTATAATTGCCGGATGTCTTCAAGTCTGTCGGAATGTAATTCCAGATTTGACACCGCTGCAATACTTGAGTAAACATGTTTCCATTAATTCCGGAAGGAAACTTATATTTGGCCGGATTTTTAATAAATTCAATCAGGAGACTCGTCAAGGTTGTAGATTGATGCCGCCTAGAGATATTCAAGAGGCTCTTCAGGAAGTAATCGGTCAACCACTGACTGAAGAACAGCGAACATACTTGCTTTCTATGATTGGTGAAATAGAAGAATCCTTGAATTTCCGAACATGGTGCGGACTCTGCGCAGTCATCGAAAGACTAATTTGCCCACTTCCACAGAAGGAATTAGATCCTCCGACGTGGCTAGAGAAAGCTGACTTTGAAGCTTTGGAGCGGAGACTCAAATCTGTTGAAGTCAATTCACGACTAGCTGCATTGTTGAGGGAGATTCGGGAGAAGTGATCCTTTATATTCCAGTTCATGAGCATCGTTTCTCACTTGTATTTGATTTTTATCATATGTATGACAACAGTTTAAATAATATTCCAGTAAACTTAAATATGGCGTTGTGATCTTCTTTTATATTTATAAATGACACATTTCCTATTTTCCGAATGTCTACAGTGTAGAAACCGGCTCTGTATCTGCCGAAATAATGCACTGTAGGAATACTTTGTTATGATTACTTCATTGTAATCAAAGGGCCCAGCCCAGAGATCTGCCGCAGGGCGCGCGAAACAGAAGGTGAAAGTGTAGTTTGTAGTTGCGTTCATCGCAATTTTTTATTGCCAGCGCGGAATCACTTACATCCACTCAAGCGTACACAGTTATAACGATATTCTTCGTCTTCCTCTGACAACATACAGACGAGCTCTTTTTCTCTCTCCTTCGCGGCATAATAATATAATAAATAACAGATCACTTTTTGTTTCCCTTGTTGTTGTAAGGATAATATAAAATTGTCCTGCATTAGTAAATAAATTAACTAAACGAGTGGTACAACATGAAGGGAGGAATCAGGACACGGACTTTCATAGGAATATCGGTAAAATCATACACTACAGGATTCTTGTGATTCTCGTGGGTGTTCTGCGTGTGAGTGTCCTCTCGCTTCCGCTTTCCTCATAAGTGTAATTTAATGTTCTGTAAATCGGTTATTTGTCGATGGGTTTTCAGTCGCTAGTTGCTACGCCACATTGCACATACAGCTAACGTACAAATATAACGACGATATAAGTGACGCTACGCATCCCGAGCAGTAAAGCCGTAGCTGCCTCTGATTAGGTTGAGACTCCTTCACGGCTTCCGTATGTACGATTCTACTTCCTAGAGTCTCTATACAGCGCGGCGCTACACGCCATAGAAGGGGACTTCTTTGGGGCTGTTCCAAGACGCGTCAATAGACGAGATTTCCTGCTAGAATTCTCCCGCTTGTACATTCCTTGAATTATCGAGAACCGAGCAGACTTTCGGAATAAACAGTATGGAGGGGTGTTGCTCGCTCGACCCCCTCAATGCTCAATAGGATTCCATCCATTCCTACTTATTCTATTTGTCGCTCCTCTTGAACATATTCTTTGAAACCTCCGCTTGTTCGTTAGTATAAAAAAAGTTGTTGCGGTTGCTGCTGCTGCTGGTGTCGCTGCTGCGGGGCAGTGGGACTGGAGTATGATGATGCGGACTTCCTGGCAATGGGCTATTTGTCGTTTGTAGATCGCTGTATCGCGTTATTCGCCGTATCACGTTCGGTCCCGTAGATCTTGCCCGCTTTCTTTGCCATATTACCGAGCATCTCCATTGAACATTTGTGCGCCGACCGCAACGAGAGGGCCCATTCCTTTAAACTAATTTCGTCCTAGTAGAATAATTAAAAAGATGAGATGCTACTGTTAATTCTAAGTGCTTACTGCTGGTATATACAACCATATACTCACGGGATTTGTAAGTACAATTTTTGCATCGCGCATTCGAACGACGATGCACTGTTCTCCTTTGATGTGCTGGAAGTCCGCCGAGACTTCCTCCACCTAAAAAATATTTTGCGTATCGTTTCTGTATAAATCTCTTTCATCGATCGACCTGCTTCTGTTTACCGAGTAGTGACAAAAATAGAAGATGCGACACATTTCATACTTTCATTGTGCAGACGTAATAGATGATCGTTTTAATCGGATATGATTTGGTTACCTGATCCAAGAAGACGAGTTCCGGTTTTGTGGTAGACTCCGGATGTAATTCTAACCGGTTTGGATAGAGCTTGGCATATCGCGTTTGCCATGCACTGGCGAATGGACCACCAAGTTTCTTAATGTAACCATATAAAATGCAGTCCGAGCCTATGACAAATAATCAGTGCAATTTAATAGTACGTTATCAAACGAAATTTTATCTCCTCTACAGAAATCGTACTTACCTTTTTCATCTTCATCGAACCGAACTTTTTTCATTTTCTTTTTGTACATCATCTGTGCAAGCAGAGCAAATAATGGTCGTTATTAGAAGCGATTTTTAGTGAGTGGATTATATAACAGTTCGCTACATGTCCTAAGTTGATTCGACACAAAGAAGCATAACTATGTTTCACACCTTATCTGCTTCGTTATTGATTGTCTGGAACACAGTCTCGGCCACTTCGGCCTGCCATCTTTCAGAGATGACTAGAGGGAAATTTTTATACAGCTCTTGGTCTGCTTCGGTCAACTTGATACCTTTGGTGTCCTCCTCGTCAAAGGAGCCGATTTCATAGGTCTCCATGGCGTTTACCTCTCCGCGCGGTGGTATAAGCGGAGGTTTATATTTCTGGAGATAAACTTGTCGCCAATCAATACCACTGAAAAATGGGTGCTCTTTTAACTCGGCAGCTCCATGTCCTCGACAACCAAGTCTGTTGTTGACATCGCGTTGTAGCAAACCTTCCAAAAGCGACCGCAGCTCTCGTGAGAACGTTTCGGGCAACTCAACATTCTGCAACCAGTTTCATTTGATACACTCAAACCTGCACACCTTTTTTCTATTATTTGCGCGCAAAATGAACAACAACCGGTAAGTGAAAAGCGCACCTTGGTAAGCGTTCTGAGATCGATGTCACGTTTATCTTTCGTATTGTTATGTCGGAATGGACTGTGTCCCTTTAAAAGTTTATACAACATGCACCCAAACGAAAACCAATCGGCACTAGAATCGTACGCGGTGCCTGGTGAGAGTACTTCCGGCGCCATGTAGCCATGGGTGCCTCTGCCAAGGAATTATTTGCGTTAGGCGAGGTTCACACACTAGCTGCACTAATCTAGTTCACTCGACTGTTCTACTTACACACTGGCATGTGGCTTTTTCTTTGAGAAATCGCAAGCTAATCCTAAATCCGATATCCTAGCGTGACCGTGCTCGTCTAACAGGATGTTCGCCGGCTTCAGATCTCGGTATACGATACACCTACTATGCATGTGCTCCAAACCTAAAATCACTTCCGCCGCATAAAACTTCATTTCTCGTTCGTTAAATGTTCCATGTTGACTTAGATGATAGTGGAGATCGCCACCATGCATTAGGTCCAGAACAAAACATAGTTTGTCCGGCGTGTGAAAAGCGTATGTCATACATACTATAAAAGGGCAATCGACCTGTAACGAAAAGGCTGATTGGATTCAAGGTTCATTATCGCCTACATACTGATTCATTATCATCGAAGCTTACCCCTGTACTGACTAGTGAGAGCATTATCCTTTCATTAAGTGCCAATGTTTCACCTTGCTTCATCTTGATGCGTTTCTTATCGAGGCACTTCATCGCGTACATTTTCCCCGTATCCATTTTCCGGCAACCAAACACCTCTCCGAAACCTCCTCTTCCTATTATCCGATGCAAATTGAAGTCGTTCATTGTTAGCTGTAAAATAAAATGTCGTTAATACTCCGGTGGGTCTTTACGAGCGTTAAACACAATAGAAAATCACCAACCTGAATATTAAGTTCTAAGTTTTTCCACTGGCAGAAGCGGGTGTACTTCTCGCTGCAAGAACACATTAATCTCTGTTAAGGACGTTCTAGTGGATCGCGCTAAAAAATTCCATTTTCATGTCGCTTAATGCATGAACGTACCTCTCAAGGAACTTCCTGAAGGGTTCTCCCCTTAAGTGATTAAAAATTTCTTCGATATACGGCTGTAAAAGTCGGATATTCAGTATTAGTTTCCTCCGGTTGAGATGGCAGAGATAAATTTATAGAAAAATGGACCAACCTCGAATAGATTAATAGGGACCTCGTTTTTCATGAGGTACTTGCGGACGTGCGCCACCGCTTCGGGCGAGTAGTCCTGTAAAATAACAAATCGTCGAATGAAGATAAAACTTTCGGCGATTGTTGGCTAAAGTCGTGCTTTGCTAACGAGACTGAATGCCATTTTCACCGTGCACGTTAAAGCGATTCTAGCCGTAAAGAACGTTAAGTGCGTCTTCAACTCGCGATTCTAGTTCTTCGCGCTTGGCTCTACGATTCTGGAAATATTCCAAAAGTTTTGGGAGGTGGCAGCCACGTGAGCAATTTCAGTCTGCCCGTCCTAAAAACGCCAATGTGCTTAATAGTCACGAAATCGCAGCACAGTACTCTTTATTGCTGGGGTGGGCCAATTATCATCGTGGTTTGCTCTCGCATTCGACGCGTGTCTGATATTATTTCCATCGGACGTATATGCGACATTTAAACAAGAGGCCAAACGATCCAGCTAGCCAACCAACAATGCTCTCGTACTCGAAATTAGGCAATGCTTGTTACACACCCTACAAAGCGGAAAAGCAATTAACAAGCGCGTACCCGTCGGAATCGAAAACGTTAGCTTTTCCCTCTCGTTCTCTCGCTATCCACTGTATTATTAATAATTGATGTTGAATTACAGGAATTGACGTTGTTACGCCGATAACGACAACTTTCCGGTATGCTTCTAGAAGTAATTAGTCTGCGAGGGAACTACAGGAGTACACGCTTGACATCCGGCGAGCAATAGCTCGGCTGATCTCACCAAGCCGAACCCCACGGCTTGCCTGCCAGGACATTCTAATTGGGCTACCAATGTCTTGACTACGACGCGGACGAGGTCTCTGCTAATTGACAGATAATCCGGCATTCTCAGCAAAGCTTATTGCCAAAGAGTGACGAAGCTAAGATCTTTCGGGGCAAAGTCCAAGATCAAGGTAAACGATAACCGTCCTAAATCATGATCGGCTGGTGTAACAGGTAGCGGAGATAGATCGTATATGAATGAGTGACCCACTCTGGACTAAGTAGACTTGTGTAACAGATGTGCGTAATAATATTCCAATTAGCCCTTTCCAGGAATGCAGAGAAATTTGCCGTCGTTAATGGAGGTGGGACAGATTTCTGCAATAACAGGCCGAGCACCAATATATTTCGCGCTTCTAATTGGAATGCGTAACCGTTAACGATGATACTAATGGGGAAAAGTTCGACACGGCGCGCCAGGTGTGCGGGAAACTTTTTAATTTGATTCCCTAAAGCCGGCCGCGAGCCACCGGCCACCGGCGTCTAATGAAGTACGAGCGGCCTTATGACCGCAAGCACTGTGTGTGCAAATGCGATTGCACAACACTGGCTATGTCGCGCCCATAATTTCCAATTCCTCCTGTATACACACGCGCACAATTAGTCCTGCTAATGATCCTGTAATTCGAGTACATGTGCCAGCAGTGGGTGGTTATTGGGATAAATGAAAGAAAAACATGCCTTTTAAAGGAGGTGAAATGAGCTCTTTTAACCGGAAATCATTTGCAATGCAGAATTTATAGAGATGAGTAAAATTCCCCAATAACTTTTGCTACTAAACGCTCAGCAACGATGCGATTGGTATGAGTTGGTAAAAGGTCAGACATGTTATGAAAATGGATTGTTAAGAAGTGTTGGATCCACAGTACGAGTTCAATTTCAATAAATTATCTTGTTCATAATGAGGAATTAATCTCTCGCACTTCTATGGGCAATGGGGAATCGCGAAAGTGGCGCGCGTAGTTGATATCGGTCGGTTAAGTGTATGTTATCACTATTGACGTAAGGAGCGGCTTTATGTAAGTGCTGTTATCGCATCCTTATCCTCATTGAATTTCACTCGCTCCACACTTCCGAATCCCGCGATCCTTTCCATTGCCGGTAAGCAGCTGAGTGGCTTCTCAAGCCACAAGAGAAATTAGTCATGAGAAACTTTTCTCGAGAAAGAATATCAATGAAACTGACAGCTTACAAAATGTGTGTAGGTGGTAAAAGAGATAGCGCAAGTCCAGTAGACTTTTCTCTACGCCCCTTAGCCTAGCGTTCTCTGCCCTTTCCAGACAATACGCAATGGAAGTTCCCGTTGCACGAGTGCAAGCAAGCGTTCAGAGCGACGCAATTAAGCTTAATTGTGGGAGGAAATAAATCTTTTGTATCGGGCAGTGGGTGAGAGGGACACGCTCTATCCGTCGGCAGGATTGGGATCTCGAATTCATTATTAAAGCCACGAATCAAGAGGCGGTATTACCGTCAGTCCTTTTGTACGCTCGCTTTTAAACCTCGGTGCTCGACGTCCTCCATAAATGTTTGAGCAGGGAGGCGCAATAGGCCTTTTGCACCATCTTTTCGTAGCATCTACACTGGCAACGAGGCCTTCTAATTTCTCGCTCGTTCTCTCGCGCGCTCTCACCCTCTCACTGAGGAACTATTTCCGTGGCTTTTTTCATGCCACTTTCCCCGGAAGGTTTCCTCTCCCCTAATTTTAGTTCTCCGTAATCGCTCTTCTCCCCGGCGACTCGTCCTTATTTCTGTCTTCCTTATTTCGCTGGCGGAACTCTTTCATTCGGAGAAGACTCTCTTTTTCTCTCTCTCTTTCTCTCTCTCTCCGCATTTATCGACGTTTATTTTCCCGTGGCCGAGATTTTTATTCTCGTTTATTTTTTCGCAATCGTCTATTACCGAGCTTCTGTCTATTGACAGGTTAGTCGACTCGGCTCTCTTCGATACTTTACTAAAAGCAAAGAGAAGCATACTTTTATCGAGACGCGCAATTGCACTCTTATGCGCGCGATTTATATAATCGGTAAAATTCTGCATTGTCGTTTAAAATCTAAAGTATGTGTGCCTTCTGCAGCATATGTCACCGATCCAGATAGCGTTTTGCGGCTCTGAACACACCCGGTTGTCCCGCTCGGCTATCACTCCGTTGGCGACCTCAGCGAGCTTTTAACCCTCCGTGTTACCCGCTGACAGGTTTTAAAACTCAATTGGCACGGCGACAGTTTCAAAGGGTTTTAAACGTCCGGCCGAGCACCGATGTCCTGTCTCTTCCTCTCTCTCTTTCCCTTTCTCTTTCTCTCTTGCTCGCTCATCGACTACTGAAATCGTCGTTTCCCAGTTACATAATACGCTTCCATCAACCACCCTTTCAGAGACTGGAATTTTCATAGGACGAAAGATGTTCTGCGATTTGAATAAACGTTAAATTGAAAGGTAATAACGTCCCGCCTATGAAAGAGATTTGCCAATTTATTTGATTGGACTTTGGCCACGGCGATTCTTCCTGCCTTCGGGCAAGAGTCGATTTGATTTGAGATCTTTACATAACTAGGAACGCTCTCGTCCGTCCTGTTCCCCACACCAAGCGCAATTGGAGATTGGAGGTGACGAGGAGAGAACGAATTTATCGATGAACATCAAAAGAATTGGATATAAATGTTACCGTGTGAAGATTATGGCATTGAAAACTCATGTATTCTGGTTAGCAGATAATTTTATCCTGCCATATGCATATTATACTTTGACTTCTTTCTTGGGAATCTTGGGAATCTTGCGGAGCAAGCTGAACTTACATGGGAATTCGAGAGGAGTTCTTGCATGATGTAATTGTCGTAGATCTCGCGTGCATGTTTCATCCTTTCTTCGGGGAACTCGAGCTTCTCGTACTCCTTGATCTACAACAGGGTGTAACAACGAAATGCTTTATTTCAATGGTTGACTGAACCAAGCAAAAAAGCCCCTGATAAGGGGTGATGAAAGTAGAAACTTAGCACGAACCTGATCGTAAAACCAGAGCTCGGTGATCTGCTCTTCTGACACGTTCTCGCAGAAGTCTTTGAATAAAAGGTAGCCTGGAAAACAAGAGAAACGACATCGAATGAGTGTTTGACTGCAGAAAACAGTAGTAGAATCGACTTCTGCCAGCACTCGGACTAAAACAGTCGACACTGTCGAGAAGCGAAGCATTCTTATTTGAAATCTCGAACAAGTTCTCGCTGGGATGAACGCAGATTTTCTCTCGGTCGAATTGGAGCGTTCGCGATACAGAATAAGAGCGCTGGGCTTGCACTTTAGCTTGACACCCGCAAGACACATTAAAGGATAAGGCGTACATTGTTCAGGCTTGGTGAAATGCGAAGTTAACAGGCGAAATATGGTCAAGAGCATTATTCTCGCGGTGAGCAGGCCGTGTACGGACGACAGAAAAAGATTAGATACTTGTAATGCGGCCATAAATCCGTCGGCTCAGCCGCAGAAATATATACGGCCAAGTTGTACTTCCCTTGAGTACATTACAGAAACGTCAGATGAAACAAATAGCTCTGAGGGTGCATGTGTGTAGTATGCGTGGCTGACGATGTTTTCCATACAAAGAGGAATCGTGAAAATTAAAAAAACAGCGACACGCACGCGGCGAACGGAAGCGGCGGTGAACGTATTGTGTGTCTGCTTTCGCGAAAAAAAAGTAGATCCGATAAAGGGACAATAAATCAGCGAAGCGCACCGAGATAAAGCTGGGAGAGTACGTTCTATCGGTGAACGATTAAGATATCTTGCAAATGTGCATACCGATCTGCAAAAATGAATTATGAGATGCGACGGACACCCGTCAACCCTCGCATTAACATTGTCATTGTAAAAATGAATTTTCAAGATTCTTTTCTCCTAATAAAAAAATCTGTTTTACTTATTATTACTAGCATTAGTTTTAGCTAACTGGAACGAATCAGTGGTTTATTTCTTGCGTTACTTAATCAAGTTCTGCAACATCTTTCGAAAAAACAGATTAATCCACCATGGAATTAATTGATCGTGACACGTTAATTCGACGATCGAGTAACTTCGTACGTCGCAATTAGCGAGTGTGTATTACTTTTCCTCGAACTGCAGGGGAGTGCGTGCTATAATTCCTTCTCGGGCAGGACTAACTCGCCAAGCTAAGTTATTGATACCACTTGGCTGCTATTGAAACGCTTGGCTACTGTCGCATTGTCGCGTACACCGTTCAACCTCGCACATATATCTTTTTATAAAGCACTGAAAAATCTTGATCCAAAGCAATCTGACATTCATTATACCTTTGTCAACTACTTGTTCAAAGGAATGAGTAAGGAAAAATCTCTGGAAATCGATGTGACGTCGTTCGGTCTGCAATAATAATCTATGATACTCCGAACTATTTCTTTCCGCGTTCAACGAATACTAACTAACAGGAAAGGGAAATAAAGCTATTAGTATTATTATTGGATGATAAAATCTGATATTTTATGCTTCGGAAAAATATCCAATGCCAAAGGGCTTCGATATTCTCGGCTCTCGGCAACGAATTCGGTGATGGACTTTCGTGTGGCGACCTTTAAGTGTCAACACGCTAAAAGCCTGTCACGTGCTCGCCAGTCTGCCTTTCGTCGAATGTCAGCGGTTTTCGGCTAGCGTCGAGTAAAAGAGAGATGGTGTCGAAAGATACGAGGATCTTTGGTTGGCCGCCCGCTTCGTTAAAAAACACGAGGCAGCTTTAATGCGCTCGAGAAGAGTCAAGCATTTTATTGCACGCTCGAGAAATCGGCCCGGCTATTTAACATTGACGAATACTGGCAAATAAATCGATTACCATCGAATTATGCCAGTAACGAGGTCCTCTCTGTGAGATTCGATCAACCGATCAATTAACAGGTTAACACTTTAAGCTCATCGTCACCCATGAGCTGACACCTGTAATTAACAAGGACGTAGCACATTCGGCTGTGATAATCTAATTCGTTCGAACAAAACTGGATTTAATCAAGATTTTTCATGAACCCTGAGAGATCTTTACACTCCAGATATCACTTTCAATACTTTTTAATTAGAAACAGTGAAACAGATAAATATTAGTTCGTATTTAATACGAAGTTTTATATATACTTTTCAGGGGGATTTAATTTCCGGATTTTGTTTACTCCAAACTCTAACTATACTTGCGTAAGTAAGAACGAAATGAAAGGACTAAAAAACTAAGACGAATAGACAAAGGTAAATAAGTAAATGAGTTTGAAACAATTCGATCGAATGGTAGTTTCCTGGAAGTATTCAGACGGTACGAGGAAGGAACTCGGCACCGAAGTTTGACCAAACGTTTTCCCAGCTAGAGCTCTCGCTTTGTGCTTGGGTGGTACGAGAGTGCCAAGATCTTCGTCATCGGAAGCCAGGAATTCCCGTCGCAAATGACGGCCTTCTACACGTTCCCCGCATTTCTCTTTCCTTCTCCAGACGTCGTCCTCGTCGATTGTCTCTCTCCCTCTCTCTCTCTCCCTTTCTGGACCAAGGCAAAAACCATTGTAACTCGAGGAAAGGATGAGCCAGCTTCGACTAATTCAACGCCCTGACAAAAACAACTCTAATTGCCGATGATAATGATATTAAAACTCTACCTTTGCGCCTCTCGCCGGGCGAATAGCCGACCGACATTCCTACAATGGAATTAATTTATCCGTGGCGCGTTCTTATGTAAACGTAGCCGCGCACACAGTTGCATCGGTGAGAGCGTCACGCAATCATCCTACGGCACACATATGTGATATGTGCTATGTACACAATACTGTGCTCGAGGGAAACGCGCGTGTACGATGGAAAGAGCGACAATAGTTCGATACAGTGTGCCACTGAATGCACCATCGATTATTGGAAGAGCAGTCGACATACGGTCGGAAGCCATACTACTGCTGGTAATGAACTACTGACCGACGCCCTCTCACCTGCAAACCCACTAACGAAAAATGGAAATTCCATAGTGCATTTCAAACAGAACTCGAACTGTTTAATCAAGGTATTGTTGAGAGTCAGTTTTATACTACAATTATGATACCACATTTTTTTAATTAGCAAACAATGTTGATTTTACAAATTTCAATTTATATGAAAGTTAAATGATAGTGCAATGTTTATCTAAATAATGTTAAAGTTTAACAATTGTACTAGTCTGTGAGGATAAAAGTGGAGTATACTGGTGACCCTATTTTTTTTATTAGCAAACAATTTTGATTTTACAGATTTCAATTTATATGAAAGTTAAATGATAGTGCATTGTTTATCTGGATAATATTAAGCTTTAACAATTGTACTAGTTTGTGAGGATAAAAGTGGAGTACACTGGTGACCTTATTTTTTTAATTAGCAAACAATGTTGATTATACAGATTTCAATTTATATGACAGTTAAATGATAGTGCAATGTTTATCTAAATAATGTTAAAGTTTAACAATTGTACTAGTCTGTGAGGATGAAAATGGAGTATACTGGTGACCGGTCAACAATGTGTTAATATTCCCTTTGACCGGCGAAGTATTGGGATTCCAAGGGTGTATGTGTTACCCGATGCTCGTAGAACGCGACGTAGAGTACAATCACCCCTGATATTCTCCAATGAAAATACTCGGAATTGTGCTGCTCGGTTCATACACGGTTGTCATTGGGCCCCGTAAACATCCACGCTTTTTTCAGCGTAATTATAGCGTCAGGTTGGCGACGTCGACGTCGAGTGAGTTCTTCGGCTCGACGTCGTCGAGCAAGGCGAGAAGCGAAAATCAATTTTACGAGGCTGACCCAGCTGGTAAATAACTCGGTCGCGTTTATTTACGGTTATTGGGATCAAAGCCTTAACCTTGCCTTCAATAAATATCGGCTAGTAATTACTAACATTACAGGGCCGCCGTTAGTAATTCCCATGGCGAACGTCAATCACCCAGTGCTTTGCTAGTAGTGCAAGCCTGTCCCTAGTCAGACCGCTCAAACCCTTTTGTGAAAGTACAACGAAAAATGCACTGACCTGTAATAATCTGGCTAGTATGTTATATAGTTTATATACACGTATAAGCGTAGACTGTGTATGTATAGATTATCATTATAATAGTACTATAAAAGGGAAAGTGCAAGGTCAAACACCTGGATAGTCGATTGAGCTAGTATTTAAATTAGTTATTCATTAAACATTAACAACAGTTTATGATTAGTATATATTATGGGAAGTATTTATAAATGAGGATTAAATGAAATATAATTTTATGGTTTGTTAAAATGAATTCTACGGTACGCCATTGGAGAGAAATGTTCCTCGTGTCCCGTAGGTCGTAACAAAATCAATTGCTATTTTAGAATCCACCATCGAACGGAGAACGGATAGCGCACCGGCACCTTTAACAGGGTTTTATCGTTGCTAATAAAGTCGGCAGTTGTCCTCGGCTAGCCATTTCATTACGTCACGCGGTCAGAGCGAGAGATCCTCCTCCATTATTATCATAATTACTGCCACATTTATTCATGCGCGATTCGCCTTTTTCGGCTGATGCGTAACCTTTCGCGTGACCTCATAGCGCTCGTGTCAGCCGTCGAATGAAGGAAAGAAGGCGAGGAGGATGAAGAATAAATATAAAAAGAAATTGAAGTTACGAAACGAAATAATGTCTTTAACAGTTTTAATATTCTTGGTCATATCTAATTAATAAAATCGAAATTTTAAGAAAATTAGCTCGATAGAAGTGAGTCGATAATTAATCTCATGATTTTAACAAGACAGGGATATATTTCTTGATATAAATAAAACCGCGTGAAAAAGGAGAGCGATGAACAATGATTGCGCAACAAGAGAAGCGATTCCTGGACTCACCTAGTGTTTGATTGAATATCTTATCAAAATTCACTTCGTTCTTCTTCTCCAGGTATTTGTGCATCACGCTCCTTATACTGAAACAGAAACGATTCAGAGCTCGTTAGGACACGAAGCGAATATTCCGGCTGGGTTGAAGTATAAAGGAGTTCGATCGAGAAGAATATCTTATTGCCAGCGAACAAAGTTCGCCAAGGAGTTAGAGAATGAGTAGGTGAATTGCGTTGAAATCAAGGGGAATCATTGGAGCGATGCAATCGACAACATCACTAACAGTCAACCCTTTAATTCCTCTCCGACCTTGCCGTTATACGAATTCCCTTCGGCGACGCCGAGTGCAAACTTCCGCTCGGAAACCCCACAGAAACCAGCACGAGTGCCTTACGCGAGAATCCGACACTCGTGAAAGCGAAAGCTTCTTAACACTTTGACTGACACAGCATTTCCACAAACATCACTCGATCGTCAGTATTTTTGGAAACTCCTAGCGACGTTGCGAAAGTCAATGAACTTACCCAATTCGAAACAGTACAATCTACTTTAAATATAAATTTAATAATACAAGAAATTCAACTTTAATTATTATGAAATATAATTAAACATTATTACTCATTTTCAATTATTCCTCAAGAGTTGTAGTGTGGATGACGTGGAAAGGGCAGCGTGCCACGGCATCGAATCGAACGGGGCAACGTATCAGGGGTCATTATCCTTACAAATTCAATATTTAGGTCGTTACGTTGAACCCTCGCGTGCCAAGGGAGCAGAGGCCCGCACTGGAAACGTATCGCCAGTCCAATAAAAAGCGATGAACCCCGAGGGCTGTGTGGTTGAGCGAACTACCATTAATTCGACTACTACTACTCAGAGCACGAAGAAATCATCATGCGATTACACCAAAGAGATCTTCCATCCAATTTTACACGATTCGTGCGTGCGTTGCGTAAGTGCTTTCGATCAAAGTTTTCCCTAGTGTGAAATTGACGGTTTTCCGTATGCCCTTCGTTCATCGATGTGCTTTTACTCATCGTGACTAATCAAGCTCGAGGAATCATCGGACGCTAGTGTAAAACTATAAGGCGTCTTAAGTTAGTGTGGGTGCTCGTAAATAAATGCAACTCGTCAGGGATCCGATTAACAAGATGTAGAATACAAATTAACAATAAATTAAGAATAAATTAGCGATTAACAATAAAAAAAAACTTGTTAATTGCTAATGCGAGGTATCTTTGAATGAAAACTTGGCTTTCTTGTACGATATCTATTTCTTTTTTCTTATATCTCAATTTTATGGAAGAATCAAACTGCTACTCGGCGCACCTTTTTTATATTTTAATGTTTTTGAGCGGTAGAAATATATTGGAATCTAAAAATTAAGAATACAGTGGTGTCAAGGCTGAAGTCAGTCGAAGAGTGATGCTCTCGGACATTGCTCGCCGTCAAGTTACCTGTGCCAACATGGCCAAGTTTGGGGGTTTATAACACCCTGGATTTTCCTTGAAAGGGAAAAACGTGCCTTGCGCAATCTCTACGAGGCCTGCTCTACACGCGCATTCGCAAACCTATTTCTGATTTTCTAACACCGAAGAGACACATCGGATTCACGATACGATTCCTAGGATAGTATCTTCCTCGTGAAAGTGATACGCTCGTAATAGCCAAGTGGACACACTTGAATCGTAAATCGTGGAGGTGTGTCAGTTCGCCCTACTCGCCGAAACCTTGACCAACTAGATTCGAGGGAAGGCGACTCTTCTCTCTCTCCAATAGTGATTCCGGGTTTGACTATTAACTGGGTCTAACGGGACTCTAATACGAAAGGTTAACGATCACTCAGCGAGCTGATCGAACAGAGAGAAAGAGAGAAAGAGAGACAAAGGTGAGGATAAGTGGCTCTAAAAAAGGAAACGGCTGATTGATCCGGGCGACCTACCCCGCCAGCTGAAAACCTGACGAGAACACGCGTTGGAAAAATGGGGCGGTGCGCTAAACTATTACTCGGTTTAAACAATACAATATGTTTAAATTATCTTACTAAAAATCCTGGATATTTCCTATATTTTTATAATAATAAAAAGAATAAATGTTGAAACTATTTCGATTTTATATACACAAATCTTTTAAATCCTGTAGCTTCGTTTTTTGGAAAGGAACAAAGCTACCATTGCTCAGGGATTCTTCCTTTAGCCATGAATACAAGAGTACGCAATGAATCGCTGAGAAGCTGAGAGTTGGTAGTTGGGTAGCTCGACATCCCACTGGAATGCAAATGTTTGTCAATACTTTCACGCGCTCATTAGCAAATCCAACGTAAGACCGTAATTTACACTAGGATCAGGCCTCCCAGGGAAGCCGCATCTCGCACAGCGAGTCGCCATACCGAGACACAGCAATTTATTAGACAATTTAGCGCCGCTTATCGTAGTTCATTGCCGGCGAGATCTATTAGGCAGACATTTAAGATATCCAATCTCCACTACTCCAGGTATATACATGTACGCGAGTATATACACGCGGTAATACAGCTTCCCTTTTCCCGATCCAATCATATAAACAACATCTTTATACATCGTTGTAAAATCGAAGATATATTACGAACCATCTAAATTATCACGGACTTCGTGTAATTAAACACGTATCATTATGTAAATTATGAAGAAGAATCGATCCTATAATTATTACATCCGCTTGTTAATACGTTTCGCGATTGAACTTGGAAGGTAGCTTGACTTTCCGGATTCGTGCTATGCTAGAAGAAACTTGGAAAAGGGAAAATCTGTGGAAAGACGTCTTGAAAAGACGAAGTGTGAAGAAGTCTAATGAAAGTCTGAAAGCAGATCTCTCAGTGGGAGGGAGTAAAAAAATTAATACGCTCTCTTTGCTATTAGGACTTATTGGCTGTCACCGAGCCCAGCAGCAAGCTTTCTCGTATTTTCCAGGCGTAGAAATAAATTACCAATTAAAGGAGAGGGGATTAATTAATCACGTACAAAGATTCGGCGTGTCACGCTGTAATATCGAGACCTTTCGATTTTCGAGGTATAGGAAAAAAAAAAAATCAGGGGATCGCACTCACGTCATTGCTTATGAATTATTGAACACGACATTACAGTCCATCGATAGCTCGAATATCTTGCGAACGAAATTCATAGATGGATGAGATATTAATTAATATGAAAATCAAGTGAAAGGCAATGATTTAATTAGAAAAGACAAAGAGAATAAAGATCAGATTTTTTTCTATGAATAAAGGCCAAGGTTCGTCTACTTTTCCCATTAATTTCAATCAGATTGAATCCGCGCAAATGAACCTCTCCAACAATATACCATTGCGAATAAACATACTACTGCATATTGAGTGCTAGTTTTCCTCAGAGCTTCGACTGAGAAGCAAGTGGGAAAATCTTGGAAAAGCACGCGCGCTATGGAAGTCGTGCCACGATCGGATTACTTCCGACAAACGCTCGGCCCTCAACATTCCATTCCGCCGCGTGCTTTCCACTCGCGTGGAATTGTTTGTTGAAAGCGAAAGAATTCATAGGCTCCTGGCGAAAATAGCACAGGTCCGATCGCTCTTCGGCAGACTCGAGCCAGCGAAAAAACGATGGAAAGCGGCAGAATTTGACCGCTCTTAAACCAGACCGTTCTGCTTTCTCGATCAATTGTTTAATTCATGATGTAAATACTATAAATTGCAACAAAAAAAAAACCTAGCGGATAGTTCGCATATTTTCTGCGAAGAGAAAACTATGCTTGCACGATTATTAAGGAGCAAACAGTGGTGCTTCATTGGTTAACTACGATCTTCAATTCTCCGTAGGAGAATGCCACACCCAATGTAATAAGATACGCGGATGGATGCATACGATCGTCGATGTATTTATCGGCTTACATAATATATATAAAACATATACGCGCCACATATGGTATGCGCAAAAGCCTATACCGAGGCCGAGAGTAATTGGAGTAACAGGAAAAGATCTTACGTTTTCCTGACGGACTAAAACGGTACATTAGTGTCTGTCAAACTTGAATGATAGGAAATAATAGTTTGAAGTATAGTAATCATGTATTATGACGCAATAAACTAGTCAAAGAGTTGATGGAAGAAATCCATAAATGGATTTATGAAGATTAGTTAATTACAGACATGCAATTTGTATGTCGACAATTATGCGGACAAGTGTACAATAAATTTGAAAAAACTGCATCGAAATGAATTTCCATCTGATCTTATTGGACGATCAGAGTCTAACGAGATCGTATTTCAGGCTTTGTGTCCTGTGACGCGCGCCGCGTAACGGTAACTCGCCAGCAGACACTTTTGATAAATTAATAATGGCCACTCTCCTTTAAGCGCCTCAGGGTCACTCGCACCATAAAAACGTTTCACCGTTTCTTGTGACGTCACCGGGAGACGCCGCCGCCGCCGTCGGAGAACTCGCCTTTTTCCTCAGGAAGACCTGAGCAAAGTACTCAACACGAAACGAGTAATTACACACTCAATTCCCTCGAAAGTTCCGAGTGCCATTATGTTCGTCCCTTTTTTTTCCCCCCCTTCTTTTTGTCACCCATGCTCGCGTCACTGTGAAATTACTTCCCGCTTAATAATCGGTGACGCAGCTAATTCGCCTCGACGAAATTCCGGAAGAGCGGTCGATAAGGATTCGGGCAACGGTCGACGGCGATAACAGAGATCACGAAAATGTGACTATCGCGTAATGGCAGCTTGCCAACTCTTATGGTTTTTACACATCCCAGCTGTTAGACGCATTCTCTCCATCAAGCTATATCCTCCCCCGGTTTTCCAAGCATAGAATAATTATAAATACAAGAGATATCGATCGATCTTACACTCGACTGGAAAAAGATCCTTTCGTGGTGGAAGGAAATTTCTGTCTCCGCTATTACTGTTACCTCCAAGCGGTTCATAATAACTCGAAACACTCGTGCAACTAGAAGTCCATTAACATACATTTGTGGCTTATGAATGGTCTGCCGATACAATGCTCGTTCAATGCTTCGACATACTTGGTAATACATGATTACTACAATCGTTATAATGATAATGTTACTGTTTTACACTGGTGGTGAATGGATTTCATTTGAAAACAGTACTGTCACCGCTCTTCCAAAACTAGATTCAATCAAGAATGAATCATCCACGAACATTTCTATATATATATATACGTGTTTGAGATTGAGCAAGTTTCAATTTGGTACGTCAAGATCAAGACTTGCGTATCGCAACTGCTCGGTAGACAACTTAGCTATTATTACGATCAGGGACTATCTAATGCTTCCTATTGCTGTCTGTTTTCATTCGCCTAGAATGAAAGCGATGACAGCGTCATTCGAGGCGAACGGTTCCGCGTTGCGTGGTACAAGCTGACTGTGTCGATCAAGAACGTAAGGCGCCTAGATATGTACTTATTGCTCGGCTAGAATACAGTGGTGTCATCAAAAGCGGCTGCACACACTCAGCCAATTCCTATTGCTATTATGTTATAAAGCAACGATTGCGAATTGCACACTCTGCGAGAAGGTCATGTGTTACGCGCAATCTACGTGTGGAGGTTACATTTTCTAGATTGGAAGTCGAGCGGCTCCTATCAAAGTAAGTAGTTACCAACCACTAAAGAGCAATGCGTTCCATGAATTCTTTCTTTGACAAAAGGAACGTGCCACAATGTCCAAAAGAAGACCAACTAAAGTGAGTATAGGATCGCCACGGAATGACATCGTAGCTACGCAAATAATGAAACTGCGATAAACGATAAGTAAAGTGGACTTTCGTGGAATAGTGAAACGCGTGGCTAATACTACTTGCGTCAGAGACGCGTTTTCACTTTTATGTCATGTATCAATGATTATCTAGTTTTACTTCGGGAATATCAATAATTTATCTATTCTGCTTCTGAATTAATTCTGTTATTATATTATTAATATTATTTTATATGATATACTTTATGAAAATTTTAATATCTATAAAATACAAAAGTTGATTAAAACTGTATTTATGTACCAATAAAATTAATTCAGAATTATTATGTTTTGATACTTTATAGATATATATGTAGTTGTAGTTCTATCCACGTGGTACAACGGTAATTCAATGGATTCTCTTTGATGCGTATTGCATACAGGCAACCGAGATTATCCACTTGGAGCATTTTCCTTATGCGATCGCTGTAGACTTGTTACGTCGTTCTCGGGAGGAATGGGAAGTCACCGGCTGGGAAACCAGTCGAATAATCCAGGCCTCTGCACTCTCTCTCTCTCTCTTTCTCCTTAATTATCGAGCGACCTGTCGTACGCTGTGACGGATTCCTACGAAAATGATAAGTCTTTTCGTGGAAGGTTCTATCGCACGTATCCGGCCACTTTCTTTAAACTAAACTACGTGGATTTGTAACTGCTGGAATTAACTGCAAATGTCGCGGTAGTTGCACCTGTGTCTCTTTGTAAAATAAAAGATAGATTACTTTTTTAAATGAGAAATCATAATGTACAATGGGTAAAAAAAAGTATTCGCAAGCCTAGATTTTTTAAACTAAGTTTCCTTAAAAGAGAAAAACTGATTTTGATTTTTTTGTATCAAAATTTACTTCACTGAATATTTTAAATTATTAATTATAAAGATTCTAATTTCACATTTATGTAATACGTGCAACTATGTATTACGAATCAATATGATTTTTCAGCTCTTTTATAATTAAATGTAGAATATCATGTTTGGTCAGAATGACGTGCGCGCGCGCGCGCTATCGCCGATACACGTCCGAGTCTCGCGTGGCATTGCCGGCATTTGGGTGCATTAAATCGAGAAATATTGGGAGAGCGCTCTCGCGCGCGCGCCATATTCGTGCCAACTATTCGTCATGAATGCCGTCGGCGGAAAATAGAAACCCGACGGGGGCAGCGACAGGGAAGCAGCGTGCGGGCGGCGATATTGCAATAACAGTCGCGGCGGGAAGTGACTTTTTGCAGGCGCGCATATCGAGTTCGCCAATGTCTACTATATCGATAATTGTTCGATGTGCATGCATGCCACCCGCGGGATGATTTCCATGAAGGATTCATCGATATTTCATCGTCCGACCGATCGTACGATTTACTACTTATTCCAATGCACTTTCCCTCGAAATCTGCAATACGCGCTTTAAAATACAATCTGAAAACTCAGAGATTCATAATACAGCGGATAGATCTCACTGAATTTATTTACTAAAAATTGTAGTTGCTCGTATAAAGTCATGATGTACGACGGACTCTTTTTTTTTTTTTGCCGGAGTGCGAGAATAATGATGCCAGGAGCGGGTGTATTTCGGGTCACGTAGCCAATGAAAATCTCGTCATTCTTTTCTTCCTTTTTTTTTTGCCTCTGCGGGTGTAGCGGGCCAAGCGAAGGGCCGTCTAAAATCTATGTCGTCCTACTTCGTGTATGTGGCGTAGTGGTATGCATATCGTATTCCTGGTAGTGAAGAGGGAGAGAGAGAGAGAGAGAGAACGAGTACAAAGTAAAGTCGTACGGAAGCTCGCCACGACTATAAATAATCGTGGAAGCTCCGAGTTCTCTCTCTCTCATCCTCTCTGGTCCATGTCTTCCTGAAGTATGGTCCATCGGATTATGTTTTTCTTTTGAATCTCGACCAGTAAGATAGCCAGGCTGTTCTGCTGTGTTTATTCGCCCGATTTAACAGGGTTGAGAGTATCTACAACTATTAGGAGTTCCGGCCAATCGAGATAGTCTGGAAATACGATGGAAACTCTTGCACACTTCTTCACAAGCGTTTCGTTTAGTTAGTCGCGGAGGTGAAAATAATCATTGGTTGATACTTTTTCGAGCGTCAAAAGTTAGTTCATTAGGTGGTGGAAAATGATAATTGAGTTTTCGATCGGTATCGGGTTTCCTAGTCGATTTCTTATTTACGATGGCGTCTACCGGACCTTAAGTGGAGAAATAAGTCTCAACCCTATCTTGACTACGAGCTCTCGCAATCATCTAGGTAACTAGAAAATTTCCCTGGGAATTCTCGGTCCCCATTCGCTCGGCGATGTGCCTTTCGAGAGTTGTAATGACATCGCGCGCAAAAGAATGAGGCATTATTGATCTTCCACTTTACTCGTTGGCCTCGCCAACTCACCTCGCCCCGCCGAAGATTCGCTCTCCTCTCCTACCGGTGAATGGACGAAAAAGGATCAATGCAAACTTTTACCGGAGTTCGCTCCGCGCTGCCACCACTGGCGCACACAGTGTATACATGTTGACCCTCGAGGCGAGGAGATCGTTCGATTTTAATAACTATCCAAAATGCAAACTTCCCCGGGGAAAACGTACCAGAACGATCGAGGAGTTCCATAAGTTTTGGTTATATCAGAATTAAAGGGGAGAGAATCAACTAGAATGAATACGAAAATAGAAATGATCCCTTTTACCGAATGAAGCCGTGAAATTTGTCGCAATCAGCAATCCGACATTAGCGTTAATCCGTTCACGAGCGAGCGGCAATCTTCTGAAATCGGACTCTCTTTTGCGTAATAGCGACGACGACGACATCGACATCGACTACAAAGGATAGCTAGAATCGCGATGATTCGAAATCACAGGCCATCTCGTTTAGCTCGAAGATCGGGCCAACGTGATTTCACAGGCACAACGGGTAACGTGATCCGACGGTGCTATCTACATCTACATTGAAAATAAGTTTCAATTCGAAAGGAGGCTAGTGCTCAAATCTGGAAGAAGCAAGCTCGATTCCAGTTGGGTTTAGCCTGTCTCTTCTTCCATCGAAGGAATGTAATTCGACTAGAAGCTATTGTATCGCCGCCGACCAAGCACTATTCCCTCTATCGTGCTCTATATCTAGTGGCTTTCCCTTTTTGCAGGGAATAGCGTGTACGATGAATTATCGGATGGTGAGCACGCCCCGACCGATTTATTGCGTTCGTCCACTAATGGAGGGCGAAAATGAGAAAATCGCGAGAAGAAACTGCATTAGGGAACTCTCTCCCTTAAGGGGATATTCGGACCTAGAAGCCTTAGTTAAGGACTTTACTAGAGACGAGAAAGATAACCATAAGGGTTCGGATCTACTTTCGATCCTTATCCTTGATAGTTAAAACTTTAGCAGTTACCATATATTCTTGGCAAGAATTACTTATTAAATATCATAGATAGTTATCCAAGAGAATACTCTTATTTTATCAACATTTTTATTATTAATTCTCACTAGGGAATCGTGAAAGTGACTAGTTTACACATCAGACGAGACTATTTTAAAATTAAAACATACTTTCTTCAGCGTTGGCTATTGGCGAAGCTGTTAAAAGTTCCAAGGCGTTTTCCGTCCGCAGAATCGAAGAGACGTAAATACCAGGTTTCTGGCCGGACGGCGACACACAATAGCCTTCTTCGTGAGCGGCGGCCATAAATCTGGGGAACTTAATATCACCGGTGTGCCAGTTCCGCGTCCCTTAACAGTTTGTCTCCGCTCGAGCCGACGGGAGCGAAGAATCCAGCGGGAAACGAGGCCTCGGGATAGTGCAGGATAGAACACGGAACGTCGTCGTGTACCCTGAGGCTTCGCGTGGACGAGGCGTGCTGGGTTATCGACTTCTCCGGAGAAACATACTTTCCTACCAGCACTGGATTAACAGAGTATGCCACCATCCGCGCCCACAGCCCCATTCTTACAGTTCCGTATTATGATTCTGATGAGCATGGATCGTAGATTTCGTGTTGGAATGCGTTGGATTTGACGATAAAATCTTTAGTAGTTGTGTCACAGGTAGAGCTGGGATTTTAAATAAATCCAAACTATCTTTCGTATAGTTTGGATTTTAAATAAATAATTGACAGCGACCCTCTGATTTCCGTTGCTTTGTTGTTGTTAATACTTTTACAGTTCTGTATTGTGATTTTGATGAGTATGGATGGTAGATTTCATGTCGGAATGCGTTGGATTTGACGATCAAATCTTTAATAGTTATATTATAGGTAGAGCTAAGATTTTAAATAAATCCAAACTATCTTTCGTGTATTGTATAGTTTGGATTTTAAATAAATAATTCACAGTGACCCTCCGATTTCTGTTGCTTTGTTTTCATTAATATTTTTTCAGTTCCGTATTGCGATTGCGATAAGAATGGATATTAGTTTTCGTGCCATTCTTAGTAGTTATGTTACAGGTAGAGCGGGGATTTTAAATGAATCCAAACAATCTTTCGTGTATTTACAGTAGCCCCTCGATTTCTGTTGCTTTTTTTGTGCTTGCGATGAGCATGGATGTTTAGTCTTCTTCGTAGCAGGCTGTGTTGGATTTCAGGAATCAAATCTTGGTAGTTATACCAGAGATAGAGCAGGGGTTTTAAATAAATCCAAACTATTTATCGTTTAATAATAGTCTCACAACCGCTCGTTCATTTTACAGATTCCGATCTGTTTTTTTTATGATTTTTGCTTCTTAGAAGTATAGTTTTTTTATAAGACTGCGAATTTAGAGTAAGTTGCAGTTGCTTTTGGAGATTATTATCTTTCGAGTACTAACATAATCCTTCGTGTCACGCTTAGGTCGACTTAGTTGTAAAGTTAGGGCCTCTTGCGACATTAACGTTGCATTGGGGACCCATTCTACATATAGCTAAGCCTACAGCTAAGTACGTATTCTTGTAATTATTCTAAAAGCTACATTAATATTTCAAGAAGTGGAATGCGAATTCTGACTCAATTAGTCCAACACTATTTTGATATTCTGTAGAGAAGTAGAACTCTGATTCAATAATTACCATAGAATTTTAACTAACTAACTAGCATGCAGTCTAACCGAAGTGAAATCATTATGAAACCCAATCTTAACACGTCCTTTGGAATTATTATATTCTTAGAATTGTTTAATTCATTAAAAACCCCTATAATTTTTTTTCTACAGCAAATTTTCTATCCAGAACAAAATGCTTGTTAGAACATAAAGATTCCTAGTAAAATAAGCAATTCTAAAAATATAAGAATTTCGAACGACGTGTTAACGTTGAGTTTCGTAACGATTTCACTTCGCTCGGACTACACAATTCTACTATACACGCTAGTTTAGTAATGAAACTCTCGCGAGGATTCGCGTAGATTGGAAAGCTTGTTGTTTGTTCTATTTATCTGGCAGGACATTGATTAGTTTCAAGGAAAAATGCGTCAGGTTATAATGCTCGTCCACAGGTGCTAACCAAAGTCACATTTCCGGAAGTGGCGTGTCGACTCACCGGCAATACGTCTTAACGGGGGACGTTAATATCTCAGGTTTCCTGGGCCATTCAGTGAAAAGGGGAGGGGGGGAAGGGGCGAACTAAAATGCAATAAGGTAGCGGGAAGTACTCTCGTAAATTCGTGCCGGTGCCCACTGGGACCAGTTATTTCCCGATACTCCGCCATCGTTTATTACTTTATTAGCAGGCTAGCTGCCGATATCAAAGAACGCAAGATTGCCCGGAGAGTATGCTCAGCCAGGATATCCACTTTCCGGCAATTTTCCTGCCAGCCTTTCGTAGCAACTGTAGCGTCAAAGTTTTCTGATAAATTTAAGACCTAGTTTGACCTAGTTCTTCCAAAAGCGGGTCATCTGCCTTGTTACTTGACTTTCGGTTAAAATCGAAGTAACGCAAAGTTCGCTTATGTATTCTGTGTAACAATTGTAGAGAAAGGGAATTTAAGAGAGAAGATGAAAGTCTAGCGGCGTTTCGATCAAGATTGTTTCATACCATAGTGCGAGGAAGATGGCGCAATGGAATCCACGTCGGAGAATCGTTTACTTATTCCAGCGGCGTGTAAACAGCGCACACGGTACTCGCACGTCACGCGCGCGTACACGCGTGCCTACCAACGAAAACAATCGGGCCGCGTGCGTGAAGCTGAGAGAGCAGCGCGGCGGTAGCAACGCTCAACGAAAGAGAACCAGTATCGGGTTGGCATCGCACGTTGAAAACGCTTTGGATGTCGACTAAATATTTAAAGCGCCGCCCCTTGAATTACGCTTCGCTCCTGTAAACCGGCGACGGTGAGGGCAGCGTGATCTCCTCCGAACAACAGAAGCCGCCGAACTAGCTAGCTAACCAACCAGTCCTTCTCGCGCAACGAAGTAAACCCGTAAATTAAACGCTGCCAACCAATTCTCATCCGGTTTTTCTCGCTCGACTAATTCCCTGGATTCGCCAACACACAGTAGTGATCTTTCACTCGAAGAACTCGATTTTACGCTTCTTTGGACTCTCGGAAATTAGAGCTTACCACGAACTCGCTCTAACTCTCCCATGCTTCCCATTATTATTGCTCGGCGAGTAAAGCCTGGGCTCCACATTGTAGGTATTCCTGGTATACCACAGGAACACACACACACATACACATGCTCTTCTCACGTATAAAGCTTATATCACATTAAGCTGGGTTGTCATTTATATGGTGTCAACGTTCTCATTTAAGTCAATGTTATCAATTTTTATTTAATAAACGCATGAATCTATAATACAAAGCTGCTTTAACTCATCGTTAATCAGCCGAAAAATGATTAACCTCTCGCACCGTGTATTATGTGGGCGCAGCTATTTTCTACGATATTCATCGGTAGAAGTCGGACGCCGGCGGCGAAAAACATAATTATCGTAGGGGGCTGAGCGCGACAGGTGTTTTGACAGTTTTATCAGGGCATCGCTCAATCCCCGACAGGCGGTGTTTGTCTTATTGCTCGGCAAATGAGATATCAATAAACGCGCTTGCATACAAGCAGACACACACACAGAGAGAGATAGACAGGCAGTGGAAAGTATGTACGTGTTGGCGCTCGCGCCAGCTATAATGTCTCGTGCATACGCTTCATTCATGACTTTATCGTGACTTTACACACGTCGTTTGCAGTGCGCCTTACTGAAAATGATTCATCGGCCGTCGAGCGAGGAGGCATTGGCTCGACTAAATGAAGCGCGAACGTTCGAAACTTCATGTTCGTGTCCAGTAACGATG
This sequence comes from Ectemnius cavifrons, assembly GCA_964023945.1. Classification (NCBI taxonomy): domain Eukaryota; kingdom Metazoa; phylum Arthropoda; class Insecta; order Hymenoptera; family Crabronidae; genus Ectemnius; species Ectemnius cavifrons. The sequence continues at coordinate 5,710,087 of OZ030384.1, read as the reverse complement.
AGTCATTATCAGTCGTCATTTGTCGAAGCCTCTTTCCACCTAATCCTTCGCCCGGTTACTGACACTCGCTTTCCCAACTGCGTATTTCCATCATACGCACCTGGCAACATAGAAACGAATACGGGCAGGAATAATTGTCGCGCCAGTAAAGCTCGTGAATTTCGATGATTATCGGATTACAAGCTGCGGGGAATATCACCGAGGGTGGTTCTTTTGTACTCGTTTGCGTTTGAACGGATGCAATAAAAGCTACCTCTCGTTTTGCGTATTTTGTGTGATACCAAGCTCGGATTACTAAACGTTCCTTTCTAGTAGTAGTCGAGCTACTGTTTTTCACACGGTGAAAAGTAGATCGAGGGTGTGGGAGCGCGACTATTGCCACGAGAGAGAGAGAGAGAGTGCGAGCTAATTGAGTTTACGGCTCATTTAGTGAAAGCTGTAATAAGAAAGGCAGTGCTGGACCATTCAGTGGGAGAGCCACTTTGAGATGCAGCTCGCAATTTAAGAAGAGACACTGACTGCTGAAGATAAAATAGAGCCTTCATCCAGACGGTGGATTGTCGTGAGACTCTCTTCTTCCAGACGACGATGTCATCGTCGGTGAGAAGCTGTCTCGCGCGGAGTAGAATGCACGGTGAAGATTGAACGCGCTAAGTCAAACAAGAGGGCGAAGTCTTAACGCGCTCTCGGAGAGATGGTTTTTGTATGCTCAATGAGGAAGCCAAGGAGGTCGGCTTTCATTCTATTCCTTTTCTATCCTGGTCGAACGACCCTACTACTACCACATCCTACAATCTTTAGTCCCTGCTCTATTTCTTTCCCTCCCAATGTTTCCATCTATCCCACTCGCGCACCCCAACCATTCCGTTCACCCTTACAATTTCTCACTATACCGTCCTCTTTTCTGACATGGCATTCACGCACGCGCTGCTCCAACAAGCGTGCATATATACACTTGTCGTGGTGTTGTCTCTGTATTGCAAGTGGGAAGGTGCCGGTTATAACCGTCCTGAATTCCAACCACGGCCATGAAAGCGTAAGTGTCAGAAACCCTCGAAAGAGAGAGATAATTATAAAGGGTCGTTCAAGCGAGTTCCCTCTCGTATATATCTGGCAAAGCTTATCGACGGATCATCAGATGAATTACCCTTATCAAGCACGATGCATTCCTACCACCTTGACAAGCCTGCGGGACACAGAACCCTCCTCGATTTCTCGCTAATTCCGGGCACAACCAGCCCGGATTAACGTCGCACCCGGCGCGACAATGCGGGCGACCAGCACGCGTCCAGCACAATAGCCCGGTTCTGTTATTTGGATATTCAAATCTCGATCATCTAAAATTACTATTAAGCGTCTTCGGTATCAGCGCAACCCTGTGCCATCGCCAGCCAGCTTCGATCCAAGCGGACAATGGGAGCTAGCCTGCTGAATATTCAAGAATTTCGTGGAATCCCGCCGAGCCAGACGCGTATCCCTTGTGAGATGGTGTCAGTATTATTGGGCAGGTACGAGTCAAGCAAGATCAATCCTGAAACTAATTACGTTGGCTAATGATATTGTGTATGTTTGTAAATGATTTGTTAAGCCATTGAGATTGAAATATTCCTCGTGGAAAAGATATATAGGTATACTTTGCGAGATGATGTTTGTATTATTTGAGAGGCTCGAGTGAGAGATTAATTCCGAGAGTAATTGCGTTAAGTAATGATAATATTGTGTATCTTTGTAAATGAATAATTTATCAAGTAATCGTGGACGAAATAAACTCTTATAAAGTCGAGGAAAGAAGGTACCGCGAAGAGAACCTGAGGAATTATTGATCTCCAGTTTCATTTACGGGATAATGTTACCACTGTTTGTCGCATGGAAGACGCGCCAGCGAAGATGAAACAGTTGGCGATACGCGTGGCTCATTAATAACAGTGTGCAAGTGGTTCAATGGTGACTGGCTGCAGCTGCTTCTACTGTCAGTATAAGCTAGTGTCATATCACGAAGGCAGAGCCAAGGCTAGTCGAGCAATAAACAATAAACGCTCTTCTTGCTACCGGTGGATTTTTTCAACTCTGATCATAAAATCCATACAGGTAGATCGTAAATCATCATGACATAACTTTGCACAAGACACCAGGAAAATTGTGACGCCGTTACCTTTTGAATACCAAATGATATATTATCGTACTTTCGCATCGTACACTCGTATCAAAGCCCGATGATGCAATTCGAGGGAATCGATCTGATTCCAAAGCCTCTACTACACATACACGCTTGTATGCTTCTTAGCACTCGAAGAAGCTCGCCGCTTGGAAAGAGGGTTGGAGAGATTCCAACAACTTTCTTTCCAAGTTCGACACTCGAGATCATAGTTTCAAGATGCGCCTTGCTCGCGCCGATAATTGGTCCTATCAGTGCCAATTAAAATTCAGCGGTGAGCCGCAAGTACAGGAGATCTCCCCTAATTCGTACCTTCAATCTCTTGCATCGTGATTATATCCTCGGATAAATCTACGAGAACATGTTCTCGAGAAGAAAGTCTGTAACGAGGTAACTTGACTTTATCATCGGCTAACAAAATAGCCATTTCAAGTGATCGTCTCAACACTGCTAATTTCTAGATTTCCATTAATCCATTGATATATCTTGTATTAGTCGAAGTACTTGAATTCAAATGAAGAACTTTACTAGATAACTACTTGGAACAGGATGATTTAATGAATACTAGTTAAGTCCGAGGATAATCCTATAGATTCGAGCGATCGAGAAACACGTGTTAGTCGTGTTGGTGATGAATGGACGAGTGGTGGAAGAATTGTAGGTTGCTCCTGTTATTAAAGGGATCGGCAGAATTTATGGAAATCTGGTGGTCTTAGCGTTGGAAGAGCGGCTGGCGAGGAAGTGGAGCCGGCTTGTCGGCGACGGCCGGCGTCGACTGGCGGGAGAGAATGGCGCGATCCAAATGAGAATGGGGCGCGTCGTGACGAACAAACTTTGCCAAGCGTCAACAGTGGCTCGGCGAGAGTACGACTGTTTGCGGCTAGAGGGGCAAACTACGAGGTCTCGTCCTACTCACGACGTGCTCATGCCATTCTATAGCGACCCTTCTGTCTTCAGCATCCACTATCTTAGCATCCCCAATTCATCTCGCGCTTCCTCTTCCAATGCTAAACTCTTCTCAGATCTCTTCTCTCTTTCTTCTTGGTTGACCCAACTCCAATGCTTCCAGCTGCACGCGCCGCACGCATCCAACTCGAGTAGTTTTCTGCTTCTTCTGGCTTCCCGTCGAGTACACTCTTCTTCCTGAAGCGCAATCATAGTTCCGCAGTGGCGAACTTATGAAGTATATATGAGTTCACATACGAGTTCACTTCTTTCTCTCAGAAAAGTAGTTCGATTAAAGTAGGAGTGTGGGCTAACGTTTCACTGTTCTCCTAGTAATTTGTAACAGTTCGAGTAGTAGCAGAAAAATTCCTTTTATCTTCTTGGCGTTTTACTCTTTCGTAATTCTAAAAAGCCAGAGTTTTCTCCGAGCCAAGTGGTTTCCCAGTTTACATCCCCTTTTTACACGTGTCAGGGTAAAAGACGAGAATACTCGAACTATATTTGCCTGGACTCTAATGGCCCTCTTAACTCTACTATCGTCCGTCGACTATCTCTAACTCTTTCGAGCTGTTCTTTTAAGTTATACTCGTAACATACAGTTTCCTGACTCCCGTGCAGACTCTGCCGTTTACAGTTTACCTGCTAGCATTGCATTCATTTGCTTGAGCACTTAACCCGTGCGTTTCATTCGATTCTCCTAGTTAAACGATAAAGATTCTTCATTTCCCCATGTGTTTTCCTAGAGCGATGAATTTCTTCCCTTGCTCCACTCTTTCGGTGAACGTACAGCTGGGATCTTCAACAGAGCGTTTACGATGTTGGAATGCGCTTCAAACCACGCGATATGGAAGCTGCAAATGGAGCACAATAATTCTACGCCCTTCCTCTCCCACTCGCTCTTTTTTCTCTATGTATGTGTATGTATATGTCGGTGGCACCGTTCCATTGGAGAAAGACTTGGAAATGGGGCCGAGCACCCCGTGGAATAGAAATGCGTTTACCTAATTGCTCCCTTTCCCATTCTCACCCTGTCGACTCGCTTTCGGATGAATACGAGCCCTGCCTGGCGCAAGCGTCTTCCAACGAAAAGCTCTGCATTACCTAGAACGAATGCAACCTTCCCGATGATTTTCATCGAGCCCTTTTTTTCTCTCTCTCTCTCTCTTTTTCTTTCTTTCGTCTTCCCAACAATCCAAGTCATTGGAAATTGTGCAGCGAAGTATTCTCGCGCTACATTCGAGTGATTTTCCTCCCCGAACATTATTGCGAACGACGCTACGATAAGAACCCATCGTCATTCTCCCCCGCATGACAGTCCTCGCGTTGACTTCACGACAGATTTGCTGGTGGGATGTGTGTATGTAGGTCACTGGGAAACACACAATACTAGAGCGTTGTCGAGGCACAGTCCGATAGGAGGAAATTTAAGCCACTGCTGATTCACCAGGGCTCCTCCTAACAATCGTTAAACTATAAACCACAATTCTACCTTAATGAACACGAGCGGCTAAGTACAGTTATTCTTGAAGTACCGAACTAGCGTAAACAAATGGGTGGATTCTCATCGAGCGGTGGCTTACCAACCAACGAAGAGAAGAGAGAGAAAGCAGTGTGGCTATTCTGGATAGTCAGTTAATTAATTGGAGTGTACGATTACTCAATATCGAGCGATCGTGGGGGCGTAAATGTACGAGCTGCTGGTTACATCGGCACCCGTTCGATGAAGCAACGCTGTTGTTTAATTGAACAACAACTCGATGAGATCGCTCCCTTTCAGATTCAATTCTGTACTATTCGTTCGTTTCACCTTTTCGAAGAGGAGAGAAACGACGACACTTTTTTCGTTATGCGTGTGCGTCATTCGCGTCAGGTTGTGTATGTGACTTTTGGATCAACCATTTATTTTAGCTACATAATACGTTACGCTGTTGACGTAGATTTTCAAATTACCTCTACGATCCTTGAATGAATCCAACTTTTCTCTTATCAATTATACTCGCTACTGAATTCGATCGACTGTAATGTCATTCTTGAATCGCGAATCATTCAACGATCAACTACAGAATAAACGTAGATGTATATATGAGTTAGAAATGTCGATATTTACCCTTTGAAAAGCTTGCTACCGACAGGTTCTGCAGTTTTCACTAATTGACTCGTTAACGAAGAGTATCTCTTGTGCCAAGGAAAAACGTGACACAGGTGACATTTCGCGCGAACAAAACAATTGTGAATGCGAAGTGTAATATCGACGGGACAAGGATTCGTATGTGTGTCCGCAATCAGCCTTGACAGAGCAGAGATCTCGATTCTCTGGATTTGCTTTCGGTTCAATCCTATTCACAAATTCAAACGACGAAGCAACTTAACCCTTTAACTGCTGCCATCGTCTATTGGCGATTGGCCGCATAAATATTTTTCTGGTAACTGCAGCTGCTTGTAACTTTATAAATGGTCTTTTACGTTTGTAAGAAACCGTGAAATTAAGCCAGTGACCTCTTGCTCAGCAATACTACACATATTTATACATAATAGTCAGTATAATAGTTTGTAACAAATTATTAGACGTACTACAATAAATATCTAATTATAATATTTTAATATTTTTGATTCTTATTTTAAATCCGTATATTTTATAATAATAACAAACATTTTCTTTCACATTACAATGTTTTTCAATGTTTACAATGATTAAAAAAAAAAAATTGAATCCAAAAGTTTTGTGCGTGGGGGTAGCGAAATATCAGACTAATTGCGCAGTTAAAGGGTTAATCGTTGACACACGCCATGTTTCCCGTAAATGTTTTCTTCTTCCTAGCACGATCCTCGTATAATTCTTACTTCCATTATCTTTCCTCCCCACCGGTTATGAGCCAGCCAATGGTTGGCCTGGAATATCGAGGAGTTAGCGAGCGAAGGAAATTGGCTGTGCTTTTTCATTTTCTTCCACACCGGCGGATCAGAGGCGCAAGTAGAATGGAGCAGTCTGCGCGTGCTACGAAAGTAGTTTCTCAAATGACAAGCTGATTCCTACCAACTCTTGTCTTTCTCTTTTGCTGTTGTATCAGTGAAGCATGCACTTCTCGCATTTTCAGGCAATCAAGATACAGTTGTGAGAGAAAAATGTGTGGTGGATGATTCGGTGTACAAGGAAATGAGAATTTATGTGGTTCTCATTGGATTACACGAATTCTGTTTCCATTGAATGTTAGTTTATTCGAGTTAATGAGACAGGCGGATTCGAAAGGCCAGTGACGATGAGTCTCAAGGATTCTTTTAATCAGCCAACGGAAATTTCAAGCGGGCCAACGATTTCACGCATTGTTAGAGTGAAGAGTATCGCCAGGACGAAATTAGGTGGCTCTCTCGGTTTCTCGCTCTCGACGAGATATAACTTCCTTGAGGATTTCAAGCAATTGAACGTGGCTCCGGTAGTCCGGTAATAAGGAAAAAGAGCGAGCGAGCGACCGAGGAAAGGTAGATTTACTTGGGTTGAAATTAGGACGAATCAATTCTTCCCCGAACTTTCCTCTGGTGAGCGTCGCGACGCTATCGAGTTTCGAGCTGACGGCACAGCTGGCGGAAAAACAATTCCACGTAAATTAACAATGGCAGAATTGAATTCTCCGAACAAATGTTCGTAGGACATTCGAGAATTTTGGTAATTAGATCGAACCTGAACGAATATCGTGGTGGAAGAGAATCCTGTCCTATTAGATTCTGCAGGACAATTATCCAGGCAACGACTATTGGCAATGCTCGACCGATATAAAATCTAAAACGTTCGTCCATTAGTTTTAATCGGATCCGACACGCACAGGAGACTCCCGGTCAAGTCGAACCACCCCGGGAACAGGGGAAATCCGTCGGTGGAAGTCTCCCGAGGAACATCCGGTGCAATTCAATCGGCGTACGTAGCCGAGTTTGACGCGAATCCACTTAGGAAAATTTGCAGGGCCATTTACCGTTAGAGATGGATTAAAGGCACTCAACTTCGTAAATCCACTCGATTCCCTTTCGGTACACTTTGGTGAATTTCGATGCGAGGGAGTCAGAGTTGAGTTATGTGATGTGCGTTGACTCAGCTGTCAGAGGGAGGCTGAGAATCGGCCGAGATGAAGTTCATTATGTCAGCTGAATTTAGCCAGGAATATAAGCGCGCACCGATTGATTGAATTGATGTAGACGGATGCTGGCTAATGCAAAGCCAGTGTGCGCCAATTAAACTGTCCTGTTATGCCGTATTACAGAGTCTAAACGAGCCGGTACAACCGCATTGATTTACTACGGATTAACTCTCGGCGGATCATCTCCTTTTTTGCTCCCATTTCCTCTCTCCCACTCCATCTACACCCACGTAAAATTTTATATATTTTTCTCTGTGCGACTTGTCGCAGCAAGTTTTTCACGTTTTTCGCATAAGTGTATTTTATAATATTGAACACTCGTGTATCAGAAAAATATCCGGAGGATACGATGATATAATGTTTTCGATTCTTTACTTTTTGTATTGTACTATTATTAGGATGATTTCAGTGGAAAAGATGTAATAATTCATTGATCATCGATAAATCTGACGTTAATCAAAGGTGTTAATCATCTGACACCAATCGTCATCGATTTAGATGGCAAATGATGAATGAAAACTGCAAAGTTTCGTTCACGCAAGGAATCCGGTTTCTTACGGAAATCAGAAGGTATTATTTACCAAAAAACGACAAGTCATCGATGACGCGCTTTCAGGAACACGTTATTTTCGAGAAACCGATTTTTTTCTTTCGCCGAGCTGTGACGTCTTGAATGTCATTATTCACTAATTTACCAGCATTTAAATTGACGGCTGACTTCTTCCTGGTAAGATGTACATATCAACCGTTTCTATGTCTGACCAGCGTACCGTAAATGGAGTCAGGGGAATATTCTTTGGATAGTAATTAACTACCAAGGGAAAAGGACGGTGCAATAAGTGTGAGGAGGCAAACGACGTAGAACTTCGCGGAGGCATGTGCTTGCGTGTTTCATCAAAGTTAATGAAGACTTGCTGGCCCGTGCTATGTAAACATACTTTAAACGTCAACTTGTTTTGCTGGAAAAGAGTTACTCTAGGTGGAATGCAATATATTTTTTCCCCGCGAACTAAAAAGGTCATGATATAATTTTCAATGAAACTCCGGTAGTAAAGGAGTATAAGAAAAATTCTGACACACGCGGCATTAACCCTTTATGCTTCAAACATTCTTACTGCCAAGTAATTTTAAACGGAGTATTTTAATTTGTTATTGTAATATACTATTTCTCCTGTTGTAATTATTATACAGAATACAATGGATACTCTATTTATTATTGAAACACAAATCTACGTGTATTGGATCTGGTTAATAATATAATTGAATAATGAACATGAAATGATACGGAGACATTAAATAATATAATTTTGAAAATTGGATTTATAGTGTACATTTTATGACGAAGCATTTAGAATGCAAAGGGTTAATATTCAACGGATTATTAATATTGACTTCCGCATAAAGACTTATCTAATATTGCGAGAGTGCGTAACAGTCTTCGTGAATTTATGCTATGAGACTCAAGCACGGCCTTATTATAGCGCTAAGCGTCCTACTATTTTAGGACTTACGAGACACTGTGCCGCTCGCGCGCACAAGGGGGAAAAAAAAAAGGAGTCGCAATTTCGCGTGCTGGCGAGGGCGGCCGCTCGCTCGTTGAAAAGCACAAGATTCGCGGGAATATTAATAGGGTGATTAATTCAAAAAGTCCCGCTGGCACGCGACCTTTCTTGAAAGTGGCGAACGGTTTTTTGAAACTAATAAAAGTCAAGGGTCACTCGCGCTTCTTTTTCGTTCTCCGAGAAAAGAATCCTCTTTCGTCTGCGATAAAATAGTACGTGTGATTATGAATAAGATTTCAGGTCTGACAAGTATTGTTTATTCCTCATTGGAGTATGAAAAAGAGTAGTTAGAAGTCGAGAAAATTTCGTGAGGGGCCAATGACAGGAAAGCAGTAATCCCGTAGATTGGGCTCGCGCGGTTCCTGTCTATCACGCACGATTTCCACGCCCGTGTCGGCAGCTGGTTTACCATATTTAGACTTTCCGCTTCGCACATGCATGCGAGATCTCCGAGTGGCTGGCAGTCGGCCAGGAAAAGGGAAGTCTGCTTGCGGTGCGAGTCGACTTATTTTCACGATGAACCTTCGTAACGCCCCGTGTTTTACAAGCCGAAAATAACGCCCGACAGTGTAAACATTGGCACGTCATAATCGATGTGGAGTATCGATCAGTGGTGGCTACCACCGGAAGAAGATGTGCGCTCTTCTCCCGCAGCAGCCCTGCCCCGAAAAGGGACGAGGGGAGCGAGCACTGTCGAAACAATCCTGCCCCAGATTTCGATGGGAGAACAATATATCGATCGGCGTCGACGCTGGAGAAATCTATCAAAGTGCAGGAGGGCCGAACCAATTTCGTGACACACATTTCCCGCTCAAAGGGTTCACTTGCTCTCGCAATCGCCCTCGCTTAAGAGATCCCTCTCCCTCTCTCTTTCTCTCTCTCCCAATCTCTCCCGCTCTCTCAGGCACAGCTAGCCCGCCGGCTCCACTAGACAGACAGTAATGCTCGGAGCACAACTTCGTTTCGTGCTCAGCCCTAAAGAAAAGCCAGACACGCCGGCACTTGGTACTAGCGCGCTTTCTAGGTCATCGCGAGAGTACGACACTTTCCACACGAAGAGCGACGCGCCAGAGGAAGAGTCGCCAAGAAATATGTATATGCGCTCGATCCTATACCACCGATCGAACAAAACTCGTACCGGCGATTCAATCATCCTGTTGAACTTGCTCGCTTGCACGTTCCCTCCAATCCCATTACTTCCAACTACAAGTTAACTCTCCCAGATAATCATCCGATAATAACTAAATTGCGCTCCACGATTGGCTAAAATCGCGTTAGTTTTGTCGATTTAAATTCCATTGGATCGCTAAAACTTGAATCGAGCCGAATTCCAAGTGTATCAAGTTTTCGACTGACTGCGCTACGGCACAATTCTGTCAAATCCTCTTTGCGACATCAATCGGCCCTTTGACACATTATACTCCAATTTACTGTGTTCACGCATGCACGAGCCTGCGCTCGATTTCCCCGCGTTGTCAACATTCCTCGGTCTGGCGAAAAGCGCGTCGTCGCACGCTCCAAAGAAGCGAGCGCGGCCAGGAAAACAATGAGCGCGGAAGACTGCGGGTGCATGGAAGGGCAGGGAAAGGTAGGTAGAAAGATAAAAGGTAAAGCAAAGCGAGGGTGAGTGGGCAAAGGCAAAGAGAGAAGAAGGGCGGAGAGAGAAAGAGAATGAGAATGAGAGTGGCTCGCTAGATAGATATGTGTCTATAGACGTACGCATCAGTGGAGCAGATATAGTGTACAAGTGCGTGCGAGGGAAAGAACGTGCGAGAGGGAGCGAATAAGGGAGGGGCAGAGGGGTGTTAGAGGGTAGAGAGGAGGAAGGGTGTTATCGCCAGTGGGAAAAGGCTGTCAAAGAGAGAGAAAAGGAGGAAGGTCTCACCTGGGGTCCGGCAGGACGATCTTTTTACTGGCATGGGCGGCCGGCGTGGACTTGCTTTTTTCCATGGCCATCAGGTAGCTGACGTCGGCCAGCACCGCCTCGAGGTCCGCCATTTTCCTTGGTGGTCCTTTGGGTACCTCGACCTCTAAGCGCGAGAATCCAGTCACCCCCTGGCAGAGGTACTCCCTCCGCTCCGTAGAGGCTCGCTGGCCCTGTACGGCCCTGCTCTACACTCGCCTCTCACTCTCACGGACCTGCGCTCCCTTCCTCTTTACGCTCGCATATTCTTAACGCGACGACGACAACACCGAGGGAGCACCGAGGCCGACGACGACAACATCCCGAGTACGAGAACAACTCGCACTGCTGGGAGCGCGGGCTTCCACGCTCCGTATCCTGGAGAGCCGAGGGACGTCGTCGGCTCTGTGTGTCGTTCTGTCAGTTCGTTGATATCTAGCAGCGTATCGTCCGCTAGGAAGTTGGAGGAGCGCGTGTAGGAGAGGTACCCGCCCGATTTTTATAACTCTCTCTCTCGCCTACGGCGGTCCTGCTACTGGACGCTGGAACGTCCTCTGTCGATTGGCGGTCTTTCGCTCAGCGGCCAGAGTATTTCGGGCGCACCGAGCGCGTTCAGGACTATCTGGCTAACACTGACCGCGCGCCTGCCACTGCACGAGTGTGTCTCTGTCTCTCTTTCTTACTCTCCCACTTCTATCTTTCTCTCGCCCTCTCTCTCACTCTTTCTCTCTTTCGTTGGCGGTGTGCGCCTGTGTGTGCACGTCGGGTTACTCACCGCGAGAACTTCGCCTCGGAAGAGTCCGCGTAAGCGCTCATTTTACACGGAAGACACGCCGTCGACTGTAGGCGGCCTCGCCAGTCGCCCGAGTATCATCCTCGAGATATATCGCTGAGAATCCCCCAATCGAACCCGCTCTCTCTGCACCAAGAAGACAGCGCGCGCTAGCAGTCGAGCGAGTAAGCGGCTCTCCGCTCGAGTTTACACGCGCGCACATTCACTTTCCTGGCGGCTGATGTTGCTACTTTCCCGCACCAGCGAAAGTCGCCGAGAGTTTCGAGCCAGCGAGCACACAGTTTCTCACTGACTGTCAGCGAGCGAGCGAGCGAGCAAGCGGCGACTGCTGCTCCTCGGCGCGACTCCCCCGTACTTGGACACGATTCCAGTGGGGTTCTTGGTAAGCCTAGCCAATCGTGGGGCGCTCTCCTCGCTCACTGGGGGAGGTGTTGCTTCTGTAGCGATAGACCTTACCGACCATCGTCGGTTATCATTTACCGACGGTTGATAAGATGGAAATCGATGGGTAAATGATTGTAATATTAGGTGGAGATGGAGTTACTTCTTTCTTCTATTGATGTTGACTTGCTTGGAATGCGATACAGTGTTATTGTGGATTTTGTGATTGGGTATCTTGGATGCACCTGACTTGCAGCACATGCTTGTAAATGAGTTACCACTGGTATTGGAGGTTTTCTTATGGGATATTTAAGTTCTGTAATTTTCAGATTGCAGTAATAGGTTTGCTATAAACATATAACCGTAAAAATGAGTATGCCGATAAGCACTGCTATGGACAGCCTTAGCGCTGCTCTTAAATCAAATATTATACCAAATCAAGAATATTTGTTGCAAGGATCTGTTCTTGATAGCGCAGTTGAAGTGCTACTTCATAGGCTTAGGGGATTGTGCGATAATGTTGACAGTGGCCCTGAGACATTCAATGACCATGAAATGTGTTTTAGCATTAGGAGGTAAAGAATGTTTTAAGGTCATTTACAATATGGTTATTGAACTGTAATCGTTATAATAGTATCTTGTTACAGTGGACCTCCACCGGAACAGCCATTACTTTTGCGCGTCAGAAGAGCTTTGGATTATCAAGACATGCCTTGGCAGTTGAGATACATCGGTCAACCGGAATTAGGAGACAAATCTAGACCTACTATCGTCCGTAGCAGTATCGACATAGCTACAAGCAACACAGTCGTGGACTTTTTAACAGAACTGGGGTGTAGATTGGATTTCGAATACATGGCTCGTGGATATATGTTTCGTAAAGGGAGAATGAAAATTACTGTCTCGAAGATTTTCAAAATGGGCCAACAGGGAAAGATGTCTGAGAATGTGGAACCTATATCTCAAAGCTACTTGGTAGAATTAAGTGTTTTGGCGCCTAGTGGACAGGATGCAATTGCAGAGGACATGCGAATCTTTGCCGAACAACTCAGGCCTCTTGTACAGCTTGAGAAAATAGATTATAAGAGACTTGCTCATTAATTACCAAGCAGCATAAGAAATACATTCTCCTCATTTTAGTTTGTACTATTTATTATTGTAAGATAATGTTTCTCATGTTCGTTTGATAAGGAAATGTACGTATAAACCATTTTATTACATTATTATTAAAAGATTATGGGGGAAAAATCATTTTTGCAAATGCAATTTGTTGTTTGTGGTTGCTTTTTTCCTTTCACGAAGTCGGACAGAAATGTGTAAGTAAACGTTCTCTTACATGGTCCAAATGCTGAATTTCACTTTAATGTTTATTCAAATTTATAAACTGTAAACATAATCACATAATTACACATTTCATATACAGGAGCAACTTCAAGTTAGAACACGGCTATATATACATTCGTCAGGTATATACAACGTGAGTCAGTCGAGAGTCCTTATCGATTTTGTGTAATTATTGATTTTGTCTTGAAAATAATTATCGCATTTCATAAAATAACACAAAAATCATAACGTTGTATTTATTCTAACATTTCCCAAGTGAATTCATTGGCAGAGCCATCGGATTTTCACAACTACCTAAAAAGGTTCTGGTGCCGCGAGCGGTAAAAATTACTATAAAATTGCAACGGTTTTATTTCTCCGCATGGTAGATCGAGTCAGAGTGAGGGTATTAAAATTCCTGAATACGAATATCGATTATGATGCGGTAGCTTAGGGCTTATTTGATTGTGAATAATTCAGCAATATAGGCACACCACGACCAGTTAGGAAAGGGGGCCGCGGAAGGAGCTCGACGCGACACGCGTCACCATTTTGTGGCATTTCTACTTGTGCTGTGCTTGGCGGAGGCTGTGCGTGCCGAAAAGTCAAAGAGTAGCGTCTACATATAATCAGCTTTATCAAAAACGTAAGTAAACTGTCGCGCATTTCTCGGATGTAACGTTGCGATTTGAATTAGTAGTAACAGTTGGTTATTTACCAAAAAATCGCGAGTACAATGTCACATTCCCATGGCGTCGGTGGAAGCTGATATGCCGTAACGCGCCCCTCGACAATGCGTCGCATTCTCTTGTATTAAAATTGCGGTTATACACATTTCTCTCAGCGGGTAGCGCGTGCAAGTTGACGACTTAAGCCGGATCCTATTTTTACAGCATACTCGTACTATACGAGAATCTTATTATTACGATAATTCCGAGCACAACATGGCGGCATTCATACTTTCCCTTTTGAGTTGATGTACCTAAATGGCTGTTCGCTGAAACTTGTAATTTAGCACTTGTACTATTCAATTAGGGTATTGAAACAGTTTAACTGAATGAAAAGTCATTGCGAGAGCTGTTTTTTTATTATTCAATCGGTAAGCGTGCGTAAAGCCATCATTTGACGAATGTATACGTTTGCGTCCCCATGTAAACGACCGTGGCGTACGCATAGCTCCGACTCTGGTTTGCGCCCGCAGGATCTTACGTCGTCGAATTATTGGAGCTCATAGGAAACACATTCGTGCGCGCAGACTCGTTCGCATTATACAGTTGAGAATGTAAGCGCGGCAAATGATAACAGAGGGATATTTTTCAATCGATTTGCAGAGAACATGTCTCGTTATCGAGAATGGGATCTCTCGTGCAAAGTTTATGTGGGTAACTTGGGCAACAGTGCGAGTAAGCACGAGATCGAAACCACTTTCAATAAGTATGGACCACTCAGAAATGTCTGGGTCGCCAGAAATCCACCTGGATTCGCCTTTGTGGAATTTGAAGATCCACGAGATGCAGAAGATGCCGTGAGAGGCTTGGATGGAACGTAAGTGTCCATAAAGATGCTACCATGGTTGTTCAAAGTGTAGGATTGGGAACATTTATTTAAAAAAATGCGGCTCCTTTCTTTTTACAGACGTTGTTGTGGAACTAGAATGAGGGTAGAAATGTCGTCTGGCAGAAGTCGCCGTGCTGGAGGAGGCCGCCGTCCAGGTCCAAGATACTCCAGGTAAGATATCATACCATTGTTAAAAAGTCTACATTTTCCAGCTACATTTGAGATGCGGCAGATGCCAATGTGTTAAAGCAAGTAGGTATTGCGATGAACTCAAACTGAATAAGAATGTTAAAAATGATGCACGGGTTTTGGTTACTTTTTTTTATGCACACAAACTATAAATCAATATTTTTCTTTAACTGTGTATAGGAATGCAATTAGATTGTAAATGCATACTGTATTGTTCGATACCACGGCTCTTCTGGCTAGAATACTATGTCTGAGCAGTAACATAATGCTTTAATGAAATCAAGTCACTGGTTTAAATCTACAAACTTTTTTTTTTTCAAAACACTCTAATACCTAATGAATAATTACCAATTTTGTGCCAATAGCCGAGGAGCAAATAAATCAACTGCATGGATAGAAAGGGATATGCTAGGGCATAAGTTAGTTGTAGCCGAGGTAGCAATTACTTAAGCAAACTTGGTGCTGATCTCTCACCTATTGTAAATATCTTGTGTATATACTTAGCGAAGACCAAAATTTACGTACCAATGTTTTTGACAAAATTATAGGTCCCGATCACGCAGTCCGCGTAGGAAATCTCTGGGTCAAAACCCAAGGTAAGATTTTGGCACCATGACTGACCGCCATTTTCAGGTTCAAGTAGAGAATGAAACAGATTCATGGCCACTGGCAACACTAACAGCAGAAGAAACATACAAGAGTTCTTAATTTTTTTGTAGGTCCTGGTCAAGAAGTCCGCGCAGGTCGCCCATTACCCGATATTCTAGGTAATTTCCCTTTAGTTTCTAGCCTTGGAAAATTTTCAGGTCCGTGCTACGCATGGCTAGTCGAGGTTTACAAGTAGGTATTTGCAAGTACCGCTTGTATTGTGAACAATGCAATTTTTGCATGCAAATTTAATAATGTATAGAATAATGATTTTATTTTTAATGTTTTTTTTTACTACTACTTTTATGATATGTATTGCACAAGTACCAGCATGATGGGTAATGATTACATGATATTGTATACATAAGACGGTGTTAAGTGGTTTAAAAAATTGCAATAGGCTGAGGGTGTACAAGTAGTTAAAAATAGTGAACGAACCGTTATATTCGATTAAAAATAACCGGTTGATGGATTGGTATTTAAACTGCTGGATTCATTTCTAGGAGGTTGTCGTCGCGCGAAAGAAAAATTACAGCGGTGTCTGGTGTTAATATTATGATTTATAGACAGATTTGCGTACTCAATATTATTTTGCCACTAGTATCGCTAAAGTATACAATTGTTGGCACACAATGCTTGACAGCAAGCTTATCCGCGATCGAATCACGCAATTATTCAAACGGTGCGGTGTGCAAACATTCTTATGTTGTTTCTCATTTTCTGTTGGCTCTTATTTTTAAAGTTGCTTTGTTACTGTTATCTGCCCATAATTGTATACTTCGAGCACAAAATCCATTTGCGTTTGGCGAAACTTTAAAGAAAGCAGTTAATCTATGATCTGCCTGCTTTGAGATGCACAATTTACGTTAAACTTTAAAAGCCCTACTAGATGCCACGTTTAAAAGAAATGTTAGTGGTTAAACTATAAAACGGAAAGGCGTTTTGGCCACTAACGAGTGTTTTGGTACTATATTATATACGTCCAGCAATGCCTTTTATACTTTAGCCCCTTATTTATCGTACATGCATCGAAGCAGTTGGTATTGCATTTCTGCAGTTGAGAGCAATCTACCAATGTGGAAGCATGTAATTGGCTCTATTAATCCTATACGCTGCGCGATGCATTTCGATGAATTTATGACGTATAAGTTGTACAACGTTACATCCATCATGTAAGTTTTCTCGACCAGCAGCAAGTAGAATCTTTAGAGTGGGCAGTCTAGGATAATAAGGTGTATCGATGAATAAGAGAAATGTGCGCAATTTACTGAATTTGGATTAAGAAAAGTCGCGCGTGTATTGATAGTGGCCAGGAGTATGATATAACGTTGATGATTATATTGCTAAAACTGACGTTTGCAGATTCTACCAGCGTCAGCTCCTAGCTCTGCTCGTCTCCCCGCCACTACTACTACTACTGCTACTACTACTACTACTTCTACTACTACTACTACAGCCACCGTGAAAAAAGTCTAGCAATCAAAACTGAACAAAAAAAGCCTGCCTGCCCACTAACTTCCCAACCAGTCACCATCAGTCACCACCAGTCACCGGTAGGAGCCAAGTCGCCCGTCAGTTGACAGTCCGATGCTGTCTGTCAGTCCGTCAGTCCGTCTGTTCCCCTTCAAAAAGACTTCTTCGGGCTACCTCAACCTCTAGCGACTACGACCATAGTGAATCCACGTGAATCCATCGAACAGCCGGCGCGATAAGAATGAATACTTCTGTCAAAATCTCGACGCGTCCGTCCGTCCGTCCGTCCCGACTTCTACTGCTACTACTACTCGGCAACCATCACGTTAAACTTAGCCGACCGACATCGCGACCGCCACTTCTCTTCAACTGAGCAAAGCAAAATGATCACCACTTACACACCATCCCACTACCACCCAACCAAGTACCACCACCACCAACCATCACTACATGTTCACAGATGTCTGGTATTTCACTGCTTTTAAAAGATTTTTTATCTTTTATTAATGACGGTGGCCATGTTCTTTATGGTTCGATGAACCATCTCACCCCTATGTAATTTAGACGATTATTTTTTCAGCTAGACTGTCACAGACTGGAGTAAAATATGATTTTTCCTTATGATTTGGTTATCATCATTTTGAGTCTTAGATTTCATTGGACCTGAGAACTGCCACTGATTAATATATTTATATAATATATTATACTATTGATGTAACATTACTTCGAAAGGGTATTTTGACTAAATTCATGTTACTTTGTTTTATTCATTTTTCGTTGTTAATGAGATATCTGATTTTGTATTAATAATTGATTGTGTCTAACTAGTTTTATCACCCATTAGGAAAATAGGAGTTAGTCAGTTCTAATTCTATTACGGTTGATCATTTTTCATAGCTATATGTTTAAAACTACCACTCAGTTTCATCTCAAAATCTTTGTTGTTCACTTGACGATCTTACCCTCGGGTTTTAATTAAAAAAAATTAGTCTCCATTTTTTTTCAAAGAGCGAAGTAGAACTTTGAGGTGAAATGCTGAGTGCCAATTACTAATTCTGCTCTATTTTTATTACAGATAATTTAATGAATTCTTTTGGTCTTTTAGGTCAAGGTCCCGTAGTCCTCGCAGGAGATCTCTGACCCGCAGCCGCAGTCGAGATCGTCGTTCGCGTTCGGATTCCCGTGACAGACGGTACTAATATTAGCACGACTTAAACAACAAGAGTGCAATCATTTTTAAACAATGTATTACGCACATTCCTTATATTAGTTTTTTCATCAATTTGAGTGAAAGGCCTTCAATTCTTATTCTTCTCGCCAGTAGCGACATTAATATTCTCCGCAGTACTTTCACGTGAATTATTTTTAAACAAAGAGTATCAGTGATAGTGCTGCAAACTTGAGTCTGTGATTGTGAATAGTTTTCATATTCCTTCAGTGCAGTTCGATTTCCTAGTGCATATAAAGATATAGTGCAGTATGGTTTGAAGTTGTGATTAGGGAATAAAGCTTCTTCTAAATATCTTTTGTATTTACTTACAGTTAGGTGCTAAAAGTGTTCGAGAGATCGGATCGTCTAAATGTGCCGGATGGAAGACGAAAGAAAAACCAATTTTATATGTATATAAAAACCAACCGTTACCACGCGTACACACGGTTAAAGCGCCGATAATAGAAAAGACATTTCCAACGAGTAATATACTATACATTTACACACACGCATTTAGGGTTTAAGTCGTTAACTGTATACACACACTCACAAGAAATTGACGCGAAAATGCGGTTTATGTATCTCAACACCACATAGCACACATACACCCTTCTGAATAAAACATTCGATACTGTCGTGACGCGAGCGATAGAGTACATTCAGTCTTTTAAGAAGAGTGCTCATTGCTTTAAAGTGTACGAAGGAGCGCAAAAATTTGATTACCATTAATAAGGTTTCTATTACCAGCAATCGTGGTAATGAGCGGCTATTTGACGGCGCGATTATTCTAATCCGGGATGAGACATTCATGTGAGATAATGGACACTGATGAGAGCAAACCCTCGATTTACGTTATATATTGTTTTGTACTCGTACGAACCTAACATTAATGAGAAGAATGATGTATCGGGTAATTGTGTCGAATTCTACGTTACTATGAGCAATGAAAAACGTGTCTCAGTAATAAAGTGTAATAAGGTATATATCTGTTTGACATTTATTCCAAGCGTTCGTCCCGCTATGCACGCTTCTCACGATATTATTTCAAGTGAAGTTTAGATATAGTCAATGTTTCCCAACGTAAGCATACATAATCGAACTCCTTGCTGGCATATATGGTAATCTCTTATTGGCAAAGCCAATGTTTCATCCAACAGTTTCAAGATTTCCAAGTAGGAGTTTAAAGCTTGTTCGTGTTTGCCTTCTTCGAGTCTCACCGAGGCTACTTTGAACAATGAGTCCGTATCTTGTAGTGCTTTCAAGCCCCTCAAAATATTTGTGTTCTTACCGCACTTTGCGCAACTAATCATGAATTGATTGGTGTCCGTTTTCACTGGTAATACATTGCCGCACGTCGGCCCCGTTTCACATTTGAATCTGCAGAAAAATATAACAGTCTCTATATCCCCCTTCATTTTATTGCTATTTTTAATAGCTGTACCTTAAAATAGTCGGATCGATATCGTTTAATAGCGGCCAATGCGACGTGCATGCTTCACAGGTGCAGGTGAACCAGTACTGAAGTCTCATTTTCCTTTGTCGTTCAGGTTCAGCGCTATTAGTAAAGATGGGACCGTAGTTGTCCGAAACTTCTTCCCCTTTTGCGATACTACGAATTGTTCGAACTACGATAGTCGTGCCAATAAAGTATCTGCATGAAATAGTAAATATTCAGTAACAGAAATAATTTCTCCAACGGGAATATCTTCGGATTTATTCCTACCGAATGACTCCAGGATTGCACGAGTGATTTAACAAAGCTACTGTCGGGAACACTCCTCCACCAATAAATACACTTCTTGAGTTAGCGAGTGTCAGATCATTTTTTGGCTTAACTAGTTCCGAAATCTATAATATTTTTAAGGCAAGAAGATAATAGTTATTTATAAGATTAATAATTGATCTATAAGACTTTGAACTTTCGTCATAGCATCATGTAAAACCTTGTACCTCGTGTGAATTGAATTGAAGTAACTGAAGATTATGTAGCAATAGACTTCCAATAAATAATTCTTCATCCGAAAGCTGTGCATCTATGGTGTCTGGAGTCTTAATATGAAGGGGTAGATAAGAGGCTGTTTTCAAGAGCCTGAGTAACCAACAAGCGATATAGGTCCGGTGAAAGATGTCTTCTACTGATCTTTCATTCTCGTGGGTTACTAAAACAATACGTACATTTCTCCAATAACATGATAATGTAAGCTTAATCGAATCATTATTAATTACCTAGGTCATGGAACCGTTCATAATCCTTTCCCTTGTAAGGATTCTTCTCGGTGACTTTGTTCTCCTCTTCCACATTGCTCAATCGGCTTTCCAGCTGTACCAATTTCTCAAACGGGTGCTGTATAATTACTCTTAGCGCCAGGAAGCATGTTATAGACGCCTTGGAGAGCCACAGTGCCGGCAATAAACAGCATTCCTTCTTGTGAAGTTCTGCATCCGCATTTCTGCAGAAGATGCTGCAATACGCCACGCAACTGCACGTGCCGCAGGCTGCTGGAAACGGGACGAATATCCTCGTAAAGCACCGGTGACAGTGAACCAGTCTGAAATGTATCAGCTCAATAGTAAAAAACAGTTTATTAAAAATTGTGCTAATGTTTGGAAAATGTTAAACCTGTGTTCTGCCAGAAGGAAAGCACAGTGGGCTTTTTCAACAGCTAAGATTTCACCGGGTTCAATATTGCGAGTAGCAATACCATGTCTTCCAATGTCTCCGCCTTCATCTCTAACTTCGATGGCAGAACTAAAAGAAGGGTAAAGTGGATTGAGTTTAGCAATCTTTGGAATCGAATTGCTCTTCTTTGTTCGTGGAGGTCTTTGTGGTTGTTGCATCGCCGCTTGAGTCTGTTTATTCTGATTCATGACGGCTAGCATCATTCGAATGTCCGTCTCTAATTTTTGCTTCTTTTCTAGTAACAATTTTGCATCATCCAGTGCAGTTAGTGCACGTTTGAAGGACTCTACTGCTTCGAAGTGCCTTTTCAGGCCCAAGTAACATCGGGCTCGTCTTTCTTCGAGCTTGTAAGATAACTCTTTTGGGTATCCGACACGAAAGGCCTCGTCCGCGTCGACAAGGGCGTGATCGTGATATTCCAAGTGGTAAAGTGCGGCCGATCGATTCGCCAGAATCACTCCTAGATCTTAATGGGAATAGCATTTATAACAGTTAATGTGTGGGAAGTAGAAAGAGCGAGAGAGAGAGCAGTTAGTATAATTCAGTGAAACGTAGCACTCGTTAATTTCGGAGTACCTTTTGCGGGCGCTAAGAGAACGGCGTTTGAGTATGTCTCCAGAGCTTTGCGAAATTGGCCTTGGCCAAAAAATTTATTAGCGGCATCCTTAAGGTGAAGTGCCCTCTCGCTATCTTTATGTTGGAGATTTTCAACCTCCAAGGATAGGCTTCGGGTCTCTGGGTAGCTCAGTATGAAGGCGATTCTTTCCGAATTCGTGCTGAGCGATCCGAATTTCTTGAAATTATTTTGGCCAATGCTTTTCCGTAGTCTGAGCAAATTTGGCCGAAAGTAATCGCCGATTTCGGTTTCCATCTCGGCTTCGAACATTTCCTTGCCGAGGTTCTAATTCAAATTAATTATCAAAAATTCCCTACGATTAATTATTTATTATTTATTACAGTTATTTTCAATGAAGATAGTTATCACTTTTCTAACTGACTTAAATATTTTATCCACTCACCGTTGTTTCTTTTTCGAATGAATGGATTTAAGTGACTGTCCAAGAAATGGATGTAAGCCAGTCTGTTCTTGTCTGTTACTTCAATGCGCCATTATTCCCAAATCCTGATGAGGCCTTGTTGAATTCGAATTTTAATGGGAAATGTATGGGTAGCGTGACATGCCGGTCGACGACTCGCCGCTACTGCGATCATGTTGGCTGCCAAAAACTAGCTACGCCTGACTATTTCTGCGCCAGGCTATTTTTACTGTCGAAGCACGGGGGAGTATATGACATAATGGTGGTGCAAGGTGCGGATGTATAAAGCAGTCCCTTAACTACAACACTCCATTCATTTCTTAAGTTCCTGTTTTAACAATACTTTACAATTCTTTTTGTATACTGTAACACGGAGAGGGAAAGGTTTTTTTATCATAGAAAATAGACACTCCAGATAGTTTTCCACAAATCTATTTCTGCGAGGTTCTCGCCGTACATACACACGGAAATAAATAGATTTGATCGTAGACATAATTACACATGTGTATGAATCTACGTTTTGCGATGGATTTCGAGGAGTCCATAAATAATAAGTACGTCGTCGCTAATTTTCTAAGAAGAGTCATGTGTTTTATATACAGACACACTCGAGTGAGGTATACGTATTTACTAATGCTAAGATGCGAGTTGAGTCGCGGTAAATTACAGTAAAAATATTTACAAATTTTCATATCCGCCAAGAAGCGAGTTGCCTCTTATCTCTGAAATATCAATAGCCGAATGCAAAGTGGAGTGACTTATGGAGCGGCGATACTGCGCGGTATTAAATTAAACACAAACAATGAATTTTCCACTCGATCAGAGTACACAACGCAACGCTGATTCTAGTGAATGATCGGACCAGTATTTACAAATGTCATTAAACTCTGTCTCCATTGCTCCATGACAACCTGACATTCCTTTTTTTACAGTACATGCTCACTGATTAATAATGTAATCCCGATTGCGTAAATGAATCGTCTTGAAAAGGCGATTGTACAAAAATGAAACAAGTTCTCAGGAGTCTTGAAAGTACTTCGAGAAAGGAGATTTGTCACGGTGGACTTAGGAATTAGAAATCATAAGAGGCTTCGTTCTCCTCTTTGTTACGTCTGAGTGCCATTTTATAAAGTCCACCAGCTGCACAGGCTCCTATTAGAGGACCAACCCAATAGATCCAGAAATTCGTCCATTCTCCAAGGATGGCAGCTGGACCAAGTGTTCGTGCAGGGTTCATACTACTACCAGTTACAGGTACAGCTGCCATGTGAGCTACAGTGATAGTTAAACCAATTGCCAAGGGTGCCCACCCTTTTACATCGGACCTGGCTGGATCAGTGACAGCGTGGACCACTAAGACCAGGAGGAAAGTGATGATCGCTTCGAGGACGACACCTTGACCCTCGCTGACGGAGTTGGCCAGATTCGTAGCACCAATGCCGTACGCCTGAGGGCCTGAGGGTAATAACGCCTGGAACGGTCGACATCGGCCGATTAAATAAGTAGGTAAGAGAACCGAAGGAAACCAATCTATCAATGGAATCGGTGCGGACCTTCAAAACGGCCGATCCCGCAATTGCGCCACAGCACTGGCAAACGATGTACGATATCGCCTTCAGGAAACTACAGTTCCCACTGACTAGGAGACCGACTGTCACTGCTGGATTCACATGGCACCCTGAGACTGGTCCTAACACCTGCAACAAGTAAAATATAATTGATATGTCTGAGTATACAATGAGAGAGTAGAAACAGTGTTTAAGTTAGACATGGATGATTGAATGAGAAATATGATAGAATAGAACAGGGCCATTTGGTTAAAAGAAGAGGGGGCGTTTAGGTACGTTGCTTAGATCAAAGCCTGGTCAGATTTGGGTCCAATGGATTGTCTGGGATTGCGAGGAACGGCGCGGCCCAGTTCTCATGCACGCCGGCAAGGTCTCGGTTAGCCTGGGGCGATTAGCACACATGCGCTGCCAACATGCCGCGATTGCGCAACACCTCTTCTTTTGCTTCTTTCAACCCCCCGCGGACCCCCCTCGCATGCTGCTCTTATTCTTCTTCTTTGTCGCTCGGCATCTTTGCGCCTTGTACCTGAGCATTTTTCCTCCTTTCTTTTTTACCGCGTCCTCCTGGACCACGCCGAACGTCGTTCCCTTCGGTTCTTCGGCTTCCTTCGCTTTTCAATGGACAAACCGCATCCCGAACACATTTCCAACCGGAGGCGAATTTACTCCTCGGATCATTATGCGCGATCATCGATAGCGACTCGTAGATTTGAGTGGGTGATTCGAAATTAACAAAGTAGAATGGGAACCAGTTCGGTACCAGTTGATCATCGGGTGAATGAACTCCGATCACGATACCGAATACAGGCGAATTTATATGGTTTCAATGAAAGTGAGGAAGGCGGGGACCACCACTGCATATGTCACGCGCATATGTATGTCAGGTGAGGATGGTATGGTTTCGAATTAGCTTCTGAGTTTGCGCCTCAGGCGATTCTTGCGACCTGCATCCTCCGCTTGATTCTTGCTGGGATCCGACTCATTAAATGACGCGTGTAATCGGGATATACCATTCCGAAATTCTTTCCCCTCTCGTTATATTTCTGCTAAGTGCAATTCTTCGTTTCCGGCGCGAGCAGTTTGCTCGATCTTATAATACCGGATACATCACTTTCAGTTTATTCCGATACCAAATCTCAACGGACTAATTTCAATTAGTAATCTTTGCACAATGATTATATCAAAAGTAATACTACATTTAAGGCTGCATTAAAATCCTAAGTACCAAATCCTGCTATTATAATCAAATAAAATAGATCAATACATACTAATTACAAATAGTTTAAAACAAAACTTCTTTATAAATATAAATTATTACTTCTATCTCGCAATGCACAATGCAGAAACACCTAATAATCAACTATTATCTTACTCAAATGATTCCGCGAGAGAATTCCAAAATCTTTTTATAACATTTCTATCCATTCGCGATCGTTCGTCGCAGAGGTGGTCCAGCAGATCTACTAAGCAGCGAGCGAGCGGCAGGATTCGGGCGAGAAGTTTCTAGTGCGCGCGCGGCGGGTTAGTCGGAATATCAGACAGCGGGGCAGCGCACGTGAAGGATTACGCATATCCACATCCGCGCCCGGGGCATACAGACTGGGAAAATAAAACATGCGAGAGGAGAGGGAATAAGAGTCGTATTAGTTGGTGCTTCGAGGCGAGTCAGCGCTCTCGAGTAGGTTGTCGACGCCTGCGGGGCAGTGTTACACCATACACGCAGAGTTTGGACCCCTTGGGCAAACCAGCGGCCTTATTTACCCTTCCCTCGTAATGTGCCCACGTCTCTTTCAGACGAATATCGACGTCATCACTAATGCGAATCCCTGCAGCCTCCCACTTCTCTTCTTTTTCTCTTTCTCTCTTCTTGTAAATTGCACGTGTCTCGGAGATTTCCTGACCGATCTAACCGGCCCGTTCATTATGTCCTGTTCCTACACCAGCTGCCAACACCCCCGTGCCAATCGCTCGACAGCCGGTGATTACAGGTAATGGAAAGTGCCAGTTAGTGTCTTTAATGTACACGTCGACTTAAAGTATACCAATGACGATCTCGGAATCGGTGGCAGTTTCGTCGCTACGGTCTAGTTTGACTCGCGACGCCTTTTCAAGGACTTCAGGCGACATCCTAAAGCCTGACTTTCCCTTTTGCCTGACTTTGAAAATGCCCGCCGCCTCCTCAGCGGGGTGCTGCAGATCTATTTTCGGTTCGAACATTTCTCCGGCGTGCGTCCAACGGTCCTGGTAATACTTCGAGAGTGTTCTTGTATATCCATTCATGTACATTGAAATTCGTTGGCTCTTCTTCCCGTTTTGCGAATCTGACTTGCA
Source organism: Ectemnius cavifrons (assembly GCA_964023945.1). Classification (NCBI taxonomy): domain Eukaryota; kingdom Metazoa; phylum Arthropoda; class Insecta; order Hymenoptera; family Crabronidae; genus Ectemnius; species Ectemnius cavifrons. The sequence continues at coordinate 5,684,205 of OZ030384.1, read as the reverse complement.
GATTTGGCGAACGGCTATGAGAAGTTGTTAAAGAAATCATTGAAGATTGCTACGTCTTTTTGTACTCTGATGGTCATTGGTGTTTGGAGTTATGCTTCGTAAAGAGTAGAGTTTAACGAGTTTTAATAAAGATTACTTTGAAATCGTGATTTCTGGCAGTTTGAAAGGAATGGGGTGAAATAGGTTTTATGTTTCTTGGGATATCAGAAGTTTGGAGAAGGCTCGTTTCCATTATGGGAAGTAGAATGAATTAAAAAGCTGGTCGCGAACGAAGGAGCGGTCACGAGAGAGGTGAAAGGGCTTCGAAAATCCTGCTTGAGATGACATATCTTATAATAAGTATGCGGTGAATGGCAACGCACACCTGAGATACTCGAGATAAGACCTTTAGAGACTGTTGCTTGTAATGTACATTGTCTAACAACATTAGATAAGCATGTGTACGAATATACCTGCAGTTTTATCATAGCGCATATGTAAGGGGTCGCTTTGCATTACGCGGCACGACAATCAAATTACACGTCTTCTCAAGAAACATAAAATGCGGCAATTGCGAGTTTAAGTGGAATAGTACTGTATTAGTCGGACGTTTTAAGGAAGTGGCTGACTTATCGGAGATAATTTTTAACACCGCGGATATAAAAGAGCGATGACAGATAAATATTATTAAGTTAATCACCGGCGCTACGTTCGATGATAACGTAAATGATTGGAGTGATTAATCGGGTTTAATGAAATGCAGTTGTTTTTCTTTAGAAATATTGGAAAGAATTTTTCATAAGGAAATTCAGTTTACTAGCTTACTTGAGCCAAAGCTGCTACCGCCAAGCCAAAGGTGAAGGCGATGTGTACGACTGTTGGGGGATTGCTTGCCGTCCATGTGACGCAGGAGGCACAGCCAATGACTACCAATAGAAATGTGCCAAGGGCCTCGGCGAACAAAGTCAGCAGGAAGCTGACTTTGGTGACTTCGTCGACACCGATGAAGTCTTTCGCCCCTGTAACAGAATTAAGTATAATTAATTAAAGTTCAGATCAAACTTTTAATTCATAGACATTTGTGGATTTAATCTTCTTAAAAATTCTAGAATTACATTCGCGATTATTTGCAACTGAATGATTTGAATTTATCCACTGTCATCACTATCATCAGGCCTGCCTTTTCACACTTCTGTTTTCTCGTCGCGCATAATGGAATATCGCAAGCCTTAAAAATCTCACTCCTTAAATGATCGTCGCGTTTGCAATATAAAATTTAACGAAAACAAGTTTTTACAGTGCGGTGCGCGCACGGTATACGCGCTCGCTTTCATGGAAGGTGATAAAACGAACTATGTAATGAGTTTTTGCGGCAAGGAAACAACGGGATTTCGGTGAGCAACAACGACATGATTTACGAATTACGATGCAGTCGCTTGTGGTTTATTCAAAATCATCTTGCTGATATTCATTTCGACTGTTTTTCAATTTCTTGCTATCGCATCTATTTAACAGGGTTCCGGTGGACGTTCGATTGGGTCAAGGTTCACACTGATTTTTGGAACACTCGAGTTTAATCCATCTGTTGATAAACACCTTGTTATCAAGTCGGCAGGAGATACTAATAATGAGGTTGTACGACACACACGGTACGTGGAGAAACGTTCATCTTTTCTAATACGTACAAGTGCTCTAAGTACGAGCGATAACATGCTACGCCGATAAGGACGGTCGACTAATGAGAAACAAGTACAGCTGCACATACGCTGCGCTTTAGTCATAAATCCAGTAGTCCAAGTTAAAGCTACCAAGATGAAATAAAACGCTACTTGTCTTTCAATAAGAATCAAATAAAATTTAATTACACTTTATTTACTAATTATTATTCATCAGCCACCACTTTTGCCCACCTTGACATCATTGTGGTGTACACAATTGGTCGGATATTGGCGCCGCGGTTACTAACAAATATACTCATTACACATCTCTCATCCAAGATCACATCGTCAAGATCAAACACCGGTGGAATTACACACAGCCTGCACTAATAATTACGTAATACATCTGTGAGCAAACTTTAACGCCACGGAGATATTTAGTAATGCGATGTTCGTCTGCCAAAATGAACGAGAACAATTTTCACTTGGTTGAAGAAAAGTGGCAAGCGGAGAGCTTGCGCGCTTTTTAGAGCTCGGTTTAGAAAGGCGCAAGAATGCGAGTGACAAGCGCGTAAGATTTATTGGATGCCTGATTGATGAAGGAACTGGATAAGTGCAGGTTGGCTCGTTGCTTTAAGATAGCTGTCCATTATAGATATTTCCTCGGATTTGCACTTGCATATATACCAGAAGAATACATGTACTTCCGCGCCCATTAGCAGTCCACAAGGCACGTATGCTTTTTACGTAAGCGGTATCAGCACACTTGGGCAACTAATAACAGACTATCTAACTGCTGTAAAGCAGGTAGGCAATTTAAACATGCTACCGCATGTTTTTCTAACGATAGCCACGCTACTTTATTATCAGCCTTTGTAAAGCAGACTATTAATTCCGAGGAACTAGGGCTGTTATATGAAAAAACGAAAATTTACTAGCGCCACATAAGAAACTCACTTTGAATTAAAATCTTTATTATGACAGGACGAATAAAAAATTGATCGCCTACCTTTAGTCATCGCTTCGGTTTTTTTTCTCGTAAAGTTACTTTAAGCTGGACACTTTCCCAATTGGCACCCTCTTGCGCCTTAAAAACTATAAGTAGTCGTAGTTCCTGTTCTCATCTGCCAGTGATGTTCAAAGGAAGCACGCGTCCGAAGAAGTATTTCCAGTAGTTTTCTTTGACTTCTTGACAGGATGGAGAACGTCGAATGGGAAAAGGAGTCTGGTGTGTGGATGGATGAGTGACCGGCGATCGACTAGATAGAGTAGAGTCAGGCTTGAAGGTGGTTGGATAGCCGTATCTCTGGCGGCAAGTGAAATAGGCGCACACAAGAAACCGAAGCGATATTTGACGGTACACCACGTGGAATATCAGGGCTATTGAGTCTGCATAGCGCGAGTTTCGCCTTCATATATCGCAGAGTGCTCCGGCTGCCGGCTTCCCCCCCGGTAGGATCGGCACCGACTCCCCCTCTGTTTCTTTTTCGCCACCTCCACCTTCCTCATCTTCGTGGAACCCCACCAAGAGCAATGTACTCAAGAACTGATTGAAAAACCTGCTCTATCTAACACTCTCTTCAATCGAGACGGACCCACCTTGCCTCCTAGTGCGATGACTACTATCCTTGACACGAGGAAGCAACGAAAGATTTGCGTATTTATAAAGGAATACATCGACGATGAACGAAACTAGCGAGGTAACCGGCGTGTTGCACGATCACTCAACGCTCCTGTATCTTCAACCTCGAATGATTCAGATTAACCAGCCATGTAATTAGCAGCAGAACGATCCACGCGTTTCACTCAATGATCTTTTCACCGTTTCAGTCTTGGCTCTGTGTGTGAAGCGCTCTTGCAATAAGTAGCCTCAGGCTATTTATGCAAATGTAGATTTTCGTTCATCTATTAGAGATTAGTGAATTTTTCGCGCTCAACTGACACATGGGAAACGCTAGTGGTTGCTTCGATTGCTGCAATATCATGGATTGCACATAGTTCTATCATTGTGAAGATGAGCAGTCTCTGTTTTGTATGAACTGTTGTAGGTTATTAATAAGGTTCCTGTCATTTAAAGTGATATTAATTATTATTAGCGTGGTTAATCGTTTGGTAAACGTGAAATCTTAGACTACTGTTCCTTGAAAATTACTGATTTACTTTCAACGGGCAAAAGTCGATTGTGCAAATTCTCGGAACTGAAAAACTCCGAATGTACGAATTTCAAGAGGAATGAAACATTGCTGCACGATTTTCTGCCCATTTTTGTAGGTCGCGTACAGGGTTGATGGGAGTGTCTGACCCGCGCTGACTGTTCCCACTTACAGAGAGCTGGGCTCATACTGCCGAGTGTATCCACAAGGCACGAAGCAGTAATGTGCCAGTGAATCAGAGGACGGTCCACTTTTTCGGATCCCTACTCCAGCATTCGAGGCTTGCTCACCGTCGAAAAACAGTTTTACTCTCGTACGAAGTTCTTTCACAGTTTCACTATCCCTTTCTAATGCAGGTTGTAAGAAACTCTTCCACTTACATTCTACACAGATATAATCAAAGTAGAATCACAATGGAAAGCTACTATTCTCTCAGAATGAACAAGTTCCCTTAGCTCGTAAAGAATTACTTAGAATTCCTCATTTTTTCATCGTCATCTTAGCATCAAGCGTGATCTCTTCCTCACTCCTTATATAACAACGGCTTTGAATGCTGCCTATTTTTTTCCTCCCTTTTTTTTTCTTCGCAATGCTTTTCTGGTAAGCGGTGAATTTCCGAGGCAATTAATTTAACGCGCATTCGACTCGCGATAGTGAAAAAGTCATGTCGCTGATAGTCACGAAATACGATTCGCACGTAAGTTCTTCCGCTAGTTTTAGCGAATTGTTTGTGTTGGCGGACAATGCGCCTTGAGAATTCCTCTTCAGAAATTCGTGTCATTAAGCTGGCTAATGTATATAGGGCTGTTCTTTGCGCTTATATTACAATGACCTTGATGCTCCTGCTACTAATTGAATCTTGCTCGGTTCGGCTCCTTTCTCGCAATTTCGGATACGCATCCCTGTGGCCACATGCGAACGTTGAATTTTTAGGCAACGCTCATTCTGTAAGTCATTCCTTACCCGGTAATTATGCAGCGGACGTTGCGAGCAGCATCGTTCGAAAGAGTATATGTATATGCTTATTTCGACTGCTGGTTGGCCGTTCGATATCGCAAGTTACGAGTTAAAAGTCCCCATTTGGAAATCTAATGACCTAATCGGTCTATTAAACCTACTAACTCTGACTCTCTTTCAAAGAATAAAGCTACTAAATTGATTTCTTTTAATGTATCAAGATTGCGAATACTTTAAGTTGCTGTTATAGAATAATTACTCTTTTCAAGGGGCACTTTAGAACATTGCGTCAATTTAGTAAAGTACAAAACTATGTAGTTCGTTATTATAGTATTCTTTATCGATGTTTCATGTAAATCAATTATTCGAACTAATTTATTGTAACTTCTTCGATTAATTCTACATCGAGTGTTTCGATACTTTGTGTCACTGAAGAGCTAAGAGAAGAACGTTTACCATTGTGTTTCTCATTTTCAAGACACCTTTAATCGAGTTTTCGCCAAGTAGACTTGGAAGATAAAGCGTTCTGTCACGTAGGGTGCATGTGCGTATAATTAATGAATGTTCCGCGGCAATTATTGTATACCCAAGGTGACGTATATTTGTGGTAACAGTTACATTGCATGGTAGAGACGCGTACATGCGCCACCATTATACTCCTACTGGTTGCGTCATCGAATGTGTAACTGCGCTACTATTAATAAAGCAATCATACAGTAAAGAGTCAATAGCCGTGTACGTAGATATCGTTCGAAATGATATGCAACAGCAGACTTCTGCTCGCCCGTTATCTCTTAGTTATCTTTAAGCAGTCATTTCGTCGGCTGGCGCAAAAGCATTGTTTGAGATGATGAAAAAAAAAGAAGTTCTGTTAACATTGAAATACGCAATGTGGATTATTTGTAAATTAGGTCATTGCAAAGATCGCCCTTGTCAATTAGTTCACCGAACACTTGTTCTCTCAGAGACTGTGTTCCGTCAATGGCACAAGTGCTTCGGATATGTTTGTGCGAAAGAGCCAGGATAAATTGGTTCCCAGTCGCAGTGAATGTCAAGGATACGAATTAGAGCATTCGAGAATATTAAATTTGATTGATCGAGTTGATCAGTTTATATTTCGACCGATGGCCAAACAAATTGTTCGATGAAATTCGGCCAGATTGAAATGATCCTTTCTCTTGTTCTATATTTCGTTTATTTCAGTATTAATAATTTTTACGCAGAAAGAAAGACGTGAGAAGATGATCGAAAGTGTAAATGCGTCAGTGAAGAGTTATCAAACGTGTGCGTAATTAGTCGGGAAGGAATTTCATACTATCTTCACGTACACTTTTGTCCTGGTGATATCTCCGGCTCTTCGAATACTTGGTCGAAGTTTGAAGGCGTTAAGCCTCCCATAGATCAAAGTCGGTGATTAGGGTAATTTTTACATAGGGAGAGCCATTTTGTTTTCAATGATAAAGTCTGTCAGGCTTCGTTGCGGCCTGTAAGATCTTCCGGGCTTGTTAAAGACTAAAATCTCAGGATTATATAAAGTCTCCTATCACAGCCAAGTAATTGGCAAAAACATTGTTCCATTCATTCCGCAAAAATTTTGGCACTCTTGAACCGCTAATGGGATTTCCTCTTATCATCGAGACACGTGTGTATCGGCGCTCCAAGGATTATGCTATATTAATGAGCCATGAAGGTAATTGGACTTCAGTGTTCCTGACCGTTGCGAGGAGAGTTCAGGACGTTTTTTTTTATCAATCTCCAAGGTGTATAAGTAAATCTTTATTGTTACGTTTATAATAGTCACTGCACTTAAGATATTTCTGCAACGTAGTTTGCTCACATTTTGCATATATTAAGTGTTTCAGTGGTTGCTCATTGAATATTTCATTAACAAGTTAAGTGGTTGATGCTCGCACCATTCACGACACTTTGTTTTACACTCGTTCAGCTTTACAATGCAAACATTTCCTGTTTCGAGAAGAGAGGTATATCTTTTATTCCGCCGAATGATCGGAAGTCTGTTATTCAAGGAATTTCAGGGTTTCTCAGTGTGGAAAAAATGGCAACAAATTGCACGATCTGTCGCTCGACACGCGAGCACAGCCCATATGTGAACATAGCTGGTAAACAGTGGCAACAATTCACTAATACCGAACAATTATTACTCTTCTAGGAAGTACGATGGGAAAAATGGTGTTACGCGTACAATGAATGTCCGACATAACTGTGTTCATGGAAACTTGTGTTTGTGGAAAACTTGTCTGCGTTCAATGGGGAAGTCACCCTTGATCAGAAACCCTTATCGTTATTGGCTAAATCATTATAATCTCGTTATACCATTCGGGTAGTTTTTTGACCGATCCAATTGATGTAACAAACGAATAAGTCGATTTATTACAGACTTTGATTACCAAAGCCATTCGAATGATCATATGAGAGTATGACTGGTCATTCATAATAACTTTGTTTGCACACAGCGGATCATTAAGTTGCACTAAAGACGATTCACCGTGGACGTGTCATTTGAATTGGCTGCAGGAAATTCTGCACGAGTCAGACTTAACGAGCGGCGGGGCTGAGGGAAAATTCCGCTTAGCGCGCCGTTCCTGTTGAGACTGTGCGCGGTAGCTCGCGTTACGGAAGAAGAATGGAATTTGTAGAATGGAAGCTTATTGCATCGAGCGTGTGATTGACGTAGCGTTTCCATCCCCAACACAGTCGACGCCACCGTCCCCTGTTTTTGTCGATTTCAAGCTAATCATGTGCCGACATTTCCTCCATTAGTTGGAATATGCATTAGAAGATTAGCTCGGACTCTCTCAACTTTGCATGACTGTACGGAAATGACGGTTAACTATGCACGTTCCTAGAAAAATAGGGAAGGAAATCAAAGCTTTACCGGCGCGCAAAAAGTGGGGATTCTGAAGCGGTTTCGACGCAGAATCTCCTAGGCGACACGGGACAGTGATTGGCAACCGTAAAGAACTGATTTCGGATTCCTGTGCACTTGGAAACGGCCTGCTTTTTCTATGCACACTGGCAATGCGATCCGTGACCGTCACGCATGGAGATCATGGATTTCCGGCTATCATGGTGATTCTTTTCTCATTGACACTGCAAGGATTCTAGCTGAACAATAACTTTCACGGCCAATGAAATTTCTGCACTTACTTTTAGTCTCGTTTGATCGAACATTATTTCAAGTTTAATAATCGATTTATAAATCGTGCGTTTTGTTTTTCCTGATAAGTTGAAACGATTTGACATCGAATGACATTTAAATCTAGCATTCGTATGTGGGTGGCGTACACGTACACCAGCGATGTCATCCGAAGTGCATAATAATAGAAGATTATGCGTCTTCGAACCCACTCCTCTGATTATAGGTTTCTAGCTTGACACAATAGTTATTGTGCAGAGAAAAAATATATGACGCATTCTTCTAGGAAAGATCACCTTGTATGATGAGATGTCAGCATGTATCTAGAAAACTACCATTGGGGGTTGGAGTGTCATTACAAGTTAAATATACACCTTTGGGAGTTCCCTTTTTCACCCTGAATTATGTCTGATAAGGGAAAAAAGCCTTCAGTTGCTTGTTTAATTTCATTATAATTTCATTCGAGGTCCATTTGATTGTAATTTGCCTTCGTATTTCAATTGCAGTGAAAGGTAAAATGATACTTATGTTAATTGCATTTTAATTTCCAAGTGCTATCCTTTCATTTTCCAGCATTTCCCGATATCTCGTTTCCTGCATCGTTACTGGAGATACGTATTGATCAATTTGCAACTCCGCAGGCGTGTGTACTTGTGTCTTCAGCGACAAGATCATTGGCGATATTACGCTAATGCTACCGCTTAGCGTTCGATTTACGCTTCGGAGACCTTATCATCGTACACCTTCATTTCTATGCACTATTTGTCATAAGATCGAGAACAATGTTTTCCAGAAGTTTCGACAACAAAAGAAATCCATTTATTATAATCGCGAATAAACAAGTGTTACTTAAATCGAACTTAGAATCGTCGAAGGAAAAGTTTCATAAGTTTTTTCGTCTTTCAGGAAACACCTTGTTTTTCCCACGACTAATTTTCAGTGTAATTAAGAAAGAGATCGAGTATGTGGATAGCTCGAAAACGGTCAATTTCGCAGACTAGATCTCGGACTTAGACTTACGATTGCGTAAACCGGAATCAACGGATTTCCGGCGGGAGAACGTGATTCCCCATTCTCGTGTGTTACAGGACCAGCAACAAGTACATATATTCATGTAGATTTACGACTACATTCGAGATACAAGGCTAACCTGTAATTGTTATTAAATCTGCCGAAAGACAAGAACAGTTCGCGAGGAAGATACATTTTCGAATACCAAAAGTTTGCTTTATAGCATTTCATAGCAATTCCAATGCATTTCTACTTATTTCGAGAATTCCTTGTTTCGACTTATTCAGGATTGCATGCCGTGCGCGTGGATCTCTTGAATAAACTAAGCTAGCGTGACGGTTGATGCATGTAAAATGAGAGAGTACAACAGATTCCGAATCCTAATTACTTGTAATGTCGAACCGGCCGGTTCGCTTCGATTTTTACAATTGTTCATAATATTGTCGACTTACGATTATAGCGTTCTTGGCTGTCGTCGTCCTCGTCTTTCATATCCGGTGATGTGTGTCTCAAAGGCGGCCTCTCGTTTTCACTAAGTCCTTCCGGGAAGACCGTCGAGACATTCATCTTACCGATTGATTTGTGAAACTAAAAAACAAATACATTCCAATGATTAGGAATTATTAAAAAGAAAGATTAAAAATTAGCATAAAGGTATATAAAAATAATTGAAATCGAAGAAGTTACAATTAACAGAAATCAAGTGGAAGTTTACATTCATCTCGATTTCTTCGCAAAGTTCAAAGACAAGACACGAGTCTCGTATAATTTAGAGTACGATCGTGTTCATCCGCTTCACGTTACTGACGGAATGTCTTGTTGCATCCTCTGTTTCCTCTTCGCATTACACCTGCTAATTAATTGTCTAAATACGTCCGATTAGCAAGCGGCACGCTCGCAACTCGAGTGCCTTTGTCCGCTCGTTCCTTCCGCTTGTCACCGAGAGTGTCGCTTGGAATTAATGCTCAAACTATCTTATTACCTTGATGAATGAATTCGGAGGTGTCCTTTCATCATCGTCCACATTAAAATACGAATTCATCATTTTCCTTAACTTTTCAATTTATTTACTCTCACCTTTATCAATGACTGACCACTTCGAGTGTTCTGAAGTTTACTGACGCAAAGTGTGCATGGTGCATTTTTATTATATGCTGCAATATGAATTGTCTGTGTAATTGTCAAGCGTAATCGTAACAAGGGACATAAAATATTTCGTGTGTTGATGCTTTCGATATTGCGCTTTCAAGCGGTCAGATTTTTAATGCGATACTGAAAACGACCGTGGAATGTGGCTTCCGTGTGCCGCGAACCATTTAACTTGCACGAGATGTCTGCTTACAATTAGTAGGCTCCAAGCTGACCGATAGCACTCGCTTCCAGATGTTTGTGCTGGATACGAGATACCATGACGGCTACTTCAAACTTACAACTTCATTTCTACGTTGCAATTTTACTCGCAAAATTAATAACACTTACTTACGAATTCTTGTCTTTCCAAACCAAGTGCTGTGCAGTTAGCAATAAGTGATAAGATAGCCCAAGCATTGGTAGATTAATGATATCATTAAGATTTAGCAGAGATTTAATATTACAACATTAAATTAATGTGAGATTTCTCAATAATTATCTCCGATAAATTTGTAATACTTGAAATAGAATTATCATAGAATTAACAGAAAGTTTATCTAAGTAGCACTTTCGAGTGCTACAGTGAATGCAAAATGCAATAATTAAAACATTATACTTATAAGTTAAAACATACCTGACCCTGCGCGAATCGCTTGGCGGTCGTTTGGAAGACGAGGAACTCTCGCCAGAGGCTCCGGTAGGAAGACTTTTTGTTCACTGGCCGCTGCATTCCTGCTTGACCTTTGCCACTGGCTGGTGTTCTCTTACCCTCTCATCGAGGGGTTTACAGGAGTCTCATATGAACGCGCTACTGCGCAACCACCCCTTCGCAGCGTCCTCCACAACTGTCCAGTGTCGACCACTACCAGAAGCTAGTTTGCCAGTGTAGTAATAATAGCAGCAGTCATTGTTACAACATTTCGATTACACAATATAAATGAGAAGCCACCGACAGAATGTACTTTCCATGGAATGTCAGAATAGACTGGTTGGATGTATCCTAGTCAATTGCTGTGGCTAGCGTGACCGTCGTCGATGTTGATGCCGTATAAACGATGACCTTGCCAACGAGACCGCTACCGTTGCATGACACCGGTGAAAGATCATCGCGGTTGATGGATCACAACACCAGGAAACAATCAGGGATTTTTCTCTCACCATTAATGTATCATTTGTCCAACAGTCGTCAGTGGAATTAGTCAATGGAACGTCAGACATTAGTGTTGATCATAAAGAATTCTTATATCTTTTTAAAGAAATTATTTCTGATTTTCACCAACCTGTCTTACGTCATTTTGTATGACAGATTATTGTATTTGTTCTTATCAGACAGTAGTTTACTTTCCAGGGGCGGGAATCGAGGTGTTTGTTAGTGAAGTATGTGCGAATCTCACTACGCTGCCGGCAGTTGCCGGTACGGTTTATTGCTAGTTAATCCAGCCATCAGATTAGATGCACCAGTGAGTATTCGGTGGAATTAGCAGACTCGATAAGATAGAAGGTAGAAAACACTGACATGCTAGATCGATACCGGTAATCCCTCGAGAAATCCAACGATCTATAAGCCTCGCTTACATGCGTCTGCCGTGACAGACCGTAACGCGAATTCCAGCAGATAATCGTACCTCTCTCTCTTTTCTTTTTTTTTTTATCAAGTGGATAAACGAACTTTACTGCGGGGACCAATAACGCTCACGAATGCGAGGACCACCCACTCGTTGAGGAAATGTACTACAACAGTAAAAAATACTCAATGGAAAAAAAATCAAGGGAGAGGCTACACCCAAGATGACGAAAGAGTCGGGTTGTTTCCGAAGCTATATTCATTCATTCGTTTATTGCGAAGTACTGTTAGTATGTGTGTGTGTGTGTGTGTGTGAGTTAAGGCTTAGAGAAGTCCGTGTGTACTGGCGAGCCTCCGAACATCTAGTTTCACCTGCACCTTGTGACCGAGATCTTACTCCCGATAAGATTTAGAATTAGAGCACGACCATTTTTCAGCGTTCTCCTCGTTAGAATGCGAACCCTTTCGGATGCACCTTGCGCATCTACGAGATCGTAAATTAAAGTGGGTGAGCGGTCGAGCCATTTCCGAAAATAATTGATCGGCCATAGCGAGCGCATCTCGTATATGTCGGCAACGATTACTGATATTAGTGCGCCTGCCGGGGGAGTTCGCGTGTAGATAAGAGAGGAACAATTAGCATACGAGAGGTCAGTCAATGGATGTGCCACGAAGAGAGACGAGGAGCCACCAACGGAGAACGCCACGCTTCCCTTGGCGTTTCTTACACTTAAGCTGCGAGCAACTCGATCGATCGGCATTGCGTCTTTATCATTTAGATCGCCAGCCATCATCCCTTTGAATTTCAAAGTGCTCTACCATCATTATTTATCAATGAAACGTAATGAAACATAACTAGCGCAGTATGAAACGATGATATAAATAATACTTTAATACAGAATATTGAATAAAATTGAACGAAGAATATGAACAAAAAATAATTTCGTTCGAAGTCTTTCTATTGAATAGTTGTTGAAGTTCTGACAACTTAAATGATTTGTTTATAATATGATCGTCTGACTATTACATTAGAAAAATGCCAATGCTAGAGTATAATATCAGATCAACAATGAACAACTGCGTCGGATTATGTATATTTCATAAGTGGATAGAACAAGATGTTATTAATAGAAGAATAAGCGGTAATTCCTGAGTTTAACATATTCCTTATCATCATACATCTTATCTGCTACATAACTGTATCGACGCATGGAGCCTTAAATATTCACTAGGTTGGTGCATGCGGTATGAACAATTTTACGATGCGTCGTCCCACTTGTCGGACCAAAGAACACATTTTACTACCTTGGAAAAGGCACTGTAATTATTTGCCTATGCACTAAAAAAGTTTCGTTGGCATATGTCTATTGATCGTATGCCAAGTAACATAATGATAAATTATTGTTTCGTTTCTAGGACTCTTAAATTATTTAAGTACATCGGCATTCATCGGAATAGTTAGAAAACCTTTCCCTTTACCAATGAATAACTTCAAATCTGGTTGAGAACAGCAGTAAATCTACCGGGGCATAGTTAAATCCATGGGATTAGAATGATCAAACACGTTTATCTCTTATCATCCACATCTTCCGCGCGATGTGGGCGTGTAAGAGTCTTTACGCGCGGATCTTTTTAAAAGCTCAAACAGTGATAACAGTTTTTTTCGAGCGAGCCCGAATCAGAATGTTTCGGAAGCTTCTAAAGTTTTAGAAACGATTTGGAATAGTTTTCTTTCGTCATTCTAAAATAGTGAAGGATTTATTTGTACGTGAATGTAATTGGATTGTCTTTACTGGAAAGCATCTGGTTTTCCTCCAATTAACGGTCGAAAATCTGACAGGACCACTTGTAATTGACAAGATTCGGACTATCTCTGGCATTGCTCACTGTCAGCTTCGTACGATGGCTTTTTATTAATAATTTCAGGGTCACTGAGACGCGCTGCGAGCGCGAGATATGGTTCAATAGAAAGCACAATCATTGACAGTGTCAACGAGTAATTAATTGAGCGCTCAGTTCGCTTAATGAAAAGTAAAATGGTTGTGGCCCATTGATGATAGACTTTTAAATTAACATCGATTATATTAAAACTCAGCTCCTCCAATTAGAAAGTGTCAATTACACCATATAAATATAATTAACTATATCATATCCTTCCTTTCAAATCTAAATTTATTAATAACAGAAAGTTGCTTCCAAACTAAAACTGAATCATTGTAAGTTTTATAGGAACAGAACTCTACATAGAAATGAACCATTGGCGTCTGCGCCACTTGCATAACAGCCTGCTAATCGCCCTAGTTCTCTTTCATCAAGACTGTCTTTTAATTCGCCGAGCTTGCAAAGACTCATTACAAGGATAATTTTCTCAGAAATAATATACTGGAATTTATTACGAATCTATAAGGCAGATTTCCAGCTGGATTCCAGTTTGATGGCCTTATAAATCGAATCATTACCGATTGACAAGTAAGTACTCGTTGCACCAAGAACACAGGTATTCCCCATGTGCTCCATTCTAGCCGATCCACTGATTTCATACGTTTTTCTGCCAGTACGTGTACACTACTTAAAGAGAGAGAGGCAAAATGGGTCATCCCATAAGCGTTTCTGGAACACTATGAACGTGTCCGTGAACCCAGTTCCGGAAAGGGAGTTCCAACTGCAGGTCGTGTCGAGGTAACGAATCATCCGTTGATGCACCTGCGATCCAGCCAGCTTCTCAAGGAAAACGCGCGCGTGTTTATGGTTTAAATTATCGGATTACTTACGTAAGATTCGCCCAGTAAATTTCCCTTATCTTTTGGGAGATGCGCACATAGATTATTCTCTTAATACACATCCATTACAAATCATAACTAATTAATACAGTTAATAATTAACAATACAATAAATTAAAATATATCCTATACAAACTAAATAATTGGTACAACAACAGATCAACTTGCAGTGGAATGTTGATGATCGAAGTTACCCTGGCAGTTTGTCTAGAGAAATAAAATATCTTATTGTTGACAGTAGTTTGGTAAACAGAGACGGCATTTACCTGGCAAGCCGTGCAAATGATGAGAATTTGCGCCAAGAAAATTCGTCGCGCGCTTCTTGGACGCGTGCGTGCGTGCGTGCGTGCGTGAGTGCGGTGCAAGTTACCTGGAGAGACGGACATTTGTATTAACTGTGATATCCCTACCTCGGCGACCCAGCTATACGGGAGTACTGAAGCCTAACGCAGTTACATATCTACGTGAGACTCCTCTCGGTGGCTGCGCTCATGAGCCTTGACGCCCGTCGTGTTCTGTCTTTCTTGCAGAGTGCTCAATTCTTTTGCAGCTCCTGCCGCGAGCGTGTCGTGACAGCGGCTGTACTTTTGCAAGCATTCGCAAACTGATCGTAAATAAAGAAGCACATCGCCAATTGTCGCAGAAGTCCAATCGAATTTAAGGTAAGTTCTATATTTTATTTTCTTCGATTTCTAATTTCTATTTCTACTCTTATTTATCTTATCTCTCGGCTCAAATTGGCGGGATAATTTCAGGTGTTCTTATTTCTGACTTAATTCAAGTATGATAGCTTATAATTGATAAAGGTTTTTTTTCGATGGAAGTTATTAATTAGGATTAGTGAATAATTTGGAATAAGTAAACCTTTGTGTTGGAAGTTTGTGATAGTTTAAATTGACTGATACGAAACTTCGATTCAACTGGATTGAGTTTTTATGAAGAAGGAATTGCCGTTCGCTTGAGCGGAAAGAGTTAATTGCTTTTTTTAGACGCAAGGGGTTCTGTTGCATTGAGTTGCTGGGTAGTTAGACAGAGTGCATAGGTAACCGGTGGAAAAGAATGGTTTACCGTCTCTTTTCAATGCCAGTGATTTTTCCACGCGGTGAATCACGATCGGTTTTACCGTTCTCACCGTCGCCAAGTGATTCTTGGACAACGATCCTGGAAGGTCTCGTTGTACCTAAAAAGGACATCATCGTAGTAACTCAGGATCCGCGTGACGATTGGATCTTCTTTGCTGTCCTCAACAGTATTTCAAAGCATTTCTATTCGTGGCTTATATTTCTCTCACAAACTGATTACCTTGTTCTAAAATCAAAGCATGCGATCGAAAAAGAAACGAAAAGATGCGAGTGAGGATTCGTCGGCTTTAAAAAGTACACTCAAAACTTGTCTAACTTTATCATTATAGATAAACTGATAAAACTAGTCTTATAATTAAATCATTGTCAAAGCAATCCGCGTTGAATCTAGCAAACATCATTGAAATTTGTCATAGTTAGGCGGTGCCCGTTTGCGCAGACTCTCACGCTTTGTTGGTATCCGCTCTGGACCAACTATGAATCAACTACCAAGAATACAGAGGATCTTAGTTTCCCGGCAGGTGAAATTAACACCGGCAGCCGTAATAATCAACGATCGATGCTGGTTAACCGAACTCCCGATTACAATGACTCACTTGCGATTATAATCTTACGTATTCCGAAAGTGCAATATAACTAAGCCGAACCACAAATAGTTCTCGCCTTCGTTCCCGATCGCATTCCGATGGGAAAAAACAATGAGATAAATTGAAGTCCATCATTAAATCAGTCGAACATTATCTTTGTTCATATGGTTTTTATTTCTGCGAGATATGTAATTTGGTGGGTCGTCAGGCATGACAGTGTCGCCCCAGTTTCGATAAGTGCATTAACGTTAACGCGAAACGTTAACTATCCTCGCGTGGGCGACAATGCCTTCCCATGCCGTCATGAACGATTAAGTAATTCAAGCCGATTGGAACATCATGCCGGAGTTGCCGCTTGAAAATGTAATCATCATTGCATATGCAATACGATCTGGATCCAGGACTCATTAACCTAGCACACGTCTCGTTCCGTCGTCGCCTCCCTTAACTGTTACGTGTCCTCTATTCATATCCATCGCGAGAATTGCCCAACTGCCAAACGTTTACCACTCATTTGCTGGTGTCCGGTCGACTTAAATTTCTATTATACTCCGGCTCGCTTACATAGAAAATTAGATTTGAACAGTCACTCACACTTACTTTCATTTAAGATTTTTATATTATTGCAAAATAACTGAAATTGAATAAAATAATTGATTCTTTCATTTGCATATAATCTTAGTTGTATTATTACAAAGTAATTAATTATGTTATTGCTAAATTGAAAGTAAGCCATATTGAATTGACATTTATCGAAATTGAGTTTGCTTTTGATCTTTCAATTCCAGTCATGAGTTTAAGTTTAAAGACTGATTGAGTTAAACGAAGTTTGAAGTTCGGTATTCATGTAAAGTAAATATACTTTTAATCAATGTTTATCGAAACCAAATAGAGTCTTCTCTTTGATCAGAGTGAAATAGAAGACGTACCATTTGTCCCGCTTAAAGATCCACGTGCAGGTGTCCTAGACCGCATTGATGCTTCCTGACCTTCTCAACACGGCAGCACGGCGCCGGCTCATGTGACACATGCCAAAAACAATAGTTTCGTAGTTTCTGTCATCGATGATAAATTCGTTTCAAATATGAAACTCGAGGAATAGAAACGTTTGCCGTATCTTCGTATTATCTTACAGCACTTAACACGTGCGCCTTCGTCATTACGAACGCTTGGCCATGTAAAGTCTACGAGCGTTCTGCATGCTTTCACATTCATCATCTCTGACAGATTAATTATATTATTGGAACAATTCCATTTTTATTCTCCGTTCTAACAGCTAATAAAAAGCATCTAATAAATACTGAGATGATAATTAACATGATCAAAGTACGTGCCATTTTTTCTTTAACGTTCGAAGGCTGATCAAATGTGAAAAAAAAAATGAACATATAATTTCCGTGGATGGATATATATTGATTTACTATTATTCTTCAGATGGTGAGTCTGAAAGGAGCTTTGGGTGCCAATGAACTCACGGACAAGGAAGCAGGTCTCTATCGGGCCTTGGTCGCAGAATTTCTGGGAACATTATTACTGAATTTCTTTGGCTGCGGAGCTGTAGTAACTGGAAATGTGGTAGCGATCGCTTTGGCTTTTGGTTTGACAGTAGCCAGTGCCATTCAAGGAATCGGGCACGTTTCCGGAGGACACGTTAATCCAGCCGTTACCTTTGGTCTCATGGTTATCGGCAAGGTAATACAACTAGAAATATTATATCGTCGATACTCCGCCTAATTAGGAAACTTGCCTCTTTTCGACAAAGTGTATGATTTCTTTATTAGGTGCCGATAATTAGGGGGCTCCTGTACGTGATTGCCCAATGCGCGGGAGCAATAGCAGGATCCGCCGTGCTACGAGCACTCTCGGCTGGCAGGATGGAGAGCGTTTTGGGTGTGGTGGCCCTTTCGCCGGGTATTACACCAGTTCAAGGACTGGGCGTCGAGTTTTTCTTGGCGTTAATTTTGGTCCTCGTGGTGTGTGGCGCGTGCGATACGGCGAAGCCGCACAGTAAAGGCACTGCACCCCTCATAATTGGCTTGGCAGTCACGGTTGGACACATTGTTGGCGTAAGTCCCTCACTGTCTTCTCATATCTCACCTGACATACTTAGATATTATCATCTGTTTCCCAGTAACTAATTATATTACCAATCCCCTTGAATACGTTTCCAAAAATCTATTGTAAGTCCACTTGTATATTTTAGATCCCTAGAACTGGAGCAGGAATGAATCCAGCTCGATCACTTGGCAGCGCAGTTGTTATGGGTGCTTTTGATGACCATTGGCTATACTGGGCTGGACCAATTCTCGGTGGGATTGCTGGGGGATTGATTTACATGCATGCTACTGGGATAGCTAAGGAAGAAGTGGATGCTAAGAGACCGTACGCCTCTGTAGCTACGGACGAGAAGGAGGTATATAGAACAACCCCATTATAGTCTCCCATATCTCGAACACAGAACGGAAATGTTCTAATAGATAGCACTTATAATTTATGCTATTAGATAAACTAATTCTCATCTAATTTTTCTATGTCACTGTCGGGAATCTCTATAGGCATGCTAAGTACTTAGGATCTCATCTTGTAGAATCAGACTAGGGCATGAACATTGATAATACATGTTAGTTGCAATAAATGCATGAACGGAAATGAGTCATTTAAACGCTTGAGGAAAACTGAAATCTTATTTGAATTATGATTTTAGAATTGCAGAGTCGCACCGTGAGGACTGACATCATTATCGCTTGACCTACCATAACATATACTATCAGACACCTAACAAGTCGATCAATCAATGTAGAGTATGTCCGTAGGCACATATGCTGGAAGTTAGAGATTCATCATCAGAGACACGCGCGTATTAGATAACTCTGTAAAATTCATTCCCGCCATTAACGAAGTCATCATTCATTCGAGAAATGTTGTGGAATAGAGATTCAGTATTCTTTAAAAAGAAGACACACACTGCCAATAAGATGTGTAGCAACTGAAGATTGAAAAACTAATTGCATATTAATAATTAGCTAGTGAATGTCAGAGATCCTATGACCAAGCGGATGTTCTTTGCCAGAAAATACAAAAGCGTTCTATGATGGAAATATTAATATATTTATAGGACTTTATTTATATAATAATTGTAACATATTTATTATGTATAAGTTGTTTTGTCATATGAAATAAAGTGTAACAGCTGTTCTTTGTTTTTTTACGAAAAGTATGTGCATATTCTCTGTGTCCTTCGCATACTGGAAAAGGAATTATGGGAGTAAGTGAATATACCTATTTCTACACTTACACGCTGTACTTTATATTTAATACACGGTTCCAACTGTTTGTCTTATATCGTATAATCATCGTACTTTGCTAGCTTACAGAGTCCTCAGCGTAAGTCATTTCGTAGGTTTAAGTCATTCCAATTTCGTAGCGAAATTTGAATCTGGATAGAAGGAGAACATCGTAAATTCGTTTTTACAATTCAATAATCATCCCACCATTTCAGAAAATGTACAGTTACATACATTCTAGTCGTTTTAAGTTACTGAATAATAATGTAGACATTAAAAATGCTTTCACACTTATAAAAGATCACTGATTTTTCATATAAGTTTCTACATTTGGTCACAATATTGTTTTCAAAAATTCATGGACACCATCGTCGTGAATTTGGACGACTGAACCGTGTCCTGGTATATTTTTAGTTTTGCGTGTCCTCGCATTCAGATAAAAATTTCTGTTTGATCAACACGCATAATCTTGAATCTCAGAAATACACCATTGAGAGCTCTGCTTTCTTCAAATGTGATAAAAGGAAGGGAATTACATTTGTCTACAAAGTTCGCACACCGTTAAGAAATAATCAAGCACCTCAAACGTACTTCGAGTGTTGTAGAACAAGATATAGCAAATTGCTCTGACTCATCTCTTTTAACAAATGCAGAGTTAATTGTGAAAGTGTCCATTCGTGGCCATACAAGGGCAGGTATACTATAATGTGATGTAGTCAAGAGTGGTAAAACTACACAGGGAAAAGTTTTCATTCAAGTGAGTGATAGTCTTAGAGATAACCACTCACAAGAAACTTGAAAACTACCCCTTGTACTCCTGTTTTAGTATGTGCTGTACAGAAAACCTCAACCTTCCATTTGCTTAAGCTTGTCCTCTAAACTATCCTGGCTGTCTTGACTGTCGTTCGTGTCATTTAAGTTTATTGTGTTATTTCCATCATCGAGTTCTATTACAGAGCTCTCTAGTTCTTGAGTTTTCTGGACCTCTAGTGGATTATCCGATGTTTCGAAAATGTCTGCTGATTCTGATAAATCCTGACTGGTTAACACCAGTGTAGAATCGTTTTGATCGCTTTCTTCCATATCTACAGTTTCTTCTCTTGTAACAATCTCATTTTTTACATCTGGCTCTTGTTCTTCTTCGACTTCCATAGGTTCAGCAATTTCCTCAGTTTT
The DNA here is from genome assembly GCA_964023945.1 of Ectemnius cavifrons. Taxonomy (NCBI): domain Eukaryota; kingdom Metazoa; phylum Arthropoda; class Insecta; order Hymenoptera; family Crabronidae; genus Ectemnius; species Ectemnius cavifrons. Next base: position 5,663,686 of record OZ030384.1, on the reverse strand, counting down.
CAGTTTTGGCTCTTCCTCCTTGACTCCAGCGACTTCTGATTCTGTGTCCTGGTCTTCCAGGTCGGCCTCTAAAGTAGATGTCGCAGATTTTTGCGGTTGCTCTGTATTCTTCTGTGAGGACTCTCCTATGGAAGGAATCTCAGCGAGGTTGCTCAAAACAGTTTCTTGGATTTTGGCTACAGTGTCAGCTGAATCTAATATACTGCACAATTCTCGACTCATTTCTTCAACTTCGGAGGCATCTTCTGTTTTGACAACGATGATTTTCTTGTTTCCGTATACTTTAGAGCTCGTTATCGTAGGCTTCGATGGATTTATTAATTTCGCAGTGGGAGACGTTTTACCATGACGAGATCCAGCTTGAGAATTTTCAGTTGGTTTTACTTCTTGGACATCATGTTTTGATGATTTCTGTTCCTCTACTGGCGGCGATGGTGCTTCATCCTTGACTGGTACTGCCGGTTCGTCATTATCATTGTATTCCTGCACCTCGTCGTAAATGCTCTGCTTTCTTTTCACAAAGACTCGTTTCAGAGGCAATTGTTGTTCATCTTCAGATTCGTCATGGCGCTCCGGCAACATTTCTTCGATGGCATCGTACTCCTGTTGCTTCCGCGCTTGTAACTCTTCTATCTTCAATCGCTGTTGTTCTACTCTCTTTTCTAACTGTTCGAGTTTCTCTTTTGTTTCTTTATCTTCTTTCGTAGACACTGCCGCCTTAGAGGTCGAAGAATCTGATGATGCACCATCGCTGGCCTTTGCTTGACGTGGATCGTTTGATGATTGCAGTACGGCTTGGACGACTGCTTGATTTTTATCCAAGGGCTTCTTTACAACGACTCTTTTGACAACATTTCCAGTTGGTAATTTTGCAAGTTCTGCCGGATCAATGATAGTACCGTCAGGATTCATGATCACTTCTCGAGTAGTATCTCCCTGTCGAATGATTCTGCGGACGATCACTCGTTTTGTAACTTTCGGGCCTGTTGTGGGCGTTGTAGTAGAAGACTGAGGGTTACTGACAGGCGTTTCTCCTTCCTTAGGCGTAGAAGTGGTTGTCACCGTCTCGGTGTTACCACCCGCTTTTCTAACAACAATTCTTTTTATTACTTTGACAGTATTAATAGATTTTGGCGTTCCGGTCGCCGATGTGGTGGGTGTATCAATCTTCTCCTCCTTTATTATTGTTGGCCCTTGTGCAGCCAGTTGTGTTTGGAACCTTGTCTGTGGTGTTGGAGTACCAGATTCCTTGCCTGGTTCATTTTGACCTTTCAGAGGAATCTTGTGCTCCTTAAATACAGATGCTACGATTTTCTGAACTTGTGCTTCTGTTTCATCCATGCGCGTTCCCTTCGCACTCTCTTCGCCTGGTTTTCCTTGTGGTGGTTTAGCCAGTTGGGTTTGATTATTAGTCGGGGTCTTCTTCACCTCCTGTACCTCCCTGCGTTGTATCGGCATTAAAGTCTTAATAGTCTTCTTCACGACATTACCATCTTTTCCTCGTACATACACTACATGTTCTTTGCGATCTTCCTTTTCAGTTTTCTCAGTTTCGTCGTCACTGTCGGATTGCTTGACGGCTTTGGGAAGTTTCTTGACAACGTACGCTGGTGGTTCGTAGTCATCATCACCATCAGAGTACTGTTCTTCTTCCTCCTCTTCCTCGGAATCCAGGTCCATCTTCTTCGGATCGGGCGCTAGACCATCTGGACCCATCTTCTCACCTGCTTCAATGTGTTGTTTAATATGTGTAACATAGTCTGCTCTATTGCGACACGACTCCTGGCAGACATCACAAGTCAATCCCATACCTGTACGTTTGGTGTGCGTCAACTGATGAACTTCGAGGCTTTCTTTGCGTTTGAATGCTTTACCGCAGTCTTCGCATACATGCCGCTTTTCCACAGAGTGTGTACGCATGTGTCTTGTGAGGTGATGGGAAAGGAGGAATGTACGAGGACAGAGTTTGCAAAGGTACGGACGATGCCCGGCATGAGTAGTCAAGTGACGGGCCAGCTTTGTACTGGTGCGGAATGCTTCTTTGCAATATTCGCAGACGAACGTCTTATCTTCGTTATGCAGCATTTCGTGACGTTCCAATCCCTGTTTGTAAGTGAAGCGTTTATTACAAATATTACATTGGAAAGGTTTTTCCTTCTTGTGCATTGCATCCTCGTGCTTCTCGAGTTCCTCGGTAGTGAAGAATTCACGATCGCAATGTTGACAGCCATATCGTAGCTCGTCGCGATGCACTTTCTCATGGCGTTGAAGCAGATTCGCTCTAGAGAATTGTTTCTGGCAAATCGGGCATGTATACGGCTTCTCCTCCGAATGCGTGGTCATGTGCTTGCTGAGATCATACTTAGAGAAGAACATGCGATCGCATTCAGTGCACTTGTAGTTGCGATCTCGATGCGCTCTTTGAATATGGAGAGCAAGAGCTTGTCTCAAAGGGAACGTTCGATCGCATTGGTCGCATGCGTGAACTCTAATCTCACCGGGTTCCAATTTTCGATCCTCCTTACTGCTAGTGTTCTCTTGATCGCCATCGCTACCACCATCCTGCTCTTCTTCGTAAAGGTCATGTCGGTCTCCCTTATCTATTGATTTATCCCCTTGCCTATCCCTATCTCGATCTCGATCCCGATCTCGTTCCCTTTCCCGTTCTCTTTCACGTTCTCTTTCTCGTTCCCTTTCTCGCTCCCTTGTTTCCCGTCTTTCCCGATCGCCGTTATCAACGCGTGGTTTCTTTGCCGACTCATGTTGTTTCTGTTCCAATGACCTTTTCATACTGGATTCCGGTGGATCCTGTACTATAGGTGGAAATGGTCTTGGCAACACTCCGGACGACGGATAAGATCTAAGTGCCTCATCTGCCTTCTTGCATTGCAGCTTGAATTTGTACGACCGGTCTAAGTTCCACCTACATAAGTTGCATATCATCTGTGGCATTCCATCCGCAGCGTACACCTTGAATGAAAAGACAATATTTAATGAATCATAGTTACGTTGTATGAAATTTTCTTATAAAGATACATAACTGTACAGTTGATATTGTAATCTTTATTTAAAACATATAGATAGGCATTGCAAGTTTAAGGAATCAAGGAATTCTCTGAAACGTGCATTATGGATAACATGGTAAAGGTGGCAACTTAATATGCAAATCATACATAACGCTTCTCCCTGTTTTACTATGTGTATGACCATAGCTTTGTCAATAACAATTATTATGCCTCGCGAGAGTAAATGCCGGTTGTATGGCGGAATCCTCGAAAATGCACTATACTTCCAATCTTGTTATCGAATCTACATGTCACTGATACATATCCAAAACATACTAATCCCTTCCCAGCGGGAAACTCGCTATCATCGGTCAACATAATCATAATTTTTATTCGATCATAAAACATTGATATATAAAACAGTTTACTAAACAATAACTCGATCGGCAATCGCGGTAACTGTCTTATCCATCTGGTTCTGTGTTATCAGGCATCTATTGACACAAATCTCATCCCGCGCAATGGTTAATGGTAATGACAAGAGAAAATCTGCTTTAGGTCGTGAGAAAATTGGCTTGCAAGGGGGACAAAGGAAAAACGGCAGTGGAAGCGATGGTACACACCGGCGGACAGCGCCGAGCGGGAGAGCATGTCGGGTAGAGAGAGAATGAATCGGTGGCGGTCGATGTCGCGCTGGGTGAGAATAATTACCTCGATGGCGACGCACGACATGATCTGCAGGGTAAGCGGCACTTGAAACGGCTTACTCTGGTCCCTCTCATAAATGTAGTTGAGGGGCTCGGATTCGGTGAGACAGAACCGGCAGACGCGCCTCGATCGAAGCGGCGCTGGCCTGCTCTCCATGTTTCTCTCGTCGGCCGTGTGATAGGACATCCGTCGAGCCCGTGGGCAGCCGAGAGCGCGTCGTTACACTTCGCGCACTTCCTTCACTTTTCGCCTCGAACCTCGTCCCGCACACTCTCCTCGAGTTAATTCGATACTCTCGCCAGTAGCGTTCGAAGCAACGCAACGATATCCTCCCCAATATGTTGTGCATGAATCAGGACCGAGAGGGAAACGACGCCGAGCGTCGGTAAGCGTGGCGTTCGGAGCCGCGGACAAGATGCACAGCCGCTATGGCGCTATCATGGCGGTCCAAAAAGACTCTTTTCTCTACGAGTGGCGTCCCTTACGCCTTCCTCCTCGGCGCTTGGAACTTGCACTACAGCGCCACTCTCACTGCCACGTCCTCGACGGATAATACAGCTTGTTCCGATTGATGGCACGAGGTTCATTCTGCTTCGCAGGAATCACAGTAGAGCATTTCGGCAATTTGAATTTACTCTTGAGTGTTATATTGAAGTGTTTGAAAATTTCATCGATGCAGTTATAATGGTAAATATATTTATGTATAAAAGCTTGTTCTGGCGTAAATCAGATGTTCTACGCGTTGGTTATATAGTTTAAACAATTTCGTAATAGTGTTTCCACTTCTTGTATATCAATTTGGAATTTAGAACATATGTAAATTGGTAGAACTATGATGCATAATATTCATTCTTCTTTCATTCAACGGCGCTGTAAGTTTAACAACAGAAATTCTTTGTAAATTATTTGAGAACACAAAAAAATAGAGTTCTACTTGTAAATACTTGTATCCTTTAAAAGTATTTGCATGCAAGTATTATAAAAAGTAAAACGCAGTGATAGTTAAAGTTAAAGGATCCGGATATTTGGCTGAGGACTCATCGCTTGAAACAGAGCGAAGCAGGTATTCTATATTGTCGAATTTGTTATCGAGGACATTGTTCTCATCGGGTCCGGCGACAGCATACCGGCCGATGGGGGCAACTTGGAATGTCAAGGTTAATTCGTATCGCCATGCCTGTAACTTTCTTATTTCTCGTAAAAAAGTAAAGGCCTTTCTCCTCGTTTCCGTTCAGTATCTTGCACTACTTGTACGTGTCGTGAGACAATTACAAACAAAGGTAACATTGTCTCTTAATGCATACAACATTTGGGCAAATATCTGAAATGTAACAGGAAAGGATATCTTAAGAATATCCCAGTGAATTGTTCAAGATTCTCATAAACCGAGAGACACTCGAGTTCTGCTTCTCTCAATCGTTGCTTGAGAGCGACTCTCACTCTTTGTTGTGATCACAAAATAGCAAAGTTCAAATGAGTCTCCGCCTTGAAGCGAGGTGAACTTTACAGGATCTCGAGACTTTAATAAATAACAAACGATATGGGATTATCCTGCATGCGTTAATGCGTTTATTCCATATTAACGATTCTGATTTTTTTGCCATTCAGGGACATTGAAGTGCATTCGAGAATGTGACAAGTCCAAGGTTACCATCCTGTAGGTGATTATCCTGAAATGCGAAAGGATAACAAGAGCAATTAAAGAATCGAATATTAATCAGTTGAATGGAATGAAATATAATGAATATAATGATAGCCCAACGGTCCTTAGAGAGCACGGACATCGCATTATTAAAAAAATGTCAATTCTCAGCTGCTGGGAGCACGCAAGATTTAGGATTAAGAAGCTGCTTGAAAGGAATCCAGGAATAGCGCGATTCTCTCAAATATCCTGCCAAACCGCTTTCTTTACTACAGGCGCCAATACTTTTTCCCTGGTATCCTAATATACAAAATTCACAAGCTCTCCTATCAAGGTATGACAATTTAAAGAGCCCACTGTCTTATTTTAACGATTCTTGCCATTCTATTTTCATAATTTCTAATTTGCCAAAACGAATTACACAATACAAAATTTGATTGCTCGTCTTTCCTCTACAATTTTCTTTAAAAGTGGGAATGCAATCACAACATAATCGTTTCCTCATCAAACTACCCTAAATATTTCCTTCGGAGACTTGATGATGTAAAATATTTTCTAGAAATCACGGAACTTGGGAGTTACAGGGTAAGAGTGTGCATGCCCTTATGCAGAATCGGGCGGACGCAGCGATGCGGTTTCGCATTTTGAAGCGGTGCAGAAAATGCACGTGTGGTACTCGGCCGATGCGATTGTACGTGATCGCGGAGTGTTGTAACCTCGCGTCGAAGAATAAAGTGGGGGATGCATATAAGGCTCCGGAGGCAAGTGGACAGGGTTCAGTAGTGTCTAGTCATTAATTCCTTCACGTCCGAAGGCGACTGGATCCGCGGCAAACTACACCAGCAGGAGCTTCTCCTACTGAACGGGCTCTTTCTTGTCCTTCGTCAAGATGAAGACGGCGTTCCTTTGTCTTCTGATCTGCATCGGTAAAGTCTCTCCATCACGTCTCTTTGCTCCAGCAATTTTGCTTCGCTTTCTAGTCCCTCGTTCCATGTAGAATCTTAGCTTTTTCAATGTCGTTCTCGCTCGACCGACGAATATTTGGTAATAGAACGACCCGAACTCGTTCGGCCAGAGTTCGTTTGATCACGAAGCTACTTGCGCCGCTGTTGATTATAGAGAAATTCGTTTCGCCTCGCTACTGTTATAGAAAGTACATTTTCACTGTGCACACACGCCGTTAGCCTGCTCGACACGAAATATTTTATATTCCTAGATCGAATACTTCATTATTATTCTTACGGGTCACGTACGCTCCTTAATTCTTAACATATGCAGCGAACAAGAAAAGCATACATCTTGAAAAGTTTATTTCTAATTGGAAAGTCTTTGGTTTTAAACTTCAAATGTATATACATCTTTGGCTTTTATTATTCTCGAATCAATCCCTTCTTCGTGTATAAGTTTTGATAAAGAATTAATGATGGATGTTTATTCTATGTGTACTGAGTAATAAAAGGTTTGAGTACTCAGGTAAATGTAACAGCATCGAGGCGAACTATTGGAAAGCCAAGGGGCCCGACAGTTTAAGTGACATTTAAGTACTGACTGCCTTAGTATAGGACACACACGGATGCTTTCTCACTTTCTTCCACCGGCGAGGTCGACCGGCGTCTACGTATAACCGAGAATTATTCAGGGACGCAAGACGTCTCGCTGCCTTAAAAATACCTGTTGACCCTTTCACGCCAGCTTTATCCTTTCCCTTCCCTTTTTTCAATGCCTTTCTCAGAACTGTGAACGTTTCGTCATTTATTTTTAATAAACCCTCGTATTCTGCATTCAAAGACCTTCTTATTCCTTTTTGAAATGATTCGATATCTCGGACAGGTTTACCATTTAGATTGACATTCGAAATACAAGCGCAAGATCTTATTAGTCTTCGATAGATTAAGATAAATAATGTGAATTTGTTTTAATGCAGTAAAAGTAACGTGATCGTACAGTAATTCGAAATGTTTTTCTAGGTGCGGCAACGGCTCTAACGCGAAAGCAAGAGTCAGTTGAGCAAGGTCGACGAAAGGCCGCGTTACCATCATTGCAAAAGAAGCAGCCGCCTACGGAGGAGGAGGAAGAGTACGAGGATGACGACCAACACATAGATCAGTGTCCAGAACCGAATGGTTTCTTCCCGGATGCCGAGCAATGCGACAAATACTACGATTGCAGGGACGGCAAACCCACCGGCAAACTATGTCCCGACGGTCTTGTCTTCAATGATTTCAGTCCGCAACATGAGAAATGTGACTTGCCCTTTGGAATTGATTGCAGCAAGAGGCCGAAACTACGTAAGCATCTACCTTTAAGTTCTTCGCTGCGAAATTACGTTAATATACTCTTTGCAAACTAGTAAGGAGTGCCTGAAATTTACAGAGAAACCGCAGCCATCGACTCATTGTCCAAGGATGCACGGCTACTTCGCGCATGAGGATCCTAGAATATGTAGTACATTCTATTACTGCGTCGAGGGGAAATTCAACATGATTACATGCCCCGACGGTTTGGTCTTCTCGGAGAAGACTGGCATTTGCAACTGGGCCGATGAGGCACAGAAGAAGGGTTGCGGCTCCAAGGAACTCTTCAACTTTACTTGCCCGGCAGTCGATGACTCCGTCGCTGCGACGCATCCTAGATATCCTGACGCTGAGGACTGTCAGTACTTTTACGTATGCGTGAATGGTGAAGTACCTAGAAGGAATGGATGCAAATTAGGCCAGGCCTTTGATGAACGCACTGGAAAGTGCGATTGGGCTAGGAAAGTACCCGAATGGTAGGTGGACTGATAATAATTAAGTCCTGAAATAGTTTTTGATATATTTTAATAGAATTTAAATGATACGAATTTCGATTTAAGTCTTATAAAATAATTATAAAAATTACAGCAAAGATTGGTACAAAGATCAACTGACTGACGAAGAGCTCGATGCTTTGGAGCATCCACCTCCGAAACCCAAAACTTCCGGTGGACACAGTAGGAGAAAAGGATCACGACCTTCGTCCTCGTAGAACTTCTTCAGAACTTCATCACAATTTTTCGAATTACTCCTCTCTTTTAGATGCCATCGTAATAGTTCGCAAATGGCGTTCGGAGAGTGCGTCGCTCGTGTAGAGCGAAGGATTCATCCAGTTATTTGACTAGCAGCCAATCAGACATGCTACGATTATCTAGGCCGTTCGAAGGAGTCAGATTGAAATACTCCTGCGAGGAAAGTGATTGCTACCGGGGGAACTGGAGTGAAAGTTCTGGGCCGCGGTGCTCCGAAGTTCTGTGTCAACGCGGGATGTGAATCTTAAATATCGAGCAGCGATTCTCGATCGGCAGTACTTGAACCCGATAATCTTCCAGGCGAATGTATACGACATCACATAATTCATATCTATTTAAGGAATTAATTGTTTCCTGATTGTAACGATGAAGCTGTTGATAATAAATCCCACTACAAAATCGACACCACAAATCACACTCGACATGGATGTTCTAACACATTTTTCTCGGTCGGATGCTCGAATTCTGGCGCCACTTAATAAACCATTAAAGGCAATTATCCTGCCGGGAATGTTCAAGCGCCTGTTTAAAGCTACTCGCGCCGCGGCCACGATCGCATTATGACACTGGCGGGCTAGCAAATTTAATTTAGAACCGCTTTCATAATTTATGTAACCCAGTGAAAGCTGCATCAAAGAACAACTATGTTACATTCAGCGGAGAGTGTCAAGTATTTGGAATACAATGCTGTTCTATAATCGAATCAATGAACTAACGATTGAAACGAACAAGGCAATTTATGTACTTAAGTTTATTCGATGAAAATTCACGCTTCCCTCACGGTTGATTAAGCAAGGACGAGCAATAGAAAAGGCAGATCTGGCTTTTAAGACATTCGCAAACGTCGGTGAAACCGGCTCGAAACTTTCCAGAGCCAGCTGTTCTAGCAATACCTGTCAGTGATTTTTTTTTTATCGTAGAAATAATCACGTCCCAAAGAGGATGTTGCTATAATTAATCCTGCAGAGCGATAGGAAAGTGATATTTCATTGTAGCTTTCATGAATGAGGAATACTAAAAGTCGACAGGAAGGTGAGAGTAAGCGGGCAAGAACACGTCGTGCGGAAAGAATGGTAAAACTGGTACGATTTCCTGAAAACCGTGAGAAGAATTAACCGAGGGCGATCATTCTCCGGGCTAAACTGTCCTAAGAAAAAGTCATCATTGATTTGCAAGAAATGCGCATCGGTGAAACGTACGAGGATCGCTGGAGAAGTTCGTGGGAGTTTCTGGTTCTGCGGTAGAAAAAACCGGCAAGAAAGGAAGGACCGGCAAAAAGTAAGAGTTGGAGGGTTTCTTTTTTTTGATAAGCAAGAATTATACCGGCAGACGAACGAAGAGGAGAAGTGTTAGCTTGATCAATCTCACTTCGTGATGGCTATCACTATTCGATGAAAATACGGAGAAAGTGGGGAAGAAATGGCGGAGGAGTAGTGGGGATCGGCGTGGTATACAGTGGCTGAGCTGTCGAAGAGCTGCAGTGCTCCGCGATCAGGCAGCCGTTCGAAAGAGATCAAAAATTCATCTGGTCTCTTCCCTAGAAACCGTAGCTCGGTGATTCCTCGGAGTGAGTTCGTTCCTGGTCGCATCGTACGTCGAACGTCTGTAACGAAGATGTTCAAAGCCTGTTTGGTTACCATTTTAGCTGTCGTCGTTGTGACACGTAAGTGATTCTCCATTTTCCTTTGACCAGTAGACGCCCTAATCTTGTCAAAAAATATCTTTATTCGTTGATTAACAAAGAGCTGTTACTTGCTTGTTGGAATAATCTTATATTATTAATTTTATGATTTCTTGTCGGTCCTCTTAAAATTCAGTGGATCTACAATTCAAAACTACGACCATATTTTACTTTAAACAACTCTTAGAATGGTCCATTATATTAACTCACTTTTTCTGTAACAAAGAATCAGTTCAATAAGGAATAAATAATGACATTTCTCAGACTTTCAATTTCATCTGCCACGTTATTAAAGGAGTGGTTGAATCCAAATGACTCATTACGAATCGAACGAACCGAAAATGTCAGGCTACCCATTGTGATTTCGAAATGGTAGGAGGAGCGAGTCCCACGACAGGCGTCTCGAGAGCGCCTCTTACAGACTTTCTCCCGATTGCCCGGCGTGCCACGAGATAGCTTTTAAAATGCAGCAGCACTTCCGCTTACGAAAGAAAATCGGTTCTTGCAGAACCGGTAAAATTTCATAACGATTTGCATGTCTATAGTACACCCCGAACTCGTCGTCCATCCATCGTCGTCGAACAAAAAAGAAAAAAGAAAAAGAAAACAAGCTTCTATCTCTAATTGCCCGCAGTAGCAGCGCGATCGCTCTTCCCGGGAGAGTGAGTGAGAGTCTTTCAGCATTAAGGTGAACTTTCTAAAACGAGTAGTAGCAGTAGTTGCAGACATCTTGTTCGCTCGGTTACGTAAGAGTGTACCACTCCGAGCGGTTGTCCTCCCTCTATGATACATACATATATCTATAAATATGTTATATAAGAAAACAAAACGATCCCAGGATCGGTTTGGACTTGTGAGAAAGAGCGGTGAAGGAGGAACGGCTTCGATTACCTGGCACTTGCCACCGCATTTCCCGGGTACATAGTCATCCATGTAACGACTCCATGTAGTCGTTCCCTCATGTCCTTGTACTTTCGATTTATTGCCACTTCGCCTCCGGCGATTCATACGTCTCTCATGCGCCCTTCTTAAAAACTCTGCTCTCCAATTAAACAGGCATCACACGTTGAAAATCTACAATTCTTTGTAAATGATTAAATTAACGATCGTTTATAACTTTCACGGTATTTGCATGACACAGACGCCGCATACAATTGTCCGAACAAAGATGGACAATACGAGGATTCGAGGCAGTGCGACAAGTACTATGATTGTATCGATGGTGTGGCCACCGAGAAATTCTGTCCAGATGGCTTGGTCTTCGATCCTTTGAATCGAAAGATTAATAAATGCGACCACGTGTTCAACGTCGACTGCGGCGATCGCCTCGAGCTCCGTAAGAATGACCTTTTCGTCATTGGGATTCCTTAAGAGTCTCTGCGGTGAGATCTCTCTTGCTTTAATGGTACGTTTATTCTTCGTAATAGAGCCACCGCAACCGACGAAGAAGTGCCCGAGGAGGAACGGTTTCTTCGCTCACCCTGATTCTTCGGTCTGCAATGTCTTCTTTAACTGTATCGATGGTGAGGCAATCGAGATCACCTGCACCACTGGCCTTCATTTCGACGAGTACAGCGGCACTTGCGTCTGGCCGGACAGCGCTGGTCGCCAGGTACGTTTCTTACACTTAATCATTATTAAAATCTTTAATTATGCTCAAGGACAGAATAATTATAATATTTCTACCTGCTTTTCGAATGCTTCAATTAACGATGAAGGTCGTCAGTTTTCTTTATGAAACGAGTCTCTGTATCTTCTTATTTTTGTACATTCCAGGGTTGTGGCGCCGTAGATAAGAAATTGAAGGATGGCTTTGAGTGCCCGAAGGAACATCCAGTTGACAGTCGAGGCCAGATGGTGGACCACCCGAAATTCGCACACCCTGACGATTGCCAGAAGTTCTACGTATGCCTTAATGGAGTAACTCCACGCGAACAAGGTTGCAGCGAGGGCACAGTTTACAATGAGGAACAACAAAGATGCGATGCTCCGGAGAATGTGCCTGGCTGGTGCGTACGAATGTCTATTTTCTATACATTTGTTCTCAAATTGTTAATATATCAAATTACTTTTAATAGTCATAAATTAGTAATATTTTATTCTATGTTGATTAATTCGTTTCACAGTGAGGATTGGTACAAAGACGACGACAAGAAGCCTTAGATCAGCGAAGGAGCTGTGTCTCGCATCGGGACGCATTTACACTCCGTCACGTCGTTCTCGTTCAGCGCGTAATCATATGTTCATGTAAATATTTCGATGTTCACAATAAATTCTACCTTGCCATAAGGAGACGTCGTCGCCACTTGTCTAGATTTCAGCCTTTAAATATTTTACTATACAAGAGGCACTTGCACTAGCATATCTTCGCCAGACTTCACACTTCATTCTTCCACGGCGGCTGCACCTCGCTGGAGATTGTGGCGTACCAGTTATGCCACTTTCACTCTCAACAACACATTGTGTGCTAGAGATGTGCGTGGTCCGCTTGGGCTCTGTAATGCGGAAGTAGGTCTGGTTCCACAGCATTCGTTCATGCATTCCGACTGCTTAGTAATATACTTCTTGCTATCGTAAGTAATATTGTATTGAAAATGTCGAATCTTAGAAGTCTTTAATCCAAAAGGATATAAAAGCACTTTTGGAAACTTCCCATTAATACTCGAAAAGATGGGCTTTCTTTTAATAAACTAGTAGAAAAAGTGTATTTTTCATTACTATAATAGTGAAGCAAATGTATAATTAAGTGATATTACTATATTACAATAAAATAGTGATATGTAAATCAACAAAGGCCTTCTTTTTCTCACACATAATAGATAGTTTACGCGCAAGCAGATCGCTATACTTCAAACTGAGATCATCGGGTTACCTAATAACAAGATTTACTGGTAAATACATTGCACAACAGTGAACCCTTGCCGGTTGGAGAGCGTCAGTCCACCCTCTGAGATTGCGGCCGCAAGACACAGAGGAATGCGTTTTGCGATAGTCGACCTGCAAGGGTTCAAGAGCGGATCTAACGAGTTCGTGGTGAAAGAAGCAGCCGTTCTCATTAACGGGAGCAAGCCGTTGCAGTGGATCTTCGAGCCGCCGTATTCGTGGCACGAATTGACCCCCTTTGAGAAACGTCAAGCAATTTGGCTGTCAAAGAAACATCATGGACTGAAATGGTCCGAGGGCTGCGTCCCTTACAACAAAGCTGGGGATTTAATACGGGCGGCATTAAGGGACGCGAGCATAGTCTACGTCAAAGGGTTCGAGAAGCAAAAGTGGCTCATGGAATTAGCTGGCTTGCACTCGTTTGACATAAGCGCTGTCCTAGTTGACGATGAAAATGTCCCGCGATTGTGTGAATTACCGCCCGGAGCTTACAGATGTACCTGTCATCATGGTGTTTGTGCTTTGGAGAATGTATTCAAATTGCAGTCATTCCTACAATTCTACGAGAATTCTGTGTAGATCTTCTACGGTCCAATTCGTATGAAACTGTTGTTCTGTAAGCAAAAATTTGGCACATTGATATAATAGCAAATTATAATAGGAAAGTTTGTCCAATATCATTGCAGATTACAGGCACCATAGTCATTGTTATCTGATATGTGTGGTATTCAATTTTTTGGATTGCGAATGTCTCGCATCTACCGCCCTAAGAGGGGTTGTTATCACTATGGAACGGATGTTGATAAAATTCTTAATAGTGTTACCAGCTGATGGTACGACGGGTGAGTACCAACTGTCGAACAAGTATCCATTCACCAGCTGCCATTCATTATTCTTAAATGCAGAATACTATATTGATATGGACCAGTATGGATTATTGATTACAGGAAAGTGACAGATATGTCTATTACGTGTCATTACATTAAATAGATCGAAATCTCACGTTCTCAGGATCGAACTGACTCAATTGATACATTAGAGAAAAGTATTACTGACACACCATACGTTGAGCAGAAAGACACACCTATCTTCGCAAGGTACCTTTCATTGGTTGTGCGGTACTTGTAGAAGAGTCGACGGAAAGGTTGGAGGAGGAAGAGGTGATTTAATTAAGCTTGGTTTACTTTAAGAATTTCATTTCGTGACACTTAGTGTCTATTATAGCGCAGTGTGTGTTCTCGGTGGAGCCTGGGCCCTGTTAGTGAAAGCGTCGCGGGCGGCGCAAGGCATCACCAAGTACGTGGTTAAAACGATGCTATCAAAGGTAGTTCTCGCAAGGCGAAAGGCCAAAGTACGAGGGACGCGTGCTTGCGGCATTGAAGGCCGTTTGCGTCTCAAACGTTTATTTACATATTCATGCTCATAACCATCCATTACCACGGCCTGCACGGGAAACTGTATTTGCCACGCCCGTCGCATAGTCTCGATAAGTTGTCCCTACGCCTTTTTTTTGTCTTCTTAGCTTCACATTAAGATCCAGAAACCTTTGACACTGGAATTTGGAATAAATGGAAGTTACAGAGCACAGAATTGTATCTTGGATGGTGAGAATTCTCCGAGGAAAAGGAATACTATAGAGATTGGTACCATTACAGTTGCACAGCTGTGTGACTAGACATTTTAGGTTGTAGTATACCCTTTTTAGCGTTTACGCTCTCGACTACCCTTTCAAGCCCGGATCCTTGATTCCCAGCATCACTGGCGAGCGAGTTCTCTATCCGAGTATCGCTTTGGGTTCGTGGGACGTGACACGTTTAACGTATCGCCTAATGCTGACAAGTGCCGCATATCGGCTCGATATAAACATTTCGTCCCGATAACGCTTTCCATGCGTATTCGTATATCGTCTGGCGAGCGATCTTGATACCGGCTGGCATGAAGGGTTGCCGGACACACGAGTGCTACTCTTTTCCATGAAATATTTATGGCTTTATTTGAAAAAAATCCGGGCTGCATTCGTTTTTCAGAATTAGAGGGACGACAAATTCTTTTTCGTTCGTCAAGCAGTGGAATACCATTGAGTTTGTTTGATGCGGGTATTTCGTTGAATGTCCAATGGTACTGTGGATAGAAGCATATCGATAAAAAGTATAGTTCGTTAGCTATCTTGCGAAGTATTTCTACTGATGGACTCATACCTGGACAACGAGCTATTGGATTAACGCGAGACCGATTGCGATTTGTGAAGGATGTGTATCGCAGAGTGTGAGGAGACTAGACGGCGGCGCATTAAACATTCAGTGTCCGTTTTCACCAGTTTCTGCGGTCACTCGCCGGCTCGAAGGACTTTGAGGCGTACAAAGGTTGCGTGGCCCACCTCGAACGTGAAGCAGTCCACTGATTGGAGGGATCAAAGCCTCCGCGAACAGGGAGTATTTAATCATCCAACCACTAAAGGACGGTTCCACCGCCAGATTGAAATCTCCCTCGAAATCCATTCCGACCGCTTTTTATCGTCACCATCCAACTCTTGGTCCACTTTTCAATACTCCGCTTTCGCCCACCACTCTTCTTTACTCGTCCTTACCCTTCTGGAGGGTTCGAACCCTTACAAGATCGTTTGCGAGAGCAAAAATACTAGAAATCAACGTCCAAGTCTTCGTACAAGTTATCGACCACGAGTGAAGTTCGGAACTTCGTGTAACGTCGACCAATTAACGTTAGTAGTCGGTGTAATTCATGAAACTATGATTTCGAGATTACAACTCGCGGGAGTTCCATAGGGAGTCCGCTCCACTACGTTGGGAAAGCTTTAATTCCCATGCAGGTGTAATTAGAAAGTAAAGGTAGACTTGACGAGTCTTGTTGTTGTTGCAGCTTAAGTGAAATAGTGTTCAGTTAGTATTACAAGGGAGCGAGTGGAACATGAGTTTCGCGATGTTCGCTTCTGATTTTCTACTTACCTCAAAGAATCCAATTCATCGGCAGATTAGAATTACCCCGCTAATTGACTCTTAATCATTTCTCCTCTCGGGAAGTCGAGCGCTCTTCGAGTTGAAGTGCACACGTAAATAGAAGGCTGCAAATTCTTTTGAGGCCATTAAGGCGTGGAATCTCATTCAGTTTGTTTGATCCCGATATTCCATTCAGCATCCAAGGGTAGCCTGCGGTCAGGGAGTTATCAATAAAGAATATACTTCTCATATCTCCGCAGCGAATTATTGGATTCATCTTTTCTATACCATTACCTGCGCTTATTGTTCATAACCAAATTTCAACCCGATTCTCTATTCCAATTATCTTCTATTCAAAATCAGTATCAATCTATCTATTTTCCTTTAATTATATTGAACATATCTATCCTCTAATATTCTATGAAATCACATTCAATAAACCAACTTACCTGTTAACAACAGAGCAATTACGAATCCCGGGGGAAGATGCGTATCGCACTTTACGAGAAGAATAAATAGGTTAGCATTAAGCACCAAGCTCATCAGGAGGTTAGGATTAGTCGGATATAATTGCCTCTTAATGATTGCCCTTTCCAAGCGTTTGAGCACTCTCGAAGCTGAAGTACACACATAAATAGGGTCTGGCTGGAAGGGACAGGGACAGGGCGAGGTGAGAATAATCCGTGAAGTGCGGTGGAAGGGCGGAACGCGCGCGCGTGCCGCTTGGATCAAGCGGTGGCGGTTTAATAAAACAGAAGTGGGCCGGAGCTCGAAGCCACGAGATCGGGGCATTATATCAAATTTCCACCGATTAATTATCCTGTAGCGACACCGCGCGCAATCCCTTTCCACATCGATCTTCGGCTGGACTCGGCTGGCGTCGGTTTTACTCGGTTGTATTCGCACTGACTCCTCGGAAGCTGGGCGGTGGGGCTCGGCGGAGCCCCGGCACATTTGCGCATTCCTCCTGCGGCGCTGCTTGCGCTCCCACCTCCTGTCGGAGAATCGCTCGTCGCCTCTTCTTCCGGCATGCACCGGTCACTTCCTCTCGAGCACGTCGCGCCGCGCGCCCTTCGACCGCCGACTACGAATGCGCGCTTCCTAAATTTTCGACTCTTCTCTTGCAATCGCGTTGATTATTTTCATTAGTGAAATACGGAGTACCGCTGACACGAATGGGAGGAATAAGTGCGTGCGTTGGAATGTGAGCGTGATTGAAGTGACGCTACTCGTGTTTTTCTCCCTGTGGAGAGAACGAAAGAGATCGAATGTATATTTAAGATCGACAGGAGATTTCGTTTGGTGACTTGGACGATGGAATGTGTGACCGGTGTGGTTCGTACCAGTGCAAGTTATCGTTCTCTTGCGTGATCACCAAGGTGAATCGGGCGAAAGTGGTGCGTTCTCCTTTTGTATTCCTACGAAAAGAATGCTATTCTTCGCGCGGATATTTGTCATTTCGAGAGAAATTCGTCTGAGACACGCGTGACCTTTTTTACTTTGTTGTCCAAATCGTTTCCGGCTGAAATAGGGAGAGTCTTATTTTCGAGGAAGAAATGTCGAGGAGTGTTTTGAGGTTATTGCTTATTCAAGCGCTCGCGCTTACCCGGCAGGAGTATAAGTCAACGTCCGGCCGGGTTGCCGTCTGAAACAGCACGCCAGTGGTTCAAGTCAACGTATAACGCGACGCGATACTGCCTTTACGTTCTTCCCAGAATACGAATATTATTTGTATGATAGTATTACTTTTTCCAATTTAAATACGAGGAGGGTTTAAGATCGAAATATTCTCTAACGATTTTCATATTTATTTCTAATAATATAATACTTTAATTTACAAAATCTTGATCTGCGATTCATTCATCGTCTTTGTTTTATTATCTCTTTAACTATTCACTTCATATTTTTGTTCTATTTTCATTTAATTAATTGCCAGGGAGTATTTAGTTGGATAATGGCGATATAGTGTTTAGGGAAACATATGTTCACGATCGGAGAAGTAGAATATAGGCGGAATAGAATTTCGCCGGGGGTTAATAATTTCCTGTACACAGCCTAATCAGAATTGCTGTGACACAGGATATAGGTGATTCCCAACTGTATAGAGAGGTGTATCGGGTATATTGTGCCTTCCAATGACAAGCAGATACAATTATATGTAACAAGTTCGGTTCACTAGAGAGGCGGTTAATGAAATTAAAGGGTAATTTCATAGCTCGTAATCAGGATTCAATGAGATTCGGCAACCGCATTACTTTCACCAATTAGTTCGCTATTAGCGTGAAATTTTTGACTTCGGCGTCACTCGGTAACCATTAATATTTCATTACACCCGATTTACATTTACATGAATTCGTGCAATGCCAGAGAAATAATTGGTAGCTTTAACAACAACGGGGGAGCGCCAGCGGATTTTCATAGAGCGTTTTCTCAGACTGGGATTCAGTGTCTGCGGTGAAAGAGACTTGTCGGTAGCCAAGTCAAAGCAAATAAAGCTTTTCTCTCTCGCGCGCGAAGAATGGCGTTTACTTTACAGGGACGTTTCCCTTCTAGTAACACTAATTGGACGTATGTTTCGCAGTTTACTCGTCTTCGCCGCGATTACCACAGTGCGAAAACAGTAGTTGTGCGCTCGGTGTGCCGCGAAACATAGTCGGGCAAACTATACTCAGTGTGTTCGAAGAAATTTTACGTGAACTGTGCAACCTGAGGTAACTAACTGTGTCAGGAAGGAGCACCGGATTCACTGATCTGCGCGGAGCACGCTGGTAAGTTTTAAGTCGATGACTAATTCATTATTAGCATTCACTGTGAGAAAGAAGAAATGATATTACAAAACAATACTTAGACGCACTGGGTTAAAAAGTAAATTTGCGAAATTACACCTTGGCTTACTACAAACTGTTACAGTTCTTTTTATATAATCTAGTATCCCATAAACAAATCCGTACACACTCAAGCCGTTCTTGAAATGTAATAATAAAAATAGAAAACAACAGTTTTCATTTCTGTACGGTGTCGCGTTTACCCTAATAATTAAAGTTCGCAACTCGATAATGCATTTGTGTGTAATCGAAAGAGAAAGCATGGATTATAAACAATGCAGAAACGTGGAAATCTAACACGCTCTCCACACACATTTCAATTTGGTAAATGTGTGTAACGACTGGATGGAGAGGGAGAAGGTCGGAAAAAGAGCACAGGCCGCAAGTTTAAAAAATGCAAAGCCTCTCTGTGCACCGTATGTTGCCCGTGCAACGTTTTGTATGAACGAAAGGCTAAATCTTTATCCGCTTTGCGCGTGTGTAGATTTGTATAAAAAGGTTTCACTCTCTTTATGAATGTACAGTGTTTCCTATCACCCTTCTGTCCGGACACAATTGTCGCTACGTATTCGTGTTGCTTTGTGTTGAAGGACCGCTTAGTACCTTATGCTTGGCATTAAGGCACAAGCATTTGGTATGTGACACGCTCTTCAGCGAAGCTCGTATTTCACATATAAAATACTGAAAGAATAATTCAGTTTTGTTCTATTTAACCGTGCATACAAACAATGCCAAATAATAGTTTTCTTTCATAATCATATTCTGTATTTTTATCAGATTATAAGAATATTTGATACTACCTATTCATACAATTTCTCTTGGATTCCATACCAATTATTTTAACTCGTGGACTCATTTCACCTTATTTTCCTTGCTAACCAAGGGAAATGATTACATTGCTCGTTTATGGGACGCTGGAAAATGTAGTTTCCTTCTGGCCCATGAGTTTCTTTAATTTCGAGCGGTCAGTCGGTCACAGGCTCGTTCGGTGCTAGCGTACTAATTAAGAGTCGGGCGTTAAAAGAGGCTGAGGAGGTTGGTATAAAGAGGAGCATTTGAAATTTCAAAGCATGATTCAGACCTGGTAGGAGAAGTCTAGAGTAGGAACCGGAGACACGAACGTGCCAAGACTATTTCGAAAGAGGTACTGGCGACGCTAATATCAGTAATACTAGCTCTGCAAGCGCCGTAGTATTGCGAGTCTAAAGCTGCTGCCTTCGCATACTGGAAGCCATCCAACGGATATACCTTAAGACATATCGACTCCTGTGCTTCCGGAAATCGTGCGATTTTAAATGGCGCACTACTCGCACGGCATACGGTGCTATGATAAACATAGGAATTGATTTAAAGCTTCTTAGATGCCATTGCAATCACACGTATCATTGAACACCTTCGGATTCTCGTATCGTACGCGATGATCGAACTCTTTCGAATGGTCTGCTTCGTGTTTTCTTCTTCTCAGTTAATTGCTTTCGGTATTTTCTTTGGAGTTCAATTACATACTATACATATTGTCCTGATTAATTATCTCAGTACTTTCCCTTATTGTTCTCTAATAAAGAAAACAAGTATCTGTTATTGAAAAAAAAGATCTTTAATAAAAGTGGTTGATTGGATTGTATATTTTCGTAGCAATGTTGGTGCATAAGAGCGGGCAAAGTTTCAGGGGGATATTTTCATGGAATTTCGTTAAATTCACACGCAAAGTTTCGCTGTCACGGAATTGAGTTACTCCGGCGTGTCCTCCATTAGGGCATAAAAACGGCCCACTCATTTCTCGCGTGTACACGATATTGCATTCTCCGGTGTACCATCACGCGCGTTGCTTTTAATACCCGACGATACTTGTGCGACTACAGTAGCTTTCAACCCCCGGGGGCAGCGGTGGAGTGCGCTGGGGGAGGTGAACGCCAGGCTGATTCAATTTTACTGAAAATTCACTTGCACACTAGTAGGTAGACAAGGTCATAGAAGAGCCCCGTGAAATTCTCGAAGCGACAGCGGCAGGCCAATTTCCAGAAGGGTCCGGCCAAGTGGACGACAAATATGCGCTTTTGAATTTGCCCCGTCGTTCCATTCTGCGGAGAATAGGTGCCGGCGAGCACCCGGTTAGAAGCACTTTGCTCTACCGAGATTCGACCGTTTCCCATGTATCGCCGCCCCCTTTCTAAACAGTACTCACTCACGCTCGGGTAATTTGCCTCGGGTTTCGGCCCGTTGCCGATTCTATTCTTATTCCATTCTGCGTATCAGTTAAAGTACAATACCTTTTATTCCCTACAATAAAAAATCACCATGAACGTAATATAAAATCCACGCAACTAATTATCACTAAACATAAACATTTCTGATTCATCCTTTGTCCAAGATTTTTGCCGCGAGTTCGGAACTAATAAACAGGAGCTTTCAAGCGCACCGTGGCGAAGTGCATCGCGCAATCGTTTGGCAAATAGGAAAGAGGGAGAGAAACATAGAAAAAGAAAGAACGAGCAGGGAAGGGGCATAGTAAATATCAGACGAAGTTTCCGGTTGCAGGCACACATGCATGTATGGCAGATAAAAGAGCGGCGAGGACGAAAAGAGCTCAGGGAGACGACGGAGGAGAGATGCGTTCGAGAATGAGGCGAGTCAAACGCGAGAGATCGTGCGAGAGACGTAGACGGGGAAAGGGTGAAAGTATGTAGTGGGAGTGCGGGTGGAGCATGAAAGGGGGTGTGAGATGGCAGGTTGACACGAGACAAAGGATTTTAATATAAAATGCCATGCGTTCCAGCGTTCTATCGTTCTAAAGCGTCGGCCGAGTGAGCTCTGACAGGCCGAGAGAGCCTCTATACATGTATCCACCGAAGCACTTGCTACACCGAATGGCACTGTCTATGTTTGCTTTGGTTAAAAGATTACAAATTAATTTCATTTCTTCCACAAGAACAGTTTCCTTTGATCATCAGAGCTGGAACTACAATGGCTTTTATTAGTAATACCAATGCCACTCATTAATCCATTATACCGCAATTTTATTAACATAATGTCATTCACAGTTTTTGATTGCCATTTTACATTGTTCATTTCCCTTAATTAACATTGCGGCTACGAAATGAAATTCCACGGATATAGTTATTAACTTTTGTCTTGACATTTCTATCGATGCATAATTAATCAAAGTACTACTTAAGTGTAGAATGAAACCACTCATTAACCCATTATACCGTAATTTCGTTAACATAATGTCATTCCCAGTTTTTGATAGCTATTTTACATTGTTCATTTCTCTTAATTAACATTGCGGCTACGAAATGAAATTCCACGGATATAGTTATTAACTTTTGTCTTGACATTTCTATCGATGCATAATTAATGAAAGTACTACTCAAGTGTAGAATGAATTTGAACCCACTAAAGATACAATTCCTTTTGACGAGAATCGGTTAATATCAAGTGGCGAAGAATTCAATGTTCTTGAAAGGAGAAACAGTTCAATTGAACCGAGGGTGAAGAGTACACAGTAGTGTCCCAGTAGTAATAACACGCTGGATTCTGGGAGAATCCTTAGCGGTTGTGTGGGGATGAGTAGGGGAAAGTGTATCGATCGAGTGTCTATTAGATTCATTCCCGAAAGGAACGTGGTGCTCAATTGCACATTCGCCTTTTTCGAATCTACATGGCGGAGGAGCTGGCTAGCTTCCACGATGTTGATCTCGAAGCGATTCCCACGGTCAGAGGTGTTCCACCTCGACATTTCAGTATCTTCATCTGGGGTATTCGTGCCCCAAGGGACTGCCGCGGTACGAGCACGGCCGCCCTGAATTACCAATGAGGATTCCGATCACGTTGCCTCTTGCCTCTCTCCTGCTCTTCGCACTGAATAGACGCGCATTCTCCTCCACCTAGTAAGAAAACAAAAGGGGGCTTCGGCTGCTCTCCTCCGCTTCATTCCGCATTCAAAATGGGAAAAAATCGCGGGTGAATTCTCCGATCCGTTTAATTCGATTGGTAACCGCTGGACGCGGATACATGCAAAGCTTTCTTTCTCTCTCTCTCAACGAAACAGTCCATCCGTGTGCGCCGCGGCCTCTTATTATCCATCCACAATCCTTTTATCCGTCATCCGGGGTCGTTCTCGATGACGGAGGTCCATTTAACGAAACTAGGTCGCGTCGCCAGCGTGCGGGGCAATCAGTCACAGCTATATGAAATGATATACGAGGAAATAGTAGACGTCTGTGCGGCGAGGAAATTATAAAGGAGCTAGCTAGGAATGGAGCAGAGTGCGCGAAGGAGAGTGGGTTGGTAGTCGGTACCAGTCACCCAATGAATACTCCTTTCGTTAGTTTAGACTCAGTAACCTATTTGATGCGCCTCTGCACTTGCTTTGCTCCGCGCGATATACCCCGCATGCTCTCTTTTCTATTGCCGTCACGATGGACGCCTATTTTTCATCGATAAAAATCAATGGTGCTCTTCGAGACGGCTCTCTATGAATGTCTACTACGTCGGCGAGTAGAAGAGAGTATGTGTAGGAGCGCATCAGGATAAGAGGGCACTTCCCTCGCGAAGGGAAGGCCGCGCGGGACTCGGGTAAACCCCATAAGGTGCTCAGGGGCTTTCGACTTTCATCGTTATTCCGTGCTAGTGTCCTCTTTTTCCACATCTCACTTTCAACCGGCTTGCTAGCCGCACTTCATCCCTTTCTACAGCCGCGTCCACAGCCCTTCGCTGCCACTTGGCAACGCCGGTGTCCTTTTACACCGGAGGCTGAAACATTTTTCAGCCCCGTCCCTGAACGTGTCTCGAGCTCTTTAGCACCCTTCAAGGAGCCCCAGTTTCCTGAGATGCTTCGCTCGCTCCTTCGTGATTCGCATCCGCATGACTGCGAATAAGTATTTCCCAGGCCTCGTCCTGCAGAGTCCTTACTTGCCCCTCTTCGCAAACAAATAGTTACCCTTTCCACTTCGGAGTTGTGAAATGAAGTCCATGGCTCTCGTTTCTGCTTCCTCTGGACCACTGGCGTTTCAGTTCCCAGGCATGCCGTTGCTATCATCGACTTTCCCAAGAATTATTTTCTGTTTTCAACGAGAGAATAACATTCCCTTGGGTATAGCGTCGATTTAATGTGTCGTTGACTGACAATTTTATGCAACAATTCACGCTTGGCATCGGTTACTTTTATTACCTACCAAAACAAGCTCGATACAAAATGAATGTCAACTTTATTTCTGCATAATTTAATTACGCGAAAACCTGCCCACTGCAGAATCGTGTGATATAATAATTGTACAAGTTCGTGCATGTGCAAACACACCGGCTGTCAACAACGTGCTAATTTGCATATTTGAATTAAAATCATAAAGAAACTATTGATAGAACTCGCATTGACTGTCATTATTAATGTTTGCTTTATGTAATTCCACGCAATATAGAATTCAGTGAGCTGTACAGTTTTAAATAGAATTTACATTTCTCTACATAAACTGTTTCGTACATAGACAACTTTGTAAGGCTGCGAATTTTCCGCGCAATTGCTGACTCAATTTTTTCTCTGTGCCCACCAACCCTTCCTTCCTTTCGAGGCCCCTCATCAGCGGGAGGCGTAGAGAAAGCCGAAAAGGACCAGCGTCACGCAGGATGCTGGGTGCTTCAATTAAATTCCTGAAACTTTTCAAGTCCACCACGTGGTCGCGGCGACTTTAATTAAAAAAGTGCTGAAGTGCAATTTTTCCAAAGGCGGGGGTAATTGCTCGGCGCGAGTGTGCACACGCAGAGTCCACTTTGTTGCTTTATCCATCCAATAGAAATAGAGCGAAGAGAGAGAGAGAAAGAGAGGCGTCGCGATGACAGGTCAGCAATGAGAAATTCGACCGTCTTCCCTTATCTCAGCTTTAATAGTTCGATCGTATTTCATTAATCGGAGTTCGGTTTGAGAAACGAAACTGTTATGGGTATTCTCGCTTCCAGGAAGAATAATACAGCCATATGTTTCTCAATCCCGCGCGGCAATATTTTTCTTTCACGCCCGCCGATTCCCAGAACGCCAATATGTGCTGCGGAAAGTTGCCCGGCTGCATTGGGACTAACAGACGCAGTATTATCGATAGCTCGCGAACACTGAGCATACCTTTCCCGAAAGTTCTATTTATCTATCCGTGCGCGCCAACGGTGAAGTTACTCTGGCCGTTCAGTAATCTCACGCAAAGTTTCGAGCGCATCTTTCCCTTTCGCAATTTGACTTGTCGTACTTCCTAGATATACGAAAATATAAATTTCGAAGGAATTCATTCCAATCAAACCTTTGCAATCTTATTTCTATCTCAATCAAATGTGTTACTTTCTGTTACTTTTCTCGCATCATTTAAAATTGAACGAATATTATAGTCAAATGCAATTCTCGTATCGAGAAAACAGGGTCAGGAAATGTTGAGAGAAGAAGGGAAGAAATGAGATTCCATAGTGCAACGAATCAAACGATGAAGGCAAAGGGAACACACTGACTTCAGTGGGTTTTCGAAGGTATCGTGACAGGCTTAAAGGGCAATCGGCCAGCAATCAGTGTGGCAGCATAGTAATCAGTGTTACAGTGTCGGAGACAGGGTAACTCGGAAGTTGGAGTCAGAGCTTTCGTTCCATCCTATTTTAAACAGCGAGGCGTGCAGTAGCAGCAGTAGCAGCAGTAGGGTCGTCGGGTGGATAGCTAGTACATAGTGGTCTCCCGTGCTCTTTGCACACTCGGCACAATTTTTCCGATTCCACGTCCTAGTGACTCTCAACTCTTTCTATGTTTCTGCCGCTCGTCGGCTTCTGGTATGCTCCAACCAAGCGTGCGGCATCCTTTCTCACTCAGACATACATACAGAGAAAGAGAGAAAGAGAGAGAGAGAGTTACACACATAGACTCCGCACGTAGGAACAACTAAGCTCGCTCGTTCTTCGAGGGCGTTTTGCTCAATTCTGGATGTGGTAGTTGGCTATCGTTAGAATTCCCCCTTCTTAGCAGCGCACGGGTCACTACTTACTTTTCAAGGATCGTTCTACTCCCACTCTCGATCCTTTTCTTTCTCCCTCGAAGGCACATGGAAAAAGTTCACGCAACAAATGCGACCGCTGAATTACCGGATCTCCGTTCTTTTGTATGCTCGCTATTACTCTCGCGAAATATCTCCTTTTCCATTCCCCCGTACAAGCTACCGTACGCCTGGAACGAGAACAACTTGGTGCTCGTGTCGGTAATGGAATCAGTGACTGGAACATTGTTCCCCCGGTCCGAGCTGGTACTTTCGTTTTTGGTGGCGGCGGTGGAGGAGTCGCCTGGAGCATTCTTTAATTAAAAAGTGCAGAACTCGTGATTGTCGGGCGAGATATATTTCGAAGGTTTCATCACTTTTTTAGAGGAAAGAACTGAGTAGAATAGTGGAGAATGAACCGTCTGTTCTTTTGAGACCTTTAATACACTGAGCTTCCCTTTAGTCAGTGATTGAGGGTGGTTACGTGGAATTCGAATCAAGATCGTCGCGTCTCGACTCGCTGTAATCGAGTAGACTGCTGTCGCTCATTACCGCCAGGATCGGCGCAATCCGACCGAGATTAATCGTTCGTCTACCTCTTGGGAGGATATTGGCTGTTTGGTGCTCGCGCGATAGATCGAAATTCCGCTGCATTTTCGATAGCCTCTCACCATCGTGGATGTAAGGACAATTGCGTTTGGGG
This sequence comes from Ectemnius cavifrons, assembly GCA_964023945.1. Lineage (NCBI taxonomy): Eukaryota > Metazoa > Arthropoda > Insecta > Hymenoptera > Crabronidae > Ectemnius > Ectemnius cavifrons. Next base: position 5,637,241 of record OZ030384.1, on the reverse strand, counting down.
TTTGCGGTAAGGAGGAAGCGGTAGGAGATATTTAATGGTATGCGAAGCCATACGTAGTTGGAGATGTAGAGGAGGAGGAGCCCTTTGCAGGTAACTGCGCGTAGTGTGTGTAGCATCAATAGTGGCTCGTAAACCTCGGCTTACCTGGGCGCCGCCACCGTGCCGCTCTTGGTCCTCGTCTCCTCAGCAGCCAGTACGGCCAAATTCCAGATTACTGCAGGTCTCGGATAACATTTACATACAGCATACATTTGCCTGGCCCAAAGCGGCAAGTGCCTACTACAGGATTTCCCTGGCTTGCCCCGTCCCTGAGTAGTCCAGGCGATGAGGCAGCAGCAGCAGCAGCAGCAGCAGCATCACTGCTCTGGACCTAACACCGACCCGTCGAGAAAACGGATCGCCAGTCTCGAAAGTCAGATTCGCGGCTGCCGAGAAATGCGAAACTTCTCTTATATAACCCTCCTATATAAACGCCTTGCTTTACATACATTTTGGATTCCCTGAGTTGCCCCTCAAATTACGCGCCACCCATCCCTACGAGAAGCTGAAGTTCTTCTTGCTGTATGCTTCGTGTCCGTTGCCGAGTTTCTGCTGCTGGCGTTAAAAAGATATGCCGAATAATATGAATCATTTATAACTTAACCCGATTTCAACTTTGGTTTTAGCGCCCCCTTCCCCCCCTTTCCCGTAGCTTCTTCGGTATTCTTATATCTTGAAGTCACTCCTCCCGTGAGAGCATACTTTTATCAATCCCATCGCGGATGCAATGCTACAGAGATTACGTACACTCAATCCCGAAGTGAGCTTCGGAACTGGATGAGCTTGGTACTCGATAAGTGCATGCATTATGGATTTTAATTTTTTTTTGTTTCTATATAATCGCGTTGCAGGTACATTTTCGATCTGTCATTGTGTGAAACAATTGTATGAGTAATGTATTTTTTTTAAATCGCATGATGCGATCAATCGGATGCGAATTACTGTTTCTCTTGCGTGACTAAAAAATCGTTCTTTCTCGATAAGTGCATGCATTATGGATCTATGATTTCGATTTTTCTTTTCTATATAATCACGTTGCAGGTACATTTTCAATCTGTCATTGTGTGAAACAATTGTAAGAATAAATCTGTATTCTTTTTAAATCGCATAAGGCGATCAACTACATGCGAATGTTTCTCTTGCGTGACAAGGAAATCATTCTTTCTTAATACTCCGTCTTATGTCTCCTCGGTCTTCTCAGGTTGATCGTTATTACTTCGGGTGTTCCGCTCGAGTTTGCTCATGTAAAGTACGTCGAGTGGAACACTTGTAATTGATACTGAGTAGGGCGGGTTGTTGGTGGTGAATGATGTCAGAATGTTATGGCGCGGATTACCACGGCCGGGAAGTTTGCGGAGCAGTTAAAAGTTAGATGGTATCAGAGAGCGCCGGTGCACGAGCTGCTCGACTCGTCCAGCGAAACCGAGAAATGTCACGCGATCCTCGTTGGAAAACTGGACGATTTACTCTCTCCTTATGAGCTGGCCGCCGCTGCTCACTTCGTCACGTTATCTCTTCTGTTTTCAGTCCTGCTTTCATCCCGGCGAACTTATTCCGCTCACTTTTACTCTTGTTTATCGTCGCCCAGCAATCGCTTGTCATGACAGAGTGAGAGAAATTACTAGTTGAAAGTTAGGAATCATAGCACTTCCATTGACATTTATGTCCCGGAACGCTATCAAGAAAACTGTCTAACTATCATTGATCAAAATTGAATAGTTTTGTGACACAATGTGGTGAACGATATCTCGATTTTGTTTTATTATATGATTTATTTCTTTAAAAAGAACTAAGCGAGTTTACTAGCAGAATCTTCAAGTTGAACTATGTTTAAACTTCATTGAAGAAGAAGTTCAATTCCTAAGGAACTTGGTTAAAATCCGACGGATCATTAAAGACCGTAACCAATCCTCGTAGAGGATTGTGTTGATCTTAAAATCTGATGGGGTAACCAACAATGGCTTAGCCCCGAATGTCTCGTAGCTTCGCGGGGAGTTGTTAACGAGTTACGAAGGTTCGATGGGAGTAACTGAAGTTCGTAAATAGTAGTCAGAGTCTACTTTGATTCTGATCGGAGGATCGCCGTAGAAATACAAAGGTTCACCGGGAAATAAATGGGATTGGGAAGCGTGTGAGAGCGATCGTTAGACATCGTTCGGCAAGGACTCTGGATGAAGATAGTGTGAAGGAAAAGGAAGGATGAGAAGAAAGAAGGTTGTACTGTGGTTCACGTAGCCAGCTCGCACCTATTGTTCGACGTGCTGGAAGAAGCGATGGTGCGGAGTTCCGGTTGTATACGCCGCGAGCCAAAAGTTTCACTGTTCGGCTTCGACTGCCACTGACTTGGATGGCAATTTTTGAACGAGAGCCATTGGTACTTTGCCTGTTAACTTCCCATACCAATGTCTCCGCCTTTTCTTTTCAGGTGTGTCACACTACACACGGTTAGTGACGTTGGTAGCACTCTTTATAATCTCTTCCCTGGCTCTGATTGCCGTCGAACTGGCTGACACCGCAGCCAGTCGATTGACAAAGCTGCTGAAAGCCTCGCCTTTCTCGCGTGATAGCTAAAATTGCTTTATCGCCGCTATGTCGATATTGAGGCCAACAACCTCCGTCATAGTCTCGTCTCTTCGGATTTTCATCTGTCATTAGTCTTTTCAGCTTTTTGATTTGATAAATGATAGATAATATTCTTATTAAAGTGTACTTTTTAAACACTGTTTTTATTTTATTTATCTTTTACTATTAACTTGTACTTTCGTGTGAAAACAGTTGATCAAACTTTGTAACGCGAGCTTTAATAATACATTGAATTTATTCGCGTCAAGTTAATAAATATTAAATAGAACGGTCCAACACGAAGGACAGCCGCGCTATTGAGATTCCGTTTTCAAGATTGCATGCGTCGTTGACATTCTTGTAGTTCTATCGGTGTAATTGGCCCTTTATTCGGAAACATGCAGTACAGGCACCCTTATCGTTTTGTGTACGCGCGTATTCCGTTCGTTTTCATGCCGAGACAACATTGCATAAAGCTGATAAAGCCGAAGCCATGGAAAATTATGTTGGCAAGTGCGCCGATAATCCAAATGGTAAAGGCGAGTATTCGGGTCTGCGTGACATCATAAAATCAGCGGTTATCCATTACACCATGCGCGTACGTGTTACATGCACCGAATGATGGCTTTCGAGTGAACCTAACTGGATTTATCCTCGACGGAACTTGCGACAAGCTCCGGGCCTCCCTTGTTGCACGCGCATTTTAATGATAAACTCTTTTATCTCGAAGGCTAATCGACACGGAAGTTACAACATTTATCGACTTCCTTATAACCGTTGTTACACGATGTAAGTGTACCAGTAATAACCTAAGGGAAAGGAAATCCTGAGAAATTCTTAATACATTCTTAGTACAGGATAATACTGGATTCCTGTACAAGAACTTTCGTAAACGAAATTGCTACTCGTGCAATTTATTCTTTGTTACTTGATGTTGATGCGTGGGATTTTTTTAACGCAGTCTTTCTACTTTCAAATTAATTAGTCTTGCGAGTGTTCGCATATCGAAATCACTCGGTGGACCATGAATTTATCTTTTCATTTCAGCGATTCTCTGGTATAAGATAACTCGCGAGGGGTTCCCGGGAACTGGTTTTCGGAGATTCTTAGTCGGCTCTAAACACGATTCTACCGGCTAAATCTGCCGGTAGAGCGGCGCTGCATTAATCCAGGAAAGGGGCATAATTATGTGCGATGAGACTGTTACCAGAATTCAAGTTTCGCCCCGAACTTTCTCGTGCCGGAACAGCGAGCCCGAACTATTCTCTTATTATAGAGGCTGACGTATACATATAATATAGGCATCCACACTGTGTACACAGAGAGAGAGAGAGAGAAAGAGAGAGAGATGAGAGAAGACCGCCAGGACTTCCTGCTGACAAATTGTTATCGCGACTATGCTTGCGCTCGCACGATAACGAAACACATAATTCAGAGCCGTCCGCGCGCCTGTCTGTACCTTCTCCCAGCCTCTCATCCCCTCTCGCTTTCTCCCACTTGCCATTCTCTCCCTCCTCTTTATCATTCTCTCGTTCTATCCAGTCAAGCTCTCTTCGTACACTTACCCTTTAATTCCAGTGAAATACTCCGCTAATGGAATGTTCGTTCATCGATATCCCCTTTAAACCTTGTAAATGTGGATAAAAATGAATTGGAACAGGAATGCTTTTCAACTCCCTATAAAGTGAATACTTTTTTTGTTTTATACATATATCGAAGAAATTCTAGTAACAAGGTAGTAATTTTATAAAAGTTTGTTAAGTTAATATATCTTGTAGAAGAGGTACTTCGATTTTGTTTTTACGTTGAGGAATTTCGATGTCAGCCGTGTATTGGTATAATATAACGCGATAAAATTCGATACGAGACTATTTCAATTAAAAGCATTCTCGTAATAATAATAAATATCATGTTCCGTCGTCAGAATTTCATAACTCTGGCTTTCTCTCTCGGAAGTCGGCCTTCTTTCGTCTCTTTTCGATTGGGTTCCTGGTCCGTGAAACATAGATCGTAATGCAGCACGACCTCTTCCGGATGCACGCGCTTCGCTCGGGAATGCTGATGGGTTAGCTGAACGATGAAACGGGATTCGCATCCCGGAACTTCGCTCCACGGAACTGCGTAGCCACGTGTCTGTGTGCGTGCGTGTGTGTGTGTGTGTGTGTGGGTGTGTCTACTGGTATACATCGATCGTTCGATCAATGTGGGAATTGAGCTTGCACGATGGTAAACGCACGCTTACGCTTCTGCAACACGCGCGCTCGCTTCACTGCTTGTATATGTTCACGGACTAGAAGCTAAGGGAATTCACAGTGAATTACAATCAGCCCTGGAACTCGTAGTATCCACCAGCCATTGTTTCCGTTAAAGGAATTAATGAATTAAGATTGTTAACCTACGATATTGCGAAGGTTTACACATTTTCCAATGATTGGTATAACTATCGTAAAAGCCTACGAATTAGGATCGAAATATCTCGGTTCGACCTTCACTGTCGAAGTTAGTCGTATAGACAACCTAACCTGCACGCGCTCGTTAGGTTAAAGCGGCCGTTTGCGTGCTCCATTTAGGGCTCAAAATACAAGCCACATAAATGTCGACGCTAGCGTTTAACATTGGAAACATTGCTTTTACCCTTGAATTTCGAGAATTCCCTCTATATTCGTGACCTTTGAATAGGAGCAATTTGTTTATGATCTAATAAAAAGAAATAGTATAGGAATTTAGGAGTAACAACGTATTTAATTAGAATTCCTAAGGGAATCGGATTGGGATAAGGTTGGTTGAACGATAGATTTATGATAGGTCCGAGAGCACACGTGTTCAGACATTAACCACTTTGACCTGGCGGTCATTAAGAAGGTCAAGCAATGTTTGGTAGACCAAGGGTGCGAAAGACGATAAACAACCCTACATTTCTCTTGTCTTGAAGTTAGGAATTTGGTAGCTATCGGATCTGACCGTGAAATGGAGAAGACAGGGTTGTCTTAAGATGACTGAAGGACGTTACATATTCCAAAATCTTCTCAGTAACATACACATACACATCTTAGTAGATTTATACTCTGACATAACGTAATTGTTGCAGGCATTTGCTATGCTAATACTAACTAATAGTTTCTGATAAGAGGACTGTGAGGAATAGCATGGCACTTATCCCAGAACCGTCTTAGTGACCAGACATACATCTTCTTAGCAGACCTCATACTCTGATAAATTCGTATGCCTGACCTCATTTTTAACAGTAAAATCCACCACATTTTTGTCCCCAAAAACTTATGCAGTTAAGGATTTAAACTTGCACGTATGCCTAAAATAGAACTAGGTTATTGTACAGTAAGTTCGTATGTGTGTGTGTATACGTGTGTACACGTAATACGTTAGGGCACCTTAGATTGATTAAGCGGCAGATGGCCTAGCACGGTGGCTTGGTCCAGTTAAATGTCTCGCATCTGTCACCGGAGCTTTTCCTGCTTTCCCATCAGCTTTTCTCAACTGGTCTGCTCTCAGCACAGTAGAGACCGGATGTCCTGCCGGAAGTAATAGAGTTCTAGTACAGAACTACTTAAATGATTTTGATGTTTCTTGAATTTTCGAAATCATCGTTTCTTTTTATTCTTCCTTGATGGAGGACGCGCGAGATGTTTCTTTTCGAGGTCTAGTTCCATTGGGAAGTGTACGTAGTCTCTTTTATAAATATATATACTTTCTCACATATGCGGTGGTACATGAAATAGAGGTTTCCATGTAGAGTGTCCGGGTTATATTCGGTGGCTCTGTAGCTCTTGGAGGCCGCAGAATGACGAAAACGGATAGAGTGCTATTACAGGGGCTACGGCTTCACTCGAGGGCTTCATCCACAGCCATTCTTTAGAGCTGCTCTGCCAGGGTACGATGCCATCGGTCCTGCCAAAGTTTTCTGCCAGCATCCCGGAGAGCTACGCTCTGCTCTCCGCTTTCTCTCTCTCTCTTCGGGCATTGTCGCGAAAGTGCGCGCTTCGCTCGTCATGATGTAAGTAATCGCGCCGGAAAGCTAGAATGGTCTCTCGCACTTTTGGCAAGTTAATTAGCAGCCCCACTGACAGATGATGAATGGCTCGTTAGTGTTTGCTTTTTAATTAGTTTCCCAAGCACGTGCCAGTGACGCCAATGCCACTAAAATGAATGTGTGTTTCCTCCACCAACCACCTTCTGACTTTGCTTCTCTCTGGCAACGCTGACATTCGCCAACTTGTTTCACATGCGTGTTATTCATCTTGAAATGCGTTTCGCTGGGAACCAACGAGACGTCCCAGACACGTATTCTTAAGTCGTGGATTTTGAAAGGTCTTTCTTCCGGTGAATTCGTGTGTTCGCAAATGCATGTTTGCCGACGGTTTTCTTATTTGTGTGGATATTCTATTCATAGCCACGATTATTTCTCAAAGGATGTTCTGATGAAAGGCAACTATATTCTTTAGTCAGACATTCAAATAATCCTTCTTACTAGACAACCACAGCATAGAAATCATCAGTACGTTAATAATTCTAACACGAGGAACATTAAAACTGTACGAAAGGCAATCCTAATCTTAGTTTAGCAGTCGATCAACTAATTAAATAGATTAAGTCTCGATTGTGCCGAGATTTCTCGCTTCTGTTAGTTCACCAGGGTGGGTCCCCCGGAACAATCTCCCATCACTTTCTGCTAGCTGTTTGTCTTCGAGCTCCATCTCGCTCCGTTGTTTGTCTTCCGCTCGACACTCTCCTGTACCCACTCTCCCAGAGGATCGCAACGTATCCGATCAGTTTCTCCAATGACCATCGTCCATCGTGCAACATGTCTCCAATAAAGCCAATGTAACCGTTTTTGTCGAGCTTGTGAGCGAACCTCTAGGAATCGTTAAGTCTATTTTCTCCCGTGATCCTCTTGGATTACGAACATTCGCAGCTTCCCACGTTCACCCAGGTTGCTCTCCTGTGCTTTGTAATTCCTGGCCCCCGGAAGTGGTGGTGGTGGTGGCGAAAGGGATGCTGGTTGTTCGGGCCAGTAAATTCTTCGTGTTGGGAGTCCGCCAGTAGAGAGAGATGTCCCGTTGAGCAGAGGGTAGAACATCCTGGAGAAGCAAGGAACCTTAGGTATACTGGACTCTCTTGAGTCAGGGAAATTCAACGTTCTCTTCTATACAATTCTCCTCCCTGACAACTCTCTCTCTCTCTCTCTCTTTCTCTGTGTTGATATAATTCAAAGGGGTTAGATGAGGGTTGGAAGGGGTTGGTTTGACCGAAGCGATATCGATAACATCCATCAAATCAAGCGTTGCACGTCGTTCGTGGCACAAGCACTAATGTCCCAAATGAAATCGGCTTGCGGCTTGTCGATGAAAAAAGCTGACGGATATATAATGTACCAACGTGATATACTCGCTTGCGAGGAACGCGCTTGGAAATTCTGTGGATTAATGAGGGATACAACCCCACCTCGCTTCGATACCACTTATAAACGAGGCTCCAATCATTCCCAGTCGTTTGAACTCGATTTTAAAGCGGACACGTGCGCGCACGGACGTGTCGACTAGTCCGAGTGCGATGTAGTCTCTTGGAAGCAGGAAGGGATCAAATCGCAACGCGCAGTCGAGTTGGCTTGATTGCGAAATAGTTCGCAACTTCCTCCACTCGGTTTCGAATTTGCGAGTTCATGTGTGTCTGTGTGTGTGTGTGTGTGTGTCTGCATGCATGCATCCGAGTGTCGTAGATGGAGAAAGCATATTCGCATTTCGTATGGTATGGACGGAGAAGTTCGACAAACTTTTTCGCCGCCTGTAATCTATTCATGAGACGACGGCCGCGCGTTGCGCACTGGTAAGATTTATCTCGAGGCAGAATGCGTGAGACGCCTGCTTTGAAATTTTCTTGTACATACATATATGTCCTGGATTCACATTTGAAATACATGCGAGTGTCACGTATTTCGATGTTGTTCCTTACTAAATTATATTTTCTGCTGATTCTCGCTTTCTTGATTTATTCTCATACAACTAGTCTCTCGCATTAATTGTAAGAGTTTCGTACAGTGCAAGTGTCAGCTTGGCTGAGTAAAACAATTACACATGCGAAGGATTACATGAACCCTGCCGACTCTTATGCATCCGTATTAGCTTGTATACATGAGGGAGGTTGGTACACGCAAGGGTGAACCGTGTGGAGCGCAGGGATGCTGAGATATGGGAGGTATGCAATCACAGGAGGCTGGCAGACTCCGATTGGGATTGGCTGGATTTAAGGATCATTAGTAGAGGCGCAGATACACGTAGGTAGATGAGTAAGCTGATTGGATTTATCGGATCGGCGGATTGCCAACGGAGTTCGCTACGGGAAAGGACGACTCTTTTCATTTCCAATTCTTGCGCACTTCTCAACTCATCCCCTCTTTTACTTGCCGGCGGCGGGACTTCGTTCTATCCATTCTTCCATCTCTCTTTCTCCACCCTTTTCCTACTCTTTCTCCAGTTCACCGTCTCCTTATCCGGGCCTTCTCTTGCTCCTCCAAGGGCTGCTGGGTTCCTGTTGAACTCTACTTCCGTCCACTTCTTTCTCGATGGAAGTTCGATAATCCTTACAGCGTCACCGTAATCCAGCACTACCGATAATCCCGGTTTTCGTTAATTTATTATTCGCCGGCCTGTGCACCGGATACTCGAGCACTTTACACTTCCGCAGGGAGTCGTGCCGATCGAGCTCTCGCCTTCGCGAATCATTAAGAGAGTCGTTAATTTTATTTTCTTCCGCCCTCTGCTCGACACCTTTTTCATCGAACAGACGCCTCCGGCATGAAAGCACCGAGGAAATAAAATCAGTGCAATACTCGTCTCTTAACACTTTGAGTGCTGTCAGTAAATGATTACTTAATAGGTATGCTGGTACTAGTCATTCTCTTTAAAGATGATGATACTTAGAAGTATAGATGTACAGGGTGATTCACTTGTCTTTGAATCGCCAATGTTGAATATAGACTGTTGAAAATGGTACAATTATATGGTGTTGAGTAATTTTAATATAAAGGAGTATTTACCCAGTCTTTTCCACGCACTGACATTTATTTATAATATCAAATTGTACCAATAATGAAAATAATTGGAACTCGAGTGTGAAGGGGATGATTAAAAGGCAAGTGACTCATCCTGTACAGGGTGATTCACTTGTCTTTCAATCACCAATGTTGGATATAGACTGTTGAAAATGGTACAATTATACGGTGTTGAGTAATTTTAATATAAAGGAGTATTTACCCAGTCTTTTCCATGCACTGACATTTATTTATAATATCAAATTGTACCAATAATGGAAATAATTGGAACTCGAGTGTGAAGGGGATGATTAAAAGGCAAGTGACTCATCCTGTACAGGGTGATTCACTTGTCTTTCAATCACCAATGTTGGATATAGACTGTTGAAAATGGTATAATTATATGGTGTTGAGTAATTTTAATATAAAGGAGTATTTACCGAGTCTTTTCCACGCACTGACATTTATTTATAATATCAAATTGTACCAATAATGAAAATAATTGGAACTCGAGTGTGAAGGGGATGATTAAAAGGCAAGTGACTCATCCTGTACAGGGTGATTCACTTGTCTTTCAATCACCAATGTTGGATATAGACTGTTGAAAATGGTATAATTATATGGTGTTGAGTAATTTTAATATAAAGGAGTATTTACCGAGTTTTTTTCACGCACTGACATTTATTTATAATATCAAATTGTACCAATAATGGAAATAATAGGAACTCGAGTGTGAAGGGGATGATTAAAAGGCAAGTGACTCACAAGTTCCTTCGACCATTTTCTGAAAAGCAATTATTCTTAATTCGAGTTCAATGAAATTATTAAAAGGATTTACTTCACGGTTGACTCGTAGAAAATCGTTGACAAGTATACCGGCAAGTTTGTATACGTACAAGCTAGCTTTGCTTGTTCCTCCTGTCTTTCTGTTTGCTGTGGAAAAATTGTACGGAACTGCGGCGAGTCATGGTGTACAAAGCAACGGCGCGTTGGTGCAATGTCGGCTTATCTCCGAGCACTAACTATTTAAAAGTGCCAGCAAAGCTTTTACAACGTCGCGAATTACCGGCGAAGAATTATCTTACGGTCAGCGAAATCTGCTTGCTTCTCGCACAGCGTTTCGGTCACGTCGCGCAATAAATAATACGAAAAAATACGTTAAGTAACTGGATTTATATTCCCTGCGAGATTCCTCGTACAACCAGTTTAAAGTTCATTGGATTAGTCATCGCGGTCGAAAGATAAGGAGCCTTCTTAGATTAATTAAGTAGCATCATCCAGCCTCTAGAAAGTCGATAGTACTTCGAGGAATCTATTAATCCGCGACGTAATTAGTTCGAGATTGTAAGTCGAGATCTCAATTGGCGGCTATGAGAAGAGATAAGATCGAGATGCTGAAATCCTACTCGAGGACATTTTCGCTTTTTTCTTAGACTTCCGGTCGACTGAAACTTTCATTACGATATCCCTTTATTCTTCTGTATAAAAATAGTAACCTTAAAGATGATTATTATTACCTTAACATTTCTATAAATGAATAACTTCGCAAACATATCAATCAACCGAGAAAACTGTAGAATCACTTTTCAATCCTTAATCTAAACTAAAGTAAAATCGATAAATTTAATAGATGATATATAAGAAATGGGAGAGTGCTGGAATTGAGCCAGAGAGTGGCGGAGAGTCATTATAAAAAGGCTGGTGTGCTAATTTCATTCCATTACACATGGCAAGGGGATCGAGGGAGCGCAGAGGTCATTTCCGGAATTCGATTGACCGAGTAACAGGAGGGTTATACCCTCGGGTCTTATTGGTCACGTCAATTTCTGTTCGGGAAGGCTCCAATTGCGGTGCCGGGACGCACTCGAACAATTCCTTGCCAGGTCAAACGAGTGTCAGTCGTGAGTGAGAGAAAGAAAAAGAGTGAAAGAGAGAGAAGGAAAAGACAGAGGACGAATGGAGGACAAACACTTCCGAGTGAAGAGAGGCCCCAACGGGAAAGCAAGGAATATCGTAAGGTTTTGTGGGGCAGAAGACTTAAAAATTCTAGTGGTTCACCTTTCACTGGTAGAAGGATGCAAGGAGTGCCGTTCGTTTCCCTGGGAACACGAAATTTCCCGGCCATTTTCGTACGAGGCCCTCTTCATCGCAATTGGAACTGCCAGGAAAGAGAGAGCTTGTTACCATCAGAATGATATATATATATATATATATATATATAGTATCTCCGGGTGTGTGCTCAGTGCGTTAATCAACTTTCATCTACCGAAAGATACTTCACTAACTTGGCCTCTCTTGCTTTTTCCACCCTTCTCTTATCTTCCACCGCTTTATACAGTGGCGCGCCTCTTCCATTTGAATGCATGGCTTCCCTTTCGCCGTTGTTTCATTCTAATTTCTGTGTTCCCAGTTTTCATTAGCCGCACCGTGCTAAAGGAAGACTGAGAAGGATCTCGTACATCGCGACTAGTCGTGCGTGCAAATTAATATTGACTTTAGCTGCCAGTTCACTGGGAGGTGTTCCAACCCTCTCCGGAACCACCACCCCCTTCATCTTTCTCCCCTCTTTTCTCCTGTCGTAAGCAGGATTTCATTTGACTCAAATGAACGCAAGCTCGCCGCAGCAAGCTGATCTTTCAGACCTTTTTGCATAATGCAGATCTACTACTCGCATCAATGCTTTAACTTACCTCGTTGACTCATCAACCGATAGTTTCAACCCCCTTATAAACTATGCATCCGGTGATCAAAGGTGACCGGCAACTGCAAAACCACCGAAACACACCCTGCGCGTCAGAATACGAGACGAGGGTTTTTGATGTGTTTCGTATGGTAATTCATCCAGTTTTTCCCCCTTAAATTAAACGAAAGGGTGATTCGCTGTGTCATTTAATTGTTGATGCGACCCTTTATCGTCGTTCGTAGGTCATTCACCCTCCCAGTGGTGCTTTTCATTCGCAAATTACACCGATAGCACGCGAGTAACAGGCTTGCAGAAATTTATAGAATCGCTTTGGAGTATCGATGAGCCGAGCTTGACAACACACAGTGGTATGAATCCGGAGTGTTCGCATGAACGCGCAACTTTTAAATGAGAAATTAAGTATTAGTGGAGCGATCCGTGGCGGTGGTGGTGGTGGCGGTGAGTATGGCGTGGCGCGCGGTGGCCGGCAGCGAGAAGAGCGGTAATGAAATGCTGCAATTTACGTTAATTAGTTCGGGCAAAGTTTGCGCGGCCGAATAACTGAATTCGGACGCGGCGGATTCCGGCGCGGCGTTCGCTGAATATATTGTTGTTGCGCGCATCGAAAGCTCTCGTTCTCGTTTAAAAAGCTGCCCCCTCTTTCTCTCTCTCTTGGATACGCACTCTCATTCTGCTGGTGTTGGTTTATGGCCTGAAAGAGAATCCAGTGCATGCGAGATAGAGCGCGAACGTGCTCGTAATTGATAAACATCTCTCAGCGAGCAATTTCGAAGTGGCCAGAGAAAAATTGGCAGGCCAACGTGACCGGCTATTTTTATGCATCGATTTATATGCCGAGAGAAGAGAGAGAGAGAGAGAGATTCCCGGTGGATTTCAAAGTCGAAGTAAGTCGGCTTATCGTGCGCTAGAATCGAGTAGAAATCCTTGGTTGGTTGGCCCAGTCGCCGAAAGCTCGGCGAATTGCGGTCGGTAATAATCAAGTAATACGTGGAGTGGCAAATTCCAGTATAGCCATTGATTTCGAGGATATCGAACGCGGTCCTCAGTGGCCAACCGCAAATAAACCTAATCACGAGCAATGTGCACGGAATTGTCAAGCCACTTTCGCCGAAACCCTCCGCGCACTCTGCCACTCACCATCGCGCCCTGCTACGGCCGACAATTACATCAATCTCCCAATCAGCCGGCTGATATATCTATTGTTGATAACGATCGCTATTAGTATGCAATTTCGCACTCTCAGATCAGTTTCGCCGAGGCAGACGCGAATATTCCCAGTCCCTCCCTCGCTCTCGCGCGTTCATTAGTCACCGTTGGAGTAGTCTCATTAATATGACACGATTGCTATCTGCGGCTGTGTGGAATTCACGTTCGCCCGGAATTTCTGAATTTGCATTTGGCGAATTCTAATTACGCTCCTTCCTCTTAAGAAACATTTTTCTTCTCACTTGGAGCGAACCAATAAAAATTTCTATGCATGAAAATGTTAAAGCATCGTGGCACAGCAGTTTAACCTACTTTAAATCAAAGATCCTTTTTGGCGAAAGTAAATACACCAACGAAATTCAAAGTGTAAAATTACTCAGTTGGGATCTTCGAAGATTATTAAAGACGTTCTTTTAACTTGTTACTTTTGTCTTTGGAAAGATTTCGTGGATTTACATCACGCAGAGGTTCATTGTAATAGTAACAGTGGGCTTTGAACGGCAAGGGAAAAGAGACATGAGAATAATTTCCTGGTATTGCAGTCGTAAAAGGGATTGTGAGAAATATGAGGCTCATTGCACGAGCGTAAGCAGATGTGCACTGTGGAGTGGGTAACAAGGATTTATTGCACATTTTCCATTTCGCGTGGCTGGCGCGAACGAAACACTGCCTTATTTTCGCTGCGTGATTTTTACACCTTGCTAGCTTAATGAGACTGGATGAAGACTGGGTGGAAACGGCAGATTTCATTTCCTTTTGCTTCCAGCGACCGCGTTGCCTTCTACTTCCGTGGCGAAGCCCTTTTTACTTCGACTCTACCACCATCATTGATCTACCAGCGCGCCACTTGCTCGAACAGTAAGTCTCGGCGTAATTTTCTTGCACAACCTTCTATCCCTTCCTTAAAATCAATTCCACTGTGCGGACCCTGCGCGTTCAGCCCTTGCATCTTGGACGCTGTAAAATCACTTTTGAATATTTCCACCTCTGAGAAGTCGATTCAGAGGGCGACGATTTATGCTTGTGCTTCTGCTAGATGGTGAAAATGAGAGTTTTGTGTAATACAGAAAGCAGACATTCAAATGCATGCTGTGAGATGAAGCAGTAAAACAGTTAAAGTAATAACGTTGTGTTAACGCGATATAAGAGTGGTAATTTTTACTATTCTGTTTGCTAGTTTTCTTCTTTCATCAAAAGAACTATATTCGTGTTAAGTATTATTTTCATATTAAAAATAATACTTTTCTTCCTTAATAGCTTAATTCCACGAGTCACGAACGACAAGAACATTATAGCTTTATAACTCCAATTATTCCTTAATTCTGTCAGGAGAGTTATCGCCTTTCTCTTCGAATATTCATTCGACATGCATATACATATATGCACATTGCCGAGCAATCAGTATGGACACACACTAACTCCCTTTACTAATTACTCCCTCGCACGTTCGTCGCACAGGAAAATTTCATTCTCGGCGTCATCAAAGCCACACGCTCAAAGCTTCCTCGCTATACGCATTACAGTCGACAGGGAAAATGCGTAAAGGGAAAAAAAGCTGGAAGAGATACGTGATCGGTGCTCCAGTTAGCTTCAGCATCCTGTCAGATTTGGCGCGTCTGTTGAGAGTAGTGTTTCTGGCGAGAGAATTGGAGCGGCGAGGGAAAGTTCGCCAAGGGAAAAGGCGGATTTCCTGTCGGCGCGAGAGGTGCGCAGCATCCGCCAGGGAATCCCGGATCACGGGCGTGACTTTTGATCGGTGACTTTCGGAAGAATTCTTCATCATGCAACCCCTCAACTCTTCCACCCCTTTTTCACCCTCTCCGCTTCACGCGGAACTTAGTCGCCTTGCGAAGTTGCTCCCTGTTCGGACACGTGTTACGCGGGTGCTTGGACTCAGCACCGGAACTTCCTGTCCCCCGACACACAGACACATACACACACACACACACACACACACACATGTGGTAAAGCCGAAGAAATGAACAAAGTTCTTGTCAGTGTAGATAGATAGGTCCTTCTTGGCTGTGCACTATTTGTATGGTGTTTGCTGTTCGCAGTGTTTCAGTAAAATACTTTTTATCTCCACGTGTGTAAACAGTAAAGATCACTTGAATTTTGTTGGGAAGTTTCAGTGATTTACTAAGCACTTTGATAATATGTGTATGAAAGAAAGAAATCTGTTAGCACTAATATGAATGATATATTCTCCTCTGAATTTTAATACAATACAATTTAGAATTCATCACGAGGATTGAGTAATCCTTTGTTACGTGTGCTTATTTTAGCTTCGGGGAATAATTGAATAGAGTTAATGTTACGTGAATTAGAGAATTAGAGTAATCGGCGAGTGCTTTAACGAAACGCGCGTAACTATGAATAAAAAAGAAGGGCTCTCGCAGTACACGATATGTTATTAGGTTCATTTCGATGGTACGCGAGAAAATATGGAGTATTTCTGTTTCATCAGCAGCTATCGATGGACCACATGTGCAATTATAATCGGGCGTCCACTTGCTAATATTACCAAGCAACTTGATAATACGTATACGAAAGAAAGAAATCTGTTAGCACTAATATGAATGATATATTCTCCTCTGAATTTTAATACAATACAATTTAGAATTCATCACGAGGATTGAGTAATCCTTTGTTACGTGTGCTTGTCTTAGTTTCAGGGAATAATTGCATAGAATTAATGTTACTCGAGTGTATTAAGTCTGTATAAGCATGCATTAAGATTCCTGGTAGAAACGGGAAAGGGAGTTATTCCTTAATGTTTCTGTAATACATTCTCAGTGAGAATTACGAAAATCCCCATCGCATTTCTCCGTGAATATAGAGCATGGAACGATTAAGGTGACTTAGAACTTGCTGGCTTCGCACTTAATATACATGTAGCAAAATCGAGTTTTTCCTTTGAAGCAACCAGTTCGGAGTTCGCACTTCGGTTGGAAAATAGGAGAGGGTTGCAAGCGCGTAGCTAGTCTGGAATTGAAAGTTCAATATAGCGGTCGAAATGGTGGTCAGCGGACTTGAATTCGAACGGGCTGATACCGCGGCTGGTCTGGTACATATTCGGGAGTCGATCGCCACGAGCATTTCATTCCCGACTGCTTCCAACTGCCAATCCTATACGGTCTCATCGGTGGTACTCGGAGTGTGCCTGCGACGACGAGACTATTTCGCCACGTCGAGGACAGACCGTAACCATTTTCGAACCTCGAGCCTCACTCGTGCTCGAAAAATTTGCCCCCTCGTTTAACCAACCTATTGCCTTCTCCATTAGGAGAGCTGTGAAAATTGCTGCGTGTGTCCCGACAGATTCCACTGTTAGAGTTTCGACCATCCGGTGCAATTGGTCTTGAATTACTTTGTAGAAATTGTTTCTAATATTGTCGAAATTCTTAATCCTGTTTCTAAGTATATTAACTTATACTTTCCTTGATAATTAGTATTTAACAAATTTCTGTGTAGGTATTATATATTATTACTAGATTGAAACTGAGTATTTGATCAATTAATCCTAAATTTCCTTCAAGATGGATTCTCAGAAATCCTAATCCCTTTCTGCCTCTTCGTTTAACCAACTTATTGTCTTTTCCATTAGTGCTGCGTGTGTCCCGACAAATTCCACTGTTAGAGTTTCGATCATCCGATGCAATTGATCTTGAATTACTTTCTAGAAATTGTTTCTAATATTGTCGAAATTCTTAATCCTGTTTCTAAGTATATTAACTTATACTTTCCTCGATAATTAGTATTAACTAAATTGAAACAAAATATTTGATCAATTAATCCTAAATTTCCTTCAAGATGAATTCTCAGAAATCCAAATCCCTTTTTCGTCGTTGATGCTTGCTCTACTGTGAGGACAAGATTTGGACAGCCGGATTGCGCTGCGAAGTGTGATCGCTGTCGAGGATTGCCGGCAGTGTGGTATGCGGCTTACACTTGCAAATGTAGGCTCCCATCGTCGACAGTGCGCGTTTGCATTACCGTGTAGTACGAGACGACTCCTCTGCGTTGAAATTGTTCGGCGAACTGGTATCATTGTCTTGCGCAGGAAGGTGCGGGATATGAGGATGAAGTGAGAGTGTGAGAGAGAGAATAACTGTGAGAGGAAGGAAGAGAGTATTAAATTATGCCGAGCCTTGTTTATATTCACTCATTCGCGGCCGGTAGCGCACAAATCCTGGATTATCTTGAGCCCGCATGACGAATCGAAGTAATCGTCTGTGATTATGAGCGCGAGGACGCGTTATCCTGACGGGCTTCCCTTCCATTCTCAACGCGTTTCTCTCTGCTCTGTACTACTTTCCTTCGCCCACTGTTCTTATCTCAGGGCAGACGTAAATAATTATCAGATCATTGGTAGCTTAAGTAGAAAAACGTACGAAATAAAAATATCTCTAGAATTATTGACGTTGTTTTTTTAAAAAAAAGATGTAATATTTTAAGAAAGAAACCAACCATTGAAATTTTACTATCTTAACTTGATTATACTGTTGAACCATATGGTTTTGTATTGGGTTAATGTGGTGTATTAATTTCAGAAATTCACTTAATAGTAGTGATTAATGCGCATATGTCGTGTAACATTGAGCTTGAAATAGATAACACGAGGTCTTCCACCTTGGTCCGGGGTTTGTGTGATGGAATATTAGGGTGTGCTCTTTATAGCTTTTGCCCCGAAATCCCCGGCCATCCTTATCAGTCCCTTTAAGGGGCTAGTAAGTGTGGTCGAGGTGATGTTCTAATCGGATGCTGTTAGCCCCTCTCATACCATTCTGGCTTGGGTTCAAGCAAAATGGACGCTTCGGGGTTAACTGCGGGGGCGGCTGAGGTTTGCTCGGAGTTGGCCGTGGTTAGGGATGCGAAATTATGGCAGGCTGGGAAAGAACATATTATACCTTCTATCTGGCAGTCAGCCTATCTACCGTGCAAATACGTAGGAATAGCTAGAACAATCGTTTCCTTATTGAACGCCCTTCCAGAAACAAACCACATCAGAATGGAATTCCATCTTAGAACGTAGACTACATAATATAACAGCAATCTCTCCATCCCCGCAGAACAAGCTACGTGTCCAAACTTCCAACAGCTGTTGTTGCAACAAAATTTCCTACGCTATATCTCCCGTTAACGATCCGCACTCTGCGCAGCGGTTGTGGTGAATCGCAGGACAACAGGTGCGCTTTGGACTTGAACGTAGTCATGTTTGGAAAAATCGAATATTCATTGAGTTATCTGAAGGTGATTGGGGAGAAGGACGCGCAGATACTTCTTAGATAAACAGTCTTATAAAAGCGAACTGTTTGCCAGGGAAATAATTCACTGAACGAGACTGTTTACCAGCCAGGTTCTTCATTACGAAGGACAGCAATAGGACATGCAGAGCAGTGTGCTTTTAAAGCGTAATGCTGTTGTCTATCTTTCTCGGAAGTTTAAATTGTTCGTGGGAACAGTTGCGCGTATCACCGTGGACACCATTAAGTGGTTTTGTTTTTCGAGCGTGAGTATGTCGCGGACAAACAATTAAGGGTTGTTTCAACGCGGTTCAGTCGACGGCTTCTCATCTGACTCGCTTTGGTTGGCGAGTGTTTACGAAATTAAAGTATTAATGAGACAGAACAACGGTGTCTGCTTGTTTTGTTCGTACGGTGGAAGCTTCAGTTAGAAAAGGTAGAATGTTTCGTAGCCGGGGAACAATCCAAGACGTTTCTCTACCAGTTGCTACTGAATTCTTCATGAAGTTCGATGGCGATGCAGACTTCTACGATCGCAAAGCTCCACGCTGTGCCACAGAAAGCAATCGAGCGAGTTTTACGTCTCTTTCAAATTGATAATGGTTAATCGGACTTTCGATTCGCATTACTCGCCAGCTTGCATCCTCCATATATCTTGCGATCGTTCTACAATATTTAGTAGCAATTCCTTTCGAGATACTCCCCTGCACTATCGACTGTTCTGTTGATTGGTTCCTTTGCACGCAATCCTTTAAATACGAGAATTTTGACTGCGATAAATTTTGTTGTAATTGTTCCTCTCGCCGCTCGTTTATCAAAATTGGCTGACCAATTCTGGTATTTCCAGCTCGACTCTTGTTTGTTATAAATTTATGGTATTTCGAATGAAAATCAAGTGGAACGCGTTGAAAGATCGTCGATACATTTTGCATCGTTTAGTGCTTTCAAATATGATTTCTTTAGCTCACTGTAGAGGGATGAATGGATTTCGAGAGCTGCCAGTTCAGAGAGAGAGAGAGAGGAGCATCAATACGAGAATTAGTAATTGGAGAATTAGTGTAATCATCGAGTGCTTTAACGAAACGTGCGTAACTATCAATAAAAAAGAAGGGCTCTCCCAGTACACGATATATTATTAGGTTCATTTCGATGGTACGTGAGAAAATATGGAGTATTTCTGTTCCATCAGCAGCTATCGCTGGACCACATGTGCAATTATCGTCGGGCGTCCACTTGCCAATATTACCTGACGGCGAACTCGATGGAAAAACATCACGCGCCGGTGTACAATTTGCAAAAGCCGAATTCATAAAAAAGAGTAATTAAAAAATGCAATTTGCGCCTCCGGCTTTTGTTGGTCCGATATTTCTTCCAGTTATATTATTTCGTTAGCGCTTACTCTCTTCTCTCTCTCTCTCTCTCTTTCTCTTTCTCTCTCCGACCAGGAATTTTTGCGAGAGTGAATTACATTTTTGACTTTTCGTCCACGTTATATTTTCCACGCATCGGAGAATCGTAGCCGGGGAAGTGGTTCGCTCGAGCCAAGTTAGAAGAGTGAAATGCGATCATTACTAGATAGTTTCGCTCGGCTCGGAGAGTTCAAATCGGGCTTTCGTCAAGTAACTTTTCAATTACGGAGTTTCAGTGAATTCGGCCGATAGCCGACTAATTGAAAGATAATGTGGATAGTGGTGGCGATCCAAACAGAGTGTGTGTCTCTGTGTGTGTGTCTGTGTGTGTGTGTGTGTATAGTGCCATCGTAATCGATGCTGGAGTTAGCTACAGTCGGAGATGACGCACGAGTCTAATGGTATTATTGCAAGTGCAGCGATTGCCGGTGGATCAATTGCATTTGCCTAAGTTGATTATCCAGTGGAGCGGGTAACTGCAAGTTCCAGTCACTATATCTGATGAAATACTCTCGTAATTCGACCTCGTAGTTCATCTCTGGCTAAAGCAGAGCGTGATGAGAATATATTAATATAAATTAGATGTGTCGGAGAAAGAAATACCTGTGGGAGAATCGTATATTTTCATTCATTAAAATTACCTACTGAAAACAAAATAGAGATAATATCTCGTGTATAGAGAAAATTATAAATAGCTGGCTGAAATATTTGCATCGACATCGAAGTATATATCAAAAACTTTTGCTTTCTTCTTGGTGATGCATGAAAGTTCTTGCAAATGTAGTCTTTTCATCGTACTCTTCTTTTCCCCGTCGTCGTGTTTTAATTTTTTTCTTTTTTCGTCGCATCCTTTCCATTCTCCTGCTCGACAATCAGTGAATACAGCATACATTCGGCGAAAATTTTCAAGGGCTGAAACTTTCCACCGGTCTCGAGAATCGGCGTCGCTGGAAACAAAAGATTAATTGTCCTCCATCCCGACGTGCTTTCTCCGGCGTCTCTTTCTCTCTCTCCCTCTCTTCTCTTTATTCCGCAGTTCCTCGTTGCACCGATTGTGCAACGATCGCTGAAAGACAAAGCGAAATAGAAGTGCCATTTCTCAAGTTCGATTTGTGCGCCGTTGATTTATCCGCACGTGACATCGGTGTCGACGGTGTCGAGCTAATAAATGTTAAACCACCGATAGTGGCAACCACAAAAATCCCAGGAATTAGACAAACGAGATCTTTTTTTCTCTCGCGTTAAAATTTTGTCAAAAACCTTAATACTTTTCGACTATTTATATGTAACATTTTTACAAAACCATACACAGAACTCCAATACAATCGTGCTCACATTTGAAATATTCCTATTACGAAGAAACCTCGCAGCTTCCCGATACTCCGTCGGGTATTTGCCGCGCAAAAACACAAATCATCCGCAAGTGCGACCAAGGAATAAACTCGGCGCGGTAGGGGAGGGGCGCGGCAAAGAGGGCGAAGCAGGAAATCGTAGCTGTAGTTCTTCTGGCGATAAATTCTCCCGGAAACATTGCGAGTAACGTTGGCGCGGTATATTTCAGCAGCTTAAGCAGCCAGACGGAGATGCGTTGGATAATAATCGCGACGTTTACGAGCCCCCACACAGAGTGGGATGAAATTGCGGGGTAGTGTCGCGCCATCCTCTTTCGAGAAGCACGGCCTCATCAAGACTACCCAAGAGGAATGCCGCGCGATTAATTAGCAAACGGCCCAATTTTCCAGGCTGCCGGGCCGTTCCAGCCGACATTTTTCTTGGATCAGTTGGCAAGGTTGGAAGATGCGCGCTCGAGATAAATGCTAGTCCTGAAGTCACGTAAACGGGCCTTTTTTCAGAGTTAATGCTGTACAGCTTGAAAAATTGCAAACTCGCGTGTAAACGTACACAAAACTCTCAGAGCGGAAGTAGTCCGGGTAAGGCGATATTCCTAGTACGCTGTGCTGCACTTATACACTAAATCATCCTCCCCTCCCGCGCGCTGTGTGCCGGGCATTAGCTCTCTTCGCGAATGTGCATAAGTGCATTTACCCTGCATACACGCGCCTCTAGAGTGAAGCGAAGCATCGTGGATTTCTCACGCGCCTAATGCCCGTGTTATAACAGCCGCCTCTACTAAGTCCTGGGGAATAAAAGAGACAAGAAACCCCTTCCACTTACCCCATCCTTTCTCCTAAGACCCTAAAATATGCCAGTGTTTCCTACTTACCCTGCTTTTTTTTTAAAAAAAGAAAAGACTGCAGCAAATAAATGGAAATACTTTTCAATTGGAATTGGTATGAAAGATATTGGATTTGTACTGTCATACATACAAAATGTAACTCGGAGATCGAAGTTCAGAGAATTGAAACACGTACGAGAGGAGTACGATATTGTACAGTAGAGTTGAAATTTTTTTTGAAACTGGGTCGAGAACAATTGGCAGGAAATTAGTGAGGTACATAATTAATCGGAGGTGAGTATCGCCGAGACGAATCGATCGAATCGGCGAATGTACAGCTCGTTTAACGGCTGTTTTCGATGTAACGAATCTCGCGATGTGGCCACTGTGACGGGCTGCCTACTGTACAATATCTGCAATTGACATGTTCGTCTTGCTAGGAAATGCGAATCAGTGCTGGTCATGATATACGAGCAATCGTTGGTCCCATGTTTTACGGCCGATGAATTGACAGGTAAATGGAGTGGGGTGGACGAGGATTGCGCAACGTAAGCACGATTTGATGTACATTCCTCAATGAAGCAGTGCACGAATGCATGTGAAAATACCTTTCGATAACTTTCATTGATCCATTGGCGACAGGAGAAATGTAAATCTGTGATCCTCGACCTGAGCCGTGTGAAACTCAATCGAGCAATTGCAAATATCCACGGCGAAAGTATATATCTGTTTTTTATCAGTAACGAGAATTTCGAAAAGCGTGATAAAAATCAATTTCAACACTCGAAAAACAAGAGAGAAAAGGTACGCGAA
Organism: Ectemnius cavifrons; assembly: GCA_964023945.1. Lineage (NCBI taxonomy): Eukaryota > Metazoa > Arthropoda > Insecta > Hymenoptera > Crabronidae > Ectemnius > Ectemnius cavifrons. The sequence goes on along the minus strand of OZ030384.1, from coordinate 5,614,041 downwards.
CCGTGAATCATGCAATCACTATGGAAATCTGTTAAATCCCAACCGAATTTCCCATCTTCGGCCATCACCAATTCATAGGTTCATTAACTCGATTATTCTATAATTATTCTTCGCGCGAGATTTGCAGAATTACACGGGCACAAGTGGATTGCAATTTCCCGGTACGATTTATAGGCAATCCAATCTGGACTGTGGTATTACAGGCTCATAGTTTGCCGAGGCTAGAGCGCCTATAAATCAGCAAGTGGGTGGGGGTGAAAAAAAAGGGTTAATCGTAAAAGTCGAGAAAGTGGGGGGGCGGGACTTTGAAATATAGCTGTAAGAAGAGCAATTAGCGATAACAATTGCCTTTAAAGCAATATGGTTTTAACGAGTGGCAGGGTGCGGTGGTCCCACTTAAAGCCCTTCACACGCGATCTACGTTAAAACCTGCACTTTAAGTGTCCCGTAAAATCGCACCCTCTCATGAAAGAGCGCGCGTGTGTGCGCGCACACTCCAACCACCACCGACATTTGTCCCGACACGCGTCCTGGATTACCATCTGCATTTTCAATACAATTTACTTGCCAGCTTGTAATTATCATTGGCTCGGCTTTGATCGAATGTCATTGATTGACGTTATCAGTAATTACTGCCGTTGCAAAAGAGCGCTGCTTATTACTAGCGCGCTTGCAATTAACGGGTCGTGACGCGAGCGTGCGCGCGTGTTACATTTAGAAACACATCGGCCATTATTTCGACATAGGACAGTAAGCAATACTTTCAATTTGGAAAGGCATTCATTCGCGCACGGCTCTCATGAAATATCGAGCGGATAATTACAACCACGCGCGCGTCGAAGCTCGCTCGAATGCGTTTAAAAAGGTATACGCTTCATTCGGACTGATATTTTTTATAAACCAAACGATGCTTTCACGTTGCGATCGATGCGATATTCCGGTACGAGTGATCCTGGTAGTTTTTGTGCAAAGTTTAACTGGTATATTAAAGGGTAAGATGTAAGATAAATATGAACTAATATCGTTCAGACGTGGTCGACGCTTGGCGACGATATCTCGTCGACCTCGATTCCCTAGCGATATACGCGATACTTCTCGATACAGGCTGACTCGGGAAATACAGAGAGTTCCGTTTAAGTTTCGCACGGATGAGCTACTTTTTTCTTGATCGCGCGTAGTCTTCCGCAGCTTTTTGTTTTTCTACACCGATATAATAAATCACTCTTTTCTACATCGCCGTTTTCGAGATATACGCTTTTCAAGCGCACCGCGCCAATCATCGGACGAACTCTTGTTTATGTAACTCTTTTCCCTTCGTTCTGGAAAAAATACATCCCTATTATTAAACTAATTGGATCCGACACACGTAGTGATTGTGCGTTAAAACAACACTCCATTCGGTATTTAATTAATTTCTCAATTACCTCTTCACTTGTTTTTTTTTTTTTTTTCAATCGTGTATTGCACAATGTACTTTTCGAGTAACACTTCAGTGATTGCCTAGCAATAGCATTGTATTATTTAAGCCGAGTAGCAGCCAATTGGAATTTTACCTTACTTTCTCGTATAAACGCGCAAAGTACCACTAACTTTCTCTCGAAAATACGGTGAGAGCACGTATATGTGAGAGGGCAAAATCTCTCGGCGGACTTTCATTCGTGTTTTTGCACCGTTTCGCCATTCTCTGATAAGGCGCTACGCCGCTTGCATACTGCGCGTGTAATCATCGAGTTAACTCCGCTTCGTCGCGTTACCTTACCTTTCTTTCAGCGAGGTCTCAACTTCCAGTTGAGATTGTGCGTGTGCGATTCCGCCGACAGTGGGGAATGGCTTGGCCAAATTAACGCGCAGGTAATATCTTCGCCTTCGCTCGCAATGGTTGCTCGAGGCTAAATAATTTGTCATTCTGACTTCATATCGCTCACAGTGGTAACTCCTTTTATTTTTCACTGGTCCTGATAAACAATTGCATATAATATGCATGCGAGTGGCAATGCTATAAATCACTTTTCTTAACTGCCATAAGCTTGAGCCTGATAACTAGTGGCTATTAATTGAGACATATAAAAACTAAGACTTTCCTGAGACCTTTTCTTCTATTTAAATTTAAGTGTAGATATTATAACAAGGTATTTAAAATAGCTTTAGAAATACCTACATTTCTGTCATAGCAACAATAATCTACAATCTCTATTTGGAACACTAAATACTTATTCAATGCAACATCGTAGTTTCATCTTGGATACGCAACGAATCTTGAATACTTTCATCATACATATCAATATCGACTTTCTCGATTCATTCCTACAAATCTCTTGCTGAGTCACTGGTCATACATATTCCAGTATTCGTTGCTTCATGTAATACAAGCTGTGCCCAGAAGCCGGAAGGGCTTAGCCAGAGTGTAATCAGCCGGCATAGGCGAGAGATATTTTTCTGCTAATTTGCATCGGCTAATACGAAATTACGAAGGTGCGAGGCTGCCATCGGCTAGGCTCCAAGAGGGCCAGAGGAACATTTATGTGACTGCTGATACACGAGAGGAAATGCATCTGTGTCACGCGATGTATTATTCAGCGTAGTGTGCCTGTTTTTTCTTTTTTTTTTTTTACGTCGCCCGGAGAGTAATGCCTGTCGTAAAGCTGTCCGATCGGAGAGCAAAGCCAGAGGGAAAAGATAGGCGGATATCGTAGAGCGCACGGCAAGTGCAGTGAGAGGTACATATGCGGTGTTAATAAGTTCGGTTGGAAACACCCTCGCATAGGTTAATGCGCAGGTTAATGCATGGCTAAAGTATGTGCTTCATACGCAGTTCCGAGTTGCGAAATATGCTAGTGATGCTTGTTGCTACGATCATACAAATGCGGATGAATGAGACCGGTGGAGAATTCAAAGGTCCTTAGAAAGCCACGGATCAAATATAACATAGAATAGCGAAACGAGGGAGTATTTAGTGGAATGTAGTATGCGGTAGGAAAAGCTTTGTTTAATATTTAATACTAGTTTTATTAAACCGTTTAAATGTCTCGAGCTAACATACTGTTAAAGTATGTTAGCTCGGAAGGGGTATTTTTTTAATTAGATCGTGTTGCTCGCTAAAAGCACGAGTTTTCGTGTAATCGTGGGTAGAACTGTCGTTTTCCTGTATAATTTGTAGGTGAATCGTGTGGAGATTAGTGGGAACATCCAAGCGTGGAATAGACGCTGGGCATTAGAGAGACGCGAGTGCACAGAACATGCAAATCGAGTGACGAATTAATTATTTAGCAAATAATTATGACGGCTCAAACTTTATCGCACGTGCACGAATGTAACGGAATTGCTGGGAACTCCGATTAATTACGTATGCAGAGCCCTCGGTGAATTAACCGCGGAATATTCACGAGCAACTCTATACTCTAGGCGGCTGATAATTGCGAATAATTATAATGTTTTATTAGTTTCTGGACGCTTGTTTGCGTGGCTTCGTAATACACAGCTAATGGCCGTTTCTTGTTACTTGGATATGTAATATTTGTCTAACATATCGTTTGATCTTCATTTGCTAGCTTGTATAAAGATCTACCTCTCACAGTTCTCTCTTTTTTAATAGAACTAATTTTTCTCGATCCAGTTAATTTCGTTCTACGTTTATCACGAAAGGATTGCGCTTAATCAGTTTTTCTTCCCTATTTCTGTTTCCACTTAATGAAAGAACCATTCTATCCCTCGGGCAATATGAACCTTTAGATTATTCCGTTTTATTAAGGTTTTATTAATTTTCCCATTAACTTGCTGTAGAATATGATCGGTTTTATTTTGAATGCGAATTTAATCATCGACGTAAGTTTAATATCGAAGAATATTCTCTTGGCATTAGCATTACTTCTACATACAGTTTGGACAAATGGAAATTACATATCTGCCGCCGTGGAAAATGATGAAATGTCCGAGTGAATAGATCGCAGAAATTTCGCGAAAAGCGCCCCGAAGATTTTAGATCGAAAAATCTACTTGGTGGAAAACTGTCGTTTGAAGTATCGCGATGCAACGCACACGGGACATTGAACTTTCATAGTAAAACTGTTGGCCGATAAAGCGTGAAGGAGGTAATGTCGCGAAGGAAACGAGAGATTAGGAAGAAAATCGCAAGTAAAAGGTTTCGAGGGCCTAAGCCGATGAAAATTACGGTGCTGATCGTCTCGGCTATACAAGATCTTCTTGAAATGAGGGGATCGACCTTCCTCAAGATTGTAGGTTAGTTGAGCTATGCATAGGCCTTGTCAAGAAAACGTCGTAGGCAACAAGTGAGACAATCATCGCACTCTTCAGAAAGTTAGGTTATAAGTTTCCACGCATTACTTAATTTCACGTTCCATTTTGTCGATGTTATCTTAACAGCAGCTCTCCAATCATCGATACGTACTTTCCCCCTCAATATTATTCATCGATTTTGCAATGAAGGGAAATTCATTTTATAATTCGCTTTATACTTTTCCAATTTATTCTTGTATGGCCGCGCCATATTGAGTTTTTAGCGCGGGAAAAGTAGTAAAGGAATTAATATGACTTACAGTAATGGCTTTTACTTTAACTGCAGTGTAATTCTTGCACATTAACGTACTAACAAAGTGTCACAGCCATTATTCGGTGGCAATTACTGACAAACTGCAAAATGCAAATCGTCTCGCCCTGATTTTCGCCAGTTTGCCAATCAAAAAACTAGTCAACCACACTTTCGCCACTCGTAAATCCATGAGAAATAATAAGAGATTCACAGTTGTATTATTTTCACAGGACAGTCATTAGTCAATGTTCAATTAATTACAAAATATTTGTCCTTGTTAAATTAATATTTGTACTATAACAAATCTGTGAATACCAGTTGGTGTTTCCTATAAACAAGAATTATTTATCGAAATCCGTGTCAAGTAGCGTATTTCTCGACCTAAAACTGATTACATTAGAGACGGTACATTCGAGAAAGTGGATTGGAATTTCTGCTGACGTTGCAGCGATGCGGAACAGAGAAGTTGGGCTTGCGCGGCGGGGAGGAATGAATGAAAGACGCGATTACCAGGTTCAATCCTAGATAAACGTAGATTGACGAGCCGAGCGATGAATCGTTTTCTATTACGACATATCGATCGGGTGTGGTCCAGGGGAGGTTTCATAGAGCGCGGCTGGTAGCAGGCCGCGCAGAGGGCGGCTGTGACGGTGGGAGGAATTAAGCGAAATGAGGAACGAGCTTTTTTCGTAAATTGCACCGAGCAAAACGCGACTGCCCGAGCGCCATTTATAAAAGTTAGGGGCTTCTTACCCAGGGTCCGATAAACTTAATAGCTTCCGAAATTTACGGGATTTGGCACGCCCGGCCGCGAAGAAAATTTCGACGGACTCCGCCATCCTCGGCGCCCTCTGCTTCCACCTTCCACTACCATCGCCAAGAGAAAGAGAATGAGAGAGAGAAGGAGAGTTCCTTCTTACTTCATTGCACTTCCACTTTTATTCGTCTCGTATCAGCTTATTGAGTGGCGGTGATTCGATCGCAGTTCATTTACTCACCGAGATTGAAAGCGAGAATAAGAGAGCTGGAAAAACCTGACCGAATTTTGTAGATTCGAACGGTGCTCGAATTTCTTAGCTCTCGCGCATACGATCTAATAACTTTTATTGCACCACTGTCCGTGGCTGTTAAGGGGTTCAGATGATCAAGGGGAGAGTTTATTTTTGTTCGCACGTGTTTCCGTTGATGGACAGTAACAATACTATCCGAGAGTTTTCGCCCCGATCCCTCCGAGGCTATTTCCATTAAATTCACGGACAACTGGCACTGCCTGTGTCAGCCTGTATAATCCTTGAAAACATAGTCCGACTATGAACAACGGGTACCGGGAGACTTCGAATCCGTTTAAATGGTAATTCGAAAAGCTAGTCGCGCCACCTAAAGTCGATACGACATAGACACGCCCCACTCCGCTTTAAGCGAGCACGATTGTTCTCGTTCATCGATAGCAATCTCGTACGTTTATTATTTTATACCCATGAAACACGCGCTCTAGCAGCTCTCGTTGCTTGGTAAAAAAAGCTCTCGAAATTCCTAGACACGTTACATGGTACTTCTTTTCTGGATAAAATGTTTTAACCTGAGTAAACATTTCGGCTAGATATTTTATTCGGAAGTAATATTGTAGGAAACAGACTTGACACTTTTTGTTAAGAATATTGATTGCTTGAGAGTGAAAGTTTTTGTTAATTAAGGCATTGTATTTTTCTATCATTTGTATTGTGAATATAAATGACGAATTTCTTGCATCATATACGTGTGAAAATTAAACATATTCTTTTAAGTTTGTAATACATAAGTCAGAATGGGCCACAAAGAATATGATAATAGAAGCTATACGACTACTTTCTATTTCTGATCCTTTCACAGAACGCAGTCAAGCTTCTGGCTATGGAATGTTTTGACCTTTATGTTTGATCGGAATAGCATGCATCGGCCGAAACACGTGCTACTTCGTGTTCCAGTGTACGCGCACCAGTGCGTGTTCATATTTTTCCACCGCAAACATTGAATTTTCGATAAATGGACTGATAGTACAACGAGCGCACGAGTGCCTGCAATCTGAAAAGTGCACATTTCCCATGTATAAGATTTACGCGTCCGCTTACTGGATTTACATTTGCAGAGAAGGTTGAATGCACCAATGATCAATCGCGGCGGTCACTGCGTTACAAAGAAGTCCACTCTCGTTGATTCACTATTTATAATATTCGAAACTTATAAAGAAAGAAACATTTCGTAACAAACAGAATCGAAAAAAACCTACGAACACACAACTTGCAAAATCCTCGACCGACGAGTTTGCCACGTCGACGAACTTCAAATTGACAGAGTCGAAACTGTTCTTAGCACAAATTTACGTGATTCAAACAGATAGAAATCCAGTCATGATTCAAGTTGAGAGGGGATCAAAGTGTCATGAGAAAAAGGTAGAAAAGTTATGAGAAAAATTGCCTTTCTCAGTAGGATTTCCTTAGGAATATCTAATTCCATTGGATCGCCTTTCCCATGCGTGATCGAAGGTATATTGCGTGGTCCATATTTTTCATGTGGGAGTAAGATCATTTGCATGGGTATTACGTTCCGGGAAGTCCGGCAGACACTTTCGTATGGTGTTCCCAAGGGTGAGAGAAGGGGTGGTGTGTTACGTGCGAGGGGTGACCACGGGTGAGTACACACTGGCAGTGGAATCGAGCTGTAGCGGAAAGCGTAACAGAAAGCTGTGGGATATTGGGGAGAGATGGTGTGCTTCGCAATGGCATTAGTTCGAATTCCACGGAGCTTCGCGGTTCCGCAACTACAATTGCAATGGTGCACCCTGCGCCAAGGAATGCAATACAGTCTCGGTCTGCTTTTGTTACGCCGAAAAGACGATTGTCTCGTTTCCCTTAGCTAGCTCCACCCTGTCTGACCAGCTTTTCCCCATAGGATCCTGTAGAGTGCACTAGAAACTGTTGCACTTGACCGCGAATATACACATCCGCTGAGATGCGACCTAACTGTTTCAGATTGTTTCCAGCCAATGCTTTTAGTACCTCGTTTCTCTGAGAATCCCTGCAATACTCGATCATTGTCTTATCGCAATTATTACCGACTAATCAAACCACATAATATAATCAATACTATCTTGAAATTCGAAACATATATTTCCCTTGATGCGATAATAATTAGTTCACTTCAAATCCCTTGAAATCCGAGTGCAAAAAGCGACATACGTAAAATGTTATCCCAGTGAAAATCGCATTGAATTTTCCAAATGCCAAAGGGAATTACGAGAACAATTAATCAATTGTAATATTAATTATTCTCGAGGCAGCTTTCATTTTGTTCCTCTCATAAATTATTCCCTCTCCAAATCAGCCAATAGCAACCAACCCTTCCCATTTACAGATGGCATGCATTGAAAGCAGCAAATCCCTGGCAAGTAGTTTCTATACTCGGTGGAGGAATACAACGTCATTAGATAGGATATATCGACAAGGCTTTCCACTAATTGACAGTCCAGTGAATTTCGTGGTGCGTCTGGATGTTGAGTAGACAACAGTCAAGTTCCCAGGATTTTCCGCGTCAGCGTATGAACACGATAAATCAGCAGGGTTAAGAGAAAGGCTGGAAGAGGCTTGCGTGGATGTTCTCTCGGTTTGATAACGGAAACGGAGCGTGCATTAATTCGAGCTGCACAACAGATTGGTTCACACGGTTTAAGCAGTGCGATTAAGTCTTAAGTCGTCTTTTGTTATACGCATGGAGCGAGCGATTCCAAGCTCTTCGGAGATGCTGCTGGTCTGCAAGAGAGAAGCTTGCCTGAGGTAACCATGAGAGAGATCGGACTAGAATGGAGCCGAGCTGCTTTCTACCCGCTCGCTCTTCCCCCCGCCGGTATAATGGGTATCGCCTACTGTCAAAAGCGATCGTACTTGCTCGGAGTAAGCGAGAAAGCCCGGCTCGACAATACGCCCGTGGACTTACAAACGAGCCGTGAGTTACACTAATTGGAATTCGTGCGATCCGTCGAGAGGATCTCGCTCGCTTCTCTCATTATCGAAACGTGACAGTCAGTGAGTGACGCCAGTCGCCGAAGATCGCTAGGAAAGAGAGGAGGCTGTGCAAAGTTCTCGTTTTAGAGAAGAGATGGGGCGCAAAGTACCGCTCTTCTCGGGCGTTCTTAGAGACCCGTACGAGAGGGTAACGCGTTACAGTGAATGGAGTGAGTGAAGGGGTGTAGGTATGGATAGCTCACGTCCTCATTAATCTATCGCAAGATCCAAGAAGAAAGTAAGTACTCTCAATTAAAGCCCTTGGAATAATTAAAAGCGCGGGTGGGCCAAGCTTTACTTAATTCGTAGTCCGCTGGATGATTTTCCTGTCTTTTTCCCGCACGCGCGTACCACTACCACTCGTTTGCGCTCGGCTCCTTTGATATGATTTATTTCCATAATTAAAATGCACCTGGTGCTGCTGCTAGTGCCGCTCGAGCTGCTACCCGTTACTCGCTCCTACCAGCGGCGTTGGTTCAAGTACAAAGGCTGCGAATGTATATTTCCACCGACTGAAGCGTGTGTCCCTTCGTCCGGGGAGTTCCGGGGAGTTCCGGGGGAGGTTAACACTCGCACACGCGTTGCGAACGTGAGTGCTCCGCTGCTCTCAACCAGCCCCAGAGTTTACTCGTATAATGTGGCGTGTGACCTCCTGGAATAGAGAGATAGCTTGCGATTTCCGGTTGATGTCTCCCTCTGTGTTTGTAGATCTGTGGGTCTCAGCAGATATATCCTCTCTAGAGCCAGTTGGAAAAATGTTCGTACGCGTTCATTGTTCCCTTGAAACGTATCCTAGTGTTTGCTCTTCCCCCTTGCACATCCACCTCCGTTCTCCCATCCTTCGAGAATTCAATGGGAATGCGATCTCGCTCGAAGGTATTTTGAGGTTAACGGAGATAGGCTGTGTTTAGGTGGTGGCTTCGCTCAGCTGTTTAATGGAGATTTTGTTTGCCTGGTAAATTAAGAGGAGTCCACTTTACGTCGGCGCACTTGGCCGCAACGTTAACTGCCTGTTTTCCTGTTGTAATCTTTTGGTCTTTATGTCCGGTACTGCTATTTTCAGGCAGACAATAATACTCCGGCAAAAGACTGAGACTAAAGCTCGACGGGAATTCGCGAAATTTCCATTGCCAGACCACGGCTTATATTTCACGCTCGCTTTAAGATTGAAAACTCTTACGTTCATTCGGCGAAACAGGGAATTCGTTTTGCGCTCGGCTGCGCCCGTCGGTCAAAAGATAATTGTACGACTTCCTGAATGCACAGTGTGTCGCACTGAACAGAATTCACGAAGAGGCTGCGAGAGAAATTCTTGTCTTACCTCAAAATTCCAGTGTGCTTTTCATTCGCTGGAAAATAACGCGATCCTTTCCATCGCGTGTTGTTTCAGTTCTTCTTCCATCGACTTCTGCCTGCTTCTCTGGAATGTAATGTGGCTAATAATAATACAGCAAAGCGTAGTAGGTGTGCTAGTAGAATATCAGTGAAAATAATAACTACGATCTAAAATAATAATGAGCGATCTAGGAAATATAATGCAAAATAATAACAGGAGCATGAATAAAGGTTCGTATTACGCATGCATTATTCGCTCGAAGATTAAGTCAATTAAAAGCGCATTTTGACGAGAAGCACGTTTTCCAAGTGCGCAACCTCATCATTTTAATTTGAACATATTTCATGAACCGGACATATTAATCACAATGAGACTAATGTAAATGGGAATACTAAATAATCAAATATACTTCATAAGTACGCGATAAATAAAATAAATACAATCAAAAACAATATTAAAGGATAAAGAAAAATCGTGAATATCTTTCAAATAATAATAAGCAAAATAGTTATTATATATTAGGTCAATTAAAAGCGCAATGCGGTCTACGTACCGCTGTACTTGGCCCTTTTAATACGAGTTCTATATGCACTTGGTAATAATGGTCGGTGCCACGAGTTCGCTGAGCAGGTTCTTAGCTCATCCAGCTCACATTTTATGTATAATGAAACTTATTCCACGAAACTACGCGCTCGAGGCAACTCCCACCCTCTTCTTACCGTGAAGCCTCTCGTCGCTCTCTTTCCCTCTCTCCCTCTTCCAATTTTCCCTCTCGACGCATGCACATATGAACATATACCGCAGTGAGAGCGCATGTACTTTTATCAAGGAATGCTGATAGTGCCTTATTATATTTGCCGTGGACTGCCAGGCTCACTGTGTCAAAGGACTTAAAGATATAAAATTCTAAATGAGAACGGACGCTTGATGAGGTGGGTTCTCCGCATTCAAGCACGAGAAATGAGTAGGTGGAGGCACGCGTGTGTGTGTGTGTGTGTGCCGGGGCATTCTAATGTTCATATCCGGCGAGGCTAGCCTTCACTTCCTGCTGAGTAAATACTTAGAGGCGGTGGAGTCGTGAGGATGCTGAGGGTTTTGGCCGCTCTGGGTCGCGTACAACACGGCACTCGTAACGACTTCCATTTCGTTATTCTCGAGGAAGCCTCGTTCCCTTTATTCCCTCTCGTTCTTACACCGCAACCCGCTGAAATTAAAGCACACCGGAATAATGAAGTTAAGGTTCGGCACGCTCTTGCATTTTTGCCGTTTGTGTGGGTGGACGCCGCGTCGGAATAAGAAGAAAAAGAGGCATCGCCGTGCACAGACGCCGCAATGGGAAAACAACGGGGAAGAAAGTCCTGAATGCAAAGAGCGAGCATCCTTGGACTTCCATCTTCGTGGAGTCCTTGTTTAAGTGGCCATAACGCTTGCCAGACTTGTTCCCTCGTCGACCTGAAATTTCCTTCACGAACATGTCTTTAATAAGGGCTAATACCATTCCATTTGATATTACCTGTGCATCGTTAGACTTTCTCCTAATTGTCCTTCTAATTGCTAATTAAACATAGCCACACTCTGATTCCTTGTTACACGCTTTCAACAAAAAATCGTACAGGCATAACGATGTCTGACTACAGTCTGTTTCTACTTCCGATGTGCTTTACAACGAGATTCTCGATATCGCTTTTGTAATAACATGTTTTTTTAATCACTGTTTATTTGCATTAGGTATAACAGTAATTGTTCGCGATGCTCGCATGAAGTGCATCGACAAGGTGTATAAAATTAAACATATGTTCACTGGAGTCTCTTCACACGAGTGGCTGGAGGCTAGAAATATTATAGGCATAAATATTCACGGTTTAATAATAATATATCGAGGGAATCTCATTTGGCTGGTGCCGGTGACCAGATGGAGTCATCAACTGCTGTGGAACGGTCGTGCAAAAATTATGGGCGTCCATGAGCTGGTCATTATTAGCAGTGAGGTCGAATATCCGGTGGAAACGACCACCGCGAAAACAGAAGGACAATGAGCCAAGTAATTGAATCAGATACAGTGGCGTGCTATTGCAGATTCCGGTGAAATAAAATGGCAGAGACGACTGCGGCGAGTAAGCTATGGTTAGTCGGTGGTGGTACGAGGGTGGAATGGAAGCAGCCACTTCCTAAATTCTCTTAAGCCTGTTGAGTGAAAAAGGGAAGAGCGAGAAAGTACTTTCCTGATTTGTTAATACCAGCTAGATTTTATAGCGGATTTCCCGCGGAACACGCTGCCCGCCGATTTATTTCCGACCACACCCAACCAACTTAATGGATTTTTCGGAATTGCCTTGTCCGACGGCGGTCGATATTAGCGAGATATAGTGCCTGCCCAGGCATTCGCCCTATAAAGCCAGCCACTAACATCACTTTTCTCTGTAGTGCGTTGTAAATAAAACGAATATCGAATTCGATGTTGTAACTAACAACTAATATCGGGATGTGTTCCACTGGAGAAAAAGTTTTGTCTTCTCGGGATTATTCTGAAAACTTCGATTCGTCAAGCAGATTGAAAATCCCTTGAAATCAATAAAAAAATTGATAATAACAACTTTTTACTCGCTCTAATTTTAAATTCAAAAATACTAGACAATTTTCAATGTGCCAACAGTCTGGTATCATTAAAAGTGCATTTATCTCTCGGCTGTAATTTGGGAAACGCTGCATCACAGAACAATCTGCCACGTACACAGCTTAACATATCGATAGAGAGTGGGTGGGTGGAGGTGGGGATGAGTGGGTAGAAAAATTTCCATACAAATGAAAAGCATTCAGGGAGGGTTAAAGGGTTAAATGAATAAACTGGAGTTTTCGCACGCTCGCATGGGCCATTTGTCGCCGACCAAATGTGTGCAAGAAGCTAAGATTTAGTGGTTTAGCAAGCGACTCGGCCCGATAGCGGAATCCACTGGCTCGTACTCGAACTGGTTTCGCTATCGAGTGCACACTTGCTTATTGGATAGCCAAGCCCTTGATAAGTTTATTGCTTTTTGTCGTAATTAACGGTGAGCGCGTTTATTATGAACAGGTCCGATAATATTCGGCGAATGTGCTTAGCCGCAGTGCCTGTGAACCGATACTGTTCCCAGGGAATAATAGGTAGGGGAACAGCAAGTACCGTCGTCCAAATGAAATCAATTCCCTTCCAGTTCCCGATATTCACTGATTCACGTTCGAATAGTTCGCCAGAGGCGAATGATTAATCTAGCAACACTTGATCGTAATTGCGCAGTAGTGAATAATTAGGGATTTTTCAACAATTCGCTAGTAGCTGGAACGCGCTGTATCATAGTTAATTCAGTCATCTAACAGTAACGTTTAAATGATTCGTTTGGTGGTGGAATGTTGTGGAGCAGAGTTACTATTATCATTAGGGGCGTGGGGGGGAGAATATAATCATCGAGCTGGGAGTCCGGTGCTAATTAGCCTTATATTATTAACTCTTTTCCAACTTAGTTATTTACGGAGTTTCACCAACCGCTGATGTTAAATTTAATTATATCTGCCAGTAATGACAGGGTGTGTCCCTCTATCATGCACTCGCTTAAAATGAGTAATTGTTACAATTACTGATTGCGAAAATTACGATAATACCTGACACATAAATGATCTGTCCAAGCTGACGCGAAATACGACAGCAAAGAGTTAATGACTGTCGAGTGTAACAATAAGGATTATATTCGCTTTACACACTTTCGTAAACAAAGCCAAGTACACCTACTACTTTTCACTGGCAAATATCTGTCTCGCGCAAATATGTGTGTACATATTTGTAAGCTCGATCGCACCACCGAAACGGCAATGGCTTTTTCCCGTGTCGGAGTAAAGAGCAGTTGTTTTTGCGCGGCGGGTATAAGGGCGTGAATTAATTGTGCTGCAACGGGTAATTTAGCTGGAAAAGTATCCAGCGTGTCTGCGTGCAAATAGCTTGCACTTTGAGCGCGCCGGCGCTCATTGGAGTCGTCGCACGCGCGCAACGCTTGAAACAACCGGCGAGACTGTTGACCTCGAACAAACGTAGCCTTAATCACTTGGGAATTTGGCCGTTGATTTCATTCGCCCGTCATTGAACCGTAAGCTTCCAGTCGCACTTCAATATTTCGCCCGGCACTCTGCCGCGGCGTTAATGCGCATCGCGCGCTTTTCATTAGCAGCCGTGGAAACACGATGTGCACGATGCGAGCTTCGCGGCTGCTCGATGGTACTTCAGTATTTTTCATATTTTCATAGTGGCTTTTGTTTGCTTGGGGTTTTTTTTATTTTTTTATTTTTCACCTCCCGCCACGCTTCCCGTTTGATGTTACACGACTGTCGGGGTAATTTGTACATCGATCCTCTGGCGAAGCTGGGAATATTTCGCGTGATTATTGTAGCACTCTGTATTATATTCAGTATTATTATTCGTTACGCTGGTGAAATGATATCAATGATTTTTTCGATGCTCCAGCCTTTGTATATCGGATCGCGAGTTTAATTCGTTTAACAAGTTGTTCCCGCAATTTGTATTTTTGTATTTCTTTCAGTTTTCAAATAATAATAATTGCAACGAGCGTGAAATGCGCCGATTTCCAGTTTCATATTCCTATTGTTAAATAAAATAATATTCGTATTAGTATTGTTGGAATCGAGAGAGGGATGCTTTTTGGAAAGGACTCGATCAATAGCTGAGCCGGAAGGAGAGGCGGCGATTACTTGAAAGCGCATCAAACAAATGTTATCAAAAAGGGGGAGTGCCGGTAATCGCAGTTCACCGGGAAAAGCGGGATCCGCCTGGATTGCCCTCGTAACTTTACGACTGAACGAGAGGCGATGCTTGGCCGCGTCTCGAGACGCATACATGCAGTTCGCCGAAGTTTAGAGCTCCGTTAAAAGTTCCTACTCTCAGGTAACTTTGAAATTAATGTCTGGTGATTTAGCTCGGTGAGCGTCGATTTCTTTCGACGTGCGCTTTATGAAAACAGCTCGTAACGGCTTCGCCCGCTTGGAACCCTCGATTTTGTGGTTAGCTTGTGGCAAAAGCTTAAATTGAATTGTCTTTACCAAATAATACTCAATGGCAAATTCATCGTAATTCACCAACAGTTCGCATTATTACTATTCGCATCATATACAAGCGTTAATTAAACTATGAACACCATGACAAATGTCGTGAATACAATTTATTCTTACCGTGATGTAGCTGTGCATATGCGTTGTAATATTATAAATGTCGAAGTCAGTAAATTGCTTTTCATTCGTAAAGCTTTAACGAGGCATTTTTAGGACAGTGAAAATGACGGAAAGGGCGAACACGACTAATGCAATTCCCGTTGGCAGCCGCGCTAATTCAATTAAAAAACGCGAGATATTCGACGAAACGTCGAGCTTTTTTTCCCAATACTTTTTTTTTAACATTCTATCCTTGATTTCGCCAAAGACAAAAAGACTGGCAGGGTTGACATTTATGTGGCCAGTTTAAAGGGCGTTCGCACGCTGTTGCTAGTGGTGCGAGGAAGCGTCTCGTCGAGGAAATTGATGAAACGCATTTGCCGCCAGTCGAGCAAACGTGGCAGGGACGAGCGCGCGTGACATCCTTGGAAGTTTAAAGCTTTATTTTGCCGCCTGGTAAACTTGCCCGTTCACAGCCTGGCGAATATTCGTGAAGGAATGTTGATCGAACGAGAGAGTCCTTGCTAGAGCGATGCTAGCGAAGGGAGCTCGAAGCTGTCCTATTACAAGCGCCCTCTTTTTCACTGCCTCCTGAAGACACAGGGAGCACTTTATTTCGGGCTTCCTTCTATCATGCTAGTTTCACCAACTTTCGATTAAGGAGCCCTGTTTTGTATGTATACCGGATGAACGGAATTCGGGTGGAGTTGCTTTCGGGCGCGCGATCCGCCTCGGAATTGCATAGTATTCCTTCCCGAATAACTATTTAGAACGGAGGCAGTTCGTTAGGAAGGATGTAGTTTGGCTTCCAATGGGCTAATACCACGAACACATTCATCTCTTCTCTCAGAGAGATGCTCGGAAATTATTTCGGTGGGGAGTACTTAACACTTTGATATCAAACCTATTAAGTATAATATATTACTCTCTCTAAATATTACATTCTCAATAAATTAATCTCTAACATTATTTTACTCTCTTTTATTCCTTAGATTACCAAATTTAATAAACATCACTTAATTGCATCCGTTATTTATTACCACATATATACATTTCCGGAAATTACTTATCATTTGATGTCAAAGCGAGTGCAATAATGCTGCTACTGTATAATTCAAAGTACCTCTCTTGATTTATTCTCTCCTAATGCTCTGCTTTAAGATGGCTCTCTCACATACACAGAGAGAGCAACTTGTTTGGTAATATCTGGCAGTCCCATTGCCGCTAAATTCGTGGTAGCAACTCTCGAAATTCCAACGTCCCGTTGCCTGGTAATGTAACGGCATCATAATGGAAAGTCGTCTCTCTCTCTCTCTCTCTCTCTCTCTCTCTCTCTCTCTCTCACTTGTGAGAGGATCGCTGTGGATGACGAATAGGATCGCGTGGAGCCAGACAGAGAGACAGAGTGTAGTGGGCTCCAGGTGCGTTCGTTTATGCAAATTGGCCGGGCGTGTGTATAAAACAGTGTAAGGTAGCGGGGAACTCGAGTGGATTCCAGGTTGATATCCTGCGGGATGTGCCGAATTTACTTTTATCACGCACGCTCGGTCGAGTCCCTTTTATTGCGGGGAGCGGAGAGAAGGCATGGCTTTCGCCAAATGCCCCAGCGCGTTTTCACTGCTTCTTATCTGTCGCCAAGTGATTCACTCTCTTTCTCTCTCCCATTTCAGACACTCCTTTCAAGCGAACACCTCTCTTCTCTCTTGAAAGCGGCTCTCTGTAAACACTATCTTATTTCGGCGTGGAATTCTTCCTGGAAATGTTCATGAGCCTCGACACTCGTAACGGGGAATAAAGGGATCACAGTTCATTGGTCCACTTGATACTATTTCTTTTATTGAATTACAGAGAAGTCAGTCGCTTGATTGATGACTTGTTTTTACGTGATTGTTTCCTTTGAGTATTGTGTATAAAACTAGGTATTCAACGTACTCCGAATTATGCAACGCATACGCAGAAAGCAACTATAAGGATATGTCTTACGAAAATGTATTAACAAAGTCTATTGAAATTATATTCACACGAGTCAGTGTACTAACAAAAATTCCAACAATTCGAAAGATTAGAATACCAACAAGAAATGCAGGCTATCTCGACACAAATTTTCGAGGGAAGAGCAGGCGAAGTGGACTCGTCCGTTCATCACTCGAGAATTCAAGCACGTGTGTTAGTGTATCCGAAAAAAATTAGGGGTAACGAGCCTTTGTGGTAGAGTGCATCGCGTCACGCCTCAGAAAATATGGCCAGCCGAACATGGTTCTTGGCAACGAGGCGATCAGAGAGGCCTGGTAGAAAATTCGAGGTTGCAGTACCAGCTGCAGGTGGATCTTTATAATGAACTCTAACCATCAAGGCGAAGGTGTCGAGCTACTTTTTAAATGATGTCCCCCTTACGAAATGAAGGCGACTCTAGGCAAAGTCAGAGTTTCGAAAGTCACGCTTGTCGGGAGGTTCTTGCATATAACGAGTTACAGCTGCCAGACTTTGCGATAGTTCGAGCTTCATGGAATAAGTTGGAACGCCGGCGTACACAGCGGTGCCGCGCTCTCGCTGTGCACCAAGTTAAAACCGGTAGCAGTGCAAGTTTTAATAGTGCAGTATTAAACGAATCGACGTTACACCAGCTTGAAGCAGAGGGGTGCAATCGAATTCCTCGTAGATTAAAGTCTCAAGGAGGGAAAGTCTCTGCTGGATTTCAATGTTGCATCAGCCGGTCACCCTCGCTGGTCTAATTTCTTGAATCTCTTGATTTCGTACTTAGAGAATGACAGCGTATGTACTTGCAACTTAGCTTTACTTATTAAAAGACTTTATACTATATTTAAGTATTTCATGTCCGATAGAATTCTCTAGAATTCTAGATATTCCAAATAGAGCTCTTTTCTTTTCATTCAAATTAGCTAACTCAAAAAAGATGCACTTGTAAGAATCGACTCACTGCAATCAACTTCCAAGATCGATCTATCTCCTGACATTTTTTTTCCCCTTCCCCAACACGCTAATCTCCGTTCTCGTTCGATCTCGAAGGTAGTCCCGGGACAGTAACAAGAAAGGTTTCAGCGTGGCTTTTTTCGCCGGTCAAGAACCCAACATCGAACTGAATTTTAATGCCTCGCAGCATCCCTTGCTTGTTGGTGTGTTCCCGATAAGTAATGCTCTCCCTTCGGGTTTCTTTCCGCGGCTGCACTTGATCCAGCCTCGTAAATCAAAGTCCTCGCGATACATGTTCTGTGTTTCTCCGTCCCTCTCATTCTCTCTCATTCTCCCTCTTCCGGTTCTGCTCGTTCATTGCTCCGCCGTTTCTTTACCGCACCAGACGAGTCGAGACTAGTCAAGCCGCAATTCCGTTGAGTGGCTCGGACGTGCGGACTTCCGGTTTAGAAGCGTGTCGCGAACAGATCGCGCGATTCTCAATAAGCTCCGACTGTTGTCCCGAGAAGAATTTATGGATGTAATTAACATTGATGATGATTGAATGCGAATAATGCTGATGATTCCTTGCATCGGTAGACAGCTCTTTAAGTATTTAATTACGGGAATATATTCATTGTGCGTCGATAACAATTCTTTAACTATCTTGTAACTTTACACAGTTAAAAAGCTTTCTTTTCGTATTAATAAATCAGTTATCAATACACGCGAGTCGATTGATTAATCAGAATAACAATTACATTTTTTTACTCGCGTAGTTAATGCGGGTCGAAAAAATATGAACACGTGCTTGTCACGCGCAGAAGCAGCACAGGGGTAAAATCGTTGAAGAATCGATGGTGGTGATGGAATAGATTACTTTTCAATACATACGACTCGATTGATTAATCATGATGACGATAAACATTTTTAATACACGTGAGAAAAATCTTACATGTACTTGCCACGTGCAGAAAATAGAACAGGGGTTAAAATCGTTGGAGAATCGAGGGTGGTAGTGGCGGAATAATGATGGCTCGGAAGTTACGAAACAATTTTATGTGGGCAGGTGCGCGTAAAGTTGAGCGGTTGATGGAGCGAAAGGAGAGGGCGGCGGAAGCAGTTATCCGAGAAGAGACAAAGAAAGGGCAGGAAAGTAGTTGGGAGGGGGTTGGAGGGTGGCTAAGACTTAACCCTTATGTTAAGTTTATGAGGGAGCAACCTCGAAGCTTGAGAATGCCCGTGAATTCCGGGGGGGTGGGTGGGGAGGGGGTTGAAGGGAGTAGAAGCGTAGAACCACTGGAGAGTTAAGCTCGTGTAAGCTGCCTGCGAAATTATGACCGGGATAATGCTTGAAATCTCTCGTAGAGAGATAGCGCCGACTGGAATGTGGCACGTGCCACATTCTTTTCCTTCTTTGAACAATAAGAGAGCGAAATTTATTTTCTACCGTTATTCCGAGCCTTCAAGTACTGGGCGCGTAACAGATTTCGACTCTCCTCTTCACCAGTTTTATTATGTACTTCTCCCTGATGAATTGCAACGACTTAAGCCAATCAGAAAATATGCTACTTGCTGGAGATAAATTGTAGTTCCTTTTTTTTTCCAAAGCTCTGTGCTTTCTTACTTTGAGTTTATTTATTATAGATTGGTATAATAATGATAATTGATTTTAGATAAACTATCGCAGTCATAGTGATTAATTGAATTAGTCTTTCTAATAATACAATTTGTACGTGTCACACGGGACTCCGGTCAAATGGATAGTGGATCAACTAGAATATAACAAATAAATCTAACACAACTCTGTTGCTTGCATGCGTGTTATATAATTAGCCAATGAAAATGTCAGTGTTATCTATCGGAGTAATCTTGGGGAAGGCGTAGAGCGACGCCGTGTACACTAGCACCAGCTGCCAATATCATTACGAGTAATTACTGTGACGGCTTTCGAGAAGCGAAAGGGATTAAGTGACTGTGGACAGGCGCGTGTGTGGCGGATGATAGTAAGCAGCAATCATCGTATGATTACAAACACTGCCAGAAGCGAAATCGTCCTCATATAAATCACCAACTGACAGCTTCGTATTCGCAACTATCGATAGGAAATTATTCCGCGTATATAACAGCAACAATTCACAAACTAATATACTTTCAACAATCTCTCATGTGTGTGTGTGTGTTCCTTTGGAAATGTCTGTTCTTACTTGTCTCCATTATGCTCTTACTGCCTGTGGGAATTTACCTTGCCCTGTTACATTCTTTACTTTCTCCCCCATTGCGAATGTATGTCTCTGGCGCTGTCACCCTCAACTCCACCCTCTCCTTGCCCATCTGGGAATGTGTTCTATGGGCCTGTCACTCGAAATCCACAGACACACTTGGAGTACTTGGTAGGTGAGGGGGTTTGGCCCTTATGGTGCATTGACGAGACGTCAAGCACAGATGGTGCCCTTTCTTGTACACACACGCTTCTCATCCACCACTAATCACGCTCGATACCAACGAGTCAGTTTTATTAGCTGCTTCGCTTTACTCGAAGTACAATTAGCATATCTCTATTTAACTAATCGTTTTATATAATCAATTTTATAATTGCAATCCACAACAGTATCGAAGAAATACTAATTGTTCTCGTTAAATGTTTCAATAGTTATCTGAATTATAACACGAGTTTCGATTTCTTCAATTACTGACGTTCGTCAATCGAAGCAGGGTACATTATTATGTCCGGGAAATACAATAGTATTTTAGCTGGCATTACTGTCATCATCAGCGAGAGACAAGCGGCTCGGCATTTGGAGTGCGGGTGGTTAATCGACCCGACAGCATTTCAAACATTCCGGGGGTGGGATTGGTTAAAGGGGGCCTGGAGGTGAACAGTCTTCATTAGAGCACGCCCAAGAGAGAGAGAGAGAGAGAGAGAGAGAGAGAAAGGGGGGAGAGAGAGAGAGAGAGTGGGAGAAGGAAACAATACGTCCAATTGTTGGAAAAGTGACGGAGTGTGTTTTCGACAATGCCGGAGAAACGTGGATAATGGCCGGGTGGTCGATATCTCGTTTTTGTTCGTGCAAAATCAGAACGATCGATTAACAGGCACGCAAACACTGGCACGCCGGGAGAGCCAGTGTGTTTCGGGCAAAAGTGAAACGTCCTATAAATTTTATCTCTTTCGCGCTCCGACGACGAATTCAATTTTCTTCGTGACGAACAGCACACATTTCCCTCGCCGGACCCCATTATTTTTGTTTCCTTCTCTCCTCGCTCGTCCTCTGTTGTTGCACTGCATTCCCTCGTTCCCGCGCTTTCACGTGTCGCCTGCCACTCGTCCGGGCACCTGCCTCGCATAAGCCAATGGAACACGTATTTTTCCTTTGATATAAATCTAGCACAGCCATCGTAGAATATTATTTCAGGCCGTTATTTAATTACTTGGTTTCATATCCGTTCGTTGTGGGAAGCGTGTATACTCTTGCCGAGATTCACTCCCTCATGAAAGTGCGGACAATCTGTTTTTCGTGCAAGTATAAATAATCGATACAAGAGTCGCGAGAGAAAGGGTAGACATTATTAGGGAATGTTATTGAGCGTGGATGAAACAGATTTTTTTTTATTAAAACTTATAATTTTATCTCGTCCTAGAAATGATTTCGTTTTAAATTGTATTATACTTTTATTTTATTTAGTGAGGACTTTTAAGCGTGCGCGTTTCTTATCGGAGTTAAACAGAGAGTGAAAATGATTTCAAGATGTTGCTTCTTCAGTGTTAATAAGTAAGTCAGTTTTTTTTCCCACAAGTAATCCATTTATTCTTTTAAACTTTTCCGCACTAGTTAGATCACTACCGAATCACACTAATAGTGGAAACACGCCTTCCCTTTCATGATCTAATAAAGCTGAAATGCATGCGTGCAATTAACGGACCAGGGTGTAGTCGCACGCTACCGAGTCTCTTCTCGCATCTCCGTTGGAGTGCGGCTCAGTGGTAGGCGGAATCATTACCGCATTGCAGCTCCACTTTCCATTTAGAAAATTATAATTTGCTCCACTTTTCTCGAGCGCAATTTGTTGCGAATACGATCAGCTTGTTTACTCGTGTCTACTCGGCCGGCGAGCCAACTGCGGATGTCTTTAATGCACTTCCAGGTCGGCACTTGTGAACTCAATCTTATTAGTATGGAGTTTGGAAAAGCATTCGAAAGTAGTTTGAATCACGAAGGAACTCTTGCAAGGAAATCTGTATAGTGAACGATCAAACACGGCCACTCTCCTATGTATTGCGGTTTCTCACTCAAATTGCGAGATGTATCGAAGCTGAGATACTTCTCGCCAGACTTCTTTTTTACTCGCTTCCCATTCGAAGCATTAATTCCTTTTGTTTAATTCCCTCTGGCAAGATCAATTCTAAAACCCATTCGTTTCTATAGTGACATAATAATCTGGATAATTTAAAGATAAGTCGAGCATAATTCATGTACCTTAACATTCGAGATATCTCGCTTTCAGTTGGATGGAACGCCGACATAAATCTTATGAATAAAATCGTACCAAAATATTTAGTAATATAGAATCGCATTAGAAATAACTATATCTACATATTTATTGACACAGTTTAGACAGAAGAGTATTCCTCTTTTTGCCTCGGAAAACACTTGCTACAAGTATACCGTTTTCGAAGCAGATAAGCACTATTGCATTATTTAGTTTATTCTCGTTAGAAATAATTTACTACCAAGATAGGTTTCGCCATTTACGTTGCAGGGTTATTAGCCTTTGAAATATCCAAGCCAAATAGTGGATAAGACTTTTCCTTATCCTGCTTGTTTCATCCTTCCTCTACTTAAGCCAGCCCGGCGAATAGGTGCGTACAATGTAAATCGAGCCCAGTGTAGGAAGTATTTTACTTTACGCCCGGAAACCATTATCCCGGTAATATTTCCGTCGAAGCGCGAGATCCTTCCTTTAATGATACGTAACTCTTGATAAGAACCGGGTAGAATCCGTCCTCCCGAACTTATCTTGCGACATAATTTCGCCTTAAACCGCATTATTCCCATCATTTTACACGCGCCAGTTGCTTTGAAGGCGGAAAGTACCTACACTTTATTAGGATATTCGACAAAGACTTTGCAGTTTATTGACGAGCTTTCACACAGGCGTAAGAAAGCTTACACTGTATTCATAGTATATTAAGTTTCCCATTAACATTATTCTCACGTAGACATCTTTATCATTATAAATAGTATTTTAATAATGAAGAAACTGTTAAAATTAATTCTTGACAGTGGACAAATGAAAATCCACGTAAACCTGAAAGAATATAATCAGCTTCGCAAGAAGAAGACTAGAATATTATTCTCACGTAGACATCTTCATCATTATAAATAATATTTTAATAATACATAAAATTTATAAAATCTAATTTATCGAAATAATCAAGAAACAGTTAAAATTAATTCTTGACAGTGGACAAATGAAAATCCACGTAAACCTGAAAGAATATAATCAGCTTTACAAGAAGAAGACTAGGATCAAGTGTCAAGGAGATTGCAGGCTCCTTTTTACGAAAGACGCCAGGAACAATTACGATGTTCTCGCATGACAATCGGAAAGGAGGGCAAAGGGCCCGGGAGCCGAGCCAGAGATTCAATGGTCCGCGTGTACCACTGCTGCTAATAGCTTTTCACGAGGTCACAAGCAATTTCTTCGGGTGTATCCAGTCGGTGGTAGCGTCCTGTTCCGTGGCAAGGCACTCTCTGCCAAGGCAAAAAAGGCCGATTTGCATGGTGCAAAAGAGCGGCTGATGGAGGGGCGTGAACGAGGACAGGATAAGCCTTAGCAACGACGACTATTAGCGAACCTGGAAACAAGTTTGCACGCCGAAACTCGAGCAACCGTGGAACACCGAGATTTCCCTGGCGACAATTATGGTGTTCCGCCTCCGTTCTCGCTAGCACGTTCTCCTTCGAGAACGCTGAGTATTTACGGCGGTGCGAACCCCTTAGCTTGCGTCCTCTTTCTTTCCCTGCAATGACTTTCCCGTCGAATTTCCGATAAATTGCCGTTGCCCCTCGATGTATCTCGATCGTTTGGCCCGTGTTCTCGCAATAATCGAATCCTTCGTACGCCAGTCACGCATTATCGCCCGGCGATTCCCAGCCTTGCGCCCACTACCTTTCTTCCCCGACAAGCTCGCGTTATCGTATCTCTCTCGTATTCCCTAATCGATCGTCCCACTTTTTCTACCATGCCCCACTCACCGACAGCCAAACAATACACATAAAGATTCGGCGATCGCGATCGCTATGAATCGCCGAAGACATTAAATCGTCATGGCTGAGTGCGCCCGATATACGTGACGATGTTCGAAACGACGAGTAGCAGATGTTTCCTTGATTTATCCCGGAGAATACCGGCTTGATTTTAGGGGGTAACATTTATGGCAGCAATAGCGTCAGACCGCAAAAGAAAAATGACCGTTTTCCTGGACGAGTAGTTGTGGAACCGAAATAAAAGCAGAATAAGTTTTGATCGAGGAAGGGAAACGAAGCCGGGATAGACTGACGCGCTAATTACGCCGAAGTAATTAGTTTCTTTCTCGAAACGAATTGTTGGACCACTTTCCTCTCTTTCGTCTCTTCTGCCTTTCTTCCTGTAGAAGCGTTCGCTCACTCGCTCGCCCTCCGCTAGTCGCGATAGACATTTTTCTTCGTCAGGAAATCGAGCTGAACACGCCAAAGGAAAAAGCCGGCGCGAAAGAGCCGTCTCTTCCTGAATAAATCTCTTGTCGCGCCTCGTCCCGGCAAATTAAGTTTAAAAACTCCCGTAATATATATATATATGAATATATAGTATATATATATATATATATTCATGCTGTTCTTGGTATATTGTGATTGCAAAATAAGCTCGTCTCTCTTGTCTTGTCGAGCTGCATGCTAAGAGTAGGTGGCTGAGAAGGGGAAAAAATAAGCGAGAAGTCTCGTCGGCGTGTCGCAGCCTCCGCGAAGGCGCTTTTTATGAAATTAATTAAATCCGGTATTTTAATAAAAAAAAACGACTGCACCCTCGTCCGGTGGCAAGGCTGGGACAATACCGGCTCGACTCTCAGAACGCCGGGCTACTCTTAATTCTGTTGCTGCGAGAGAAAAATATCCGGTACTTACGAGGTAGCGTTCCTCTTTCCGCTTCTATCCGCTTGGAAAGGTCGCTCTCTCTCTCTTCTCGCAGCTCTAGTTTCCTGACGATGTCGATTGTCGTCTCTCCAACATTCCCGTCTTCCCTCACCGTTCTTTCAGGTATGCATCGCTCCTAATCTCGCTTCGTCGCTGGGACAACTTTTTCCAAGGATGTCCGAGTGCATTCTTAAAGCGGCGGTACTCTGAAGAAATTTCGTTAACTCCCCCCTCCCCCCGCGTTTATAATTAAGATGGAAAAAAAAACGCGAGAAAGTTCTCTTCGAGCGTAATGAGCCTCTCTCTTGGCGAAGGGAACACCGACGCCGGCGTCGATTTTTCTTTTTGTCTTCTCTCACCGTCGATGCTTTTGGTGCGACGGCCCATTATTCGGGGACAGCCTGTTCCTGGTTTCCGACATCGGCGGCAAAATCCACCTCTGTCTTTTTACCTGGCGCACACGAATAGTACGGTTTCCCGGCTGAGAAGAAGTTTGAGAGGCGACGCGTAGGAGCGCAGAGCCCAATTAGAGAGCTCGGTGTATTCGCGATGATGTTGGCAGGAATCTCAGCGGTTCGAGCACCCGGAATAATCAATCCGTGGGCATCGAGCCTCGTTGATATGTCTCATTGTTCAGCGGGCGATGCTCGAAATAAATCCGTTTGATGCCAATGCGCGCGCGCGCCCGCGCGTCCTCACCGACAGCCGCCAGTGTAAAAGGGCCAGCCGACAAAACGGGAAAATCGATTTCACCGGTAGGTAGAGCTCCGAATGAAAACTTCCGGCCTTTAAAGAGCCTCATTATTTTCCTGCCAGGAACGATCGTTCCTATAGTCGAATCGAACCGGCTTCAACCCTCACCCCTTTCACCGACCTCCTCCTACTCCTTCGTCGACCTTAGCGCCGTTGATGTTCTCGAGAGAAAAAAAAAAGCGCGCGCGCAGAGATCGGTGGAAAGAGGAGG
This sequence comes from Ectemnius cavifrons, assembly GCA_964023945.1. Taxonomy (NCBI): domain Eukaryota; kingdom Metazoa; phylum Arthropoda; class Insecta; order Hymenoptera; family Crabronidae; genus Ectemnius; species Ectemnius cavifrons. The sequence goes on along the minus strand of OZ030384.1, from coordinate 5,587,883 downwards.
CTGGACGATTGATGGAAAGAGAGAGAAGAGAACGAGAAGAAGTGGTGAGTGTACCCAACGAGAGTAGTTGCACTGTGTGCGTGTGTGTTTGTGTTCGACGGTGAAGAAACGTGGTAGGGCGTTCGGAGATTGATAAATTATCGGCTTGAAAAATGCAAAACCGATGCGGCCACACCGGCGATTTGGTACGCGTGTCCTCTATTTCCACCCTTCGTTCTACTCTCTCTATCTCTCTCTTTTGCTCTCCTTTTTTTTTGCTCCTGCCTGTTTTACTTCGGCTGCGGGTGGCTTTGATGGCTCACCCTCACACTCTCCCCTGATACAGGTGCGCGAGGGGCAAAGGGACGAAACCTTCGCACGAATACACACGGAATTCGGAACATGCGTGTCGCTCACATAAATTTCAACGCGCGGCGCCTGTCATACGGGAAACGTGCGCGACTCGTTTCATCCAGCAAGCTGAAAAACGCTCTGTCTTTCTCATCCTCTCCGGCCACCTTTCTCTGGCTGGCAGTACTGCGTGTTCGGTGTATTCTTCATTTTTACGCAGTAACTGGCAGGCCTGGCGCCCGAGTTAAATATCACTGACTGCCGGTCAGCCGACACAGCTGCGTCGCCCAGCAGCAAGTGAACGCGTTACGATCCGATTGAAATATCACTCGCTAAACGCGCCCTAGTAATTTAGAAGCTGACGACTGTGGCACTTTCACGAAGCCTTTGTATGCATATACCATGAGTTCAAATACACGTAGTATATCATTTGACTGACAACAGATAAAATAATACTACCGCAGCGATGCTTGGGAATGTTCTATATTCGTTGAGAATACGAACACGGAATATCAGTGATTTTTCGCTACTCCCATTTTGTTCAGCAACGCTCCATTAACAATGGCAAACATCTCTAAGCTGATTACGCTCCCATGGAAACGCAAATTTTCGATCGTACTCACCCCCGTTCGCTCTTCGAATATCCCATGAAATATGCGCGTTATGAATGCTTCGGTATTTGGCCTGCGTATTCAAAGGCTTCAATTAACCGAAGCATAAAACTCCCCTGCATTATGAGCGCGCTCGCGCAAGGAATTATTTATATGAAAAGCTTTAGGTGGCGAACGAAATTGCAGATTGTACCAGCGACGCTCTCTTTCAACGATGGAAGCTTTCCTATTCCTTATTCACTGAAAAATGTCACGTGTCATCAGTTATTATTATATGGTGTGTACTGAAAGCTTGCCGTGACAGTAGTCGGCTGATATTTGTTGACAAGGTGTGTGTGTGTGTAGCAGTATTTCGTAGCTTGGTTTAGTCGCGTGTGCGGTCATACATTAGGCGGTTTGTTCGTCAATGCAGAGAGGCGATATCCGATTTCTCGTATATACGTGCACGCAATTTCACTTTGACACTTTTCAATGAGAATCCTTTCAGTTTACTCGCAACTGGTCCGGTAGGAAGCGGAGGGAAGGGGTGGAAGGGGGTGGAAGGGGGGTGGAAAGCATTTGGGGGTTTGCTCCTATTTATACTATGGCGAGAGCATGTATTTGACATTTTGCATGTCGGCCGCAGTCAAAATAGATTTTCCTCGTGTGGTCCGGGCAGCAATGTGATTATGGTATTGTCCGACGTACAGCGAGCCTGGGTCGGATTCGTGACCTTCTCTGATTATTGATATACAGGAGAGGCGCGTATACATGCATATTCATAGGACAACCGGCATCAACGCAGTGCCCCCTCTTCGCTTTCTGCTGCATGTACTTTATTAGATTTAATCCTCGGGACACCGTAACGCACTCGTCCCTCTTACGAATCTCTTTGTCCCTACGTTACACCATGTACTTTTGAATCATACGTATTTCTCTCGCTTTCGAAGCACGAATTTCGAATCCCCGGAGAAATTTAATCCTTCGAGAGTGGACTGAATTTAGATTCTTTTTTTTTCTCATCAATGTTGTAAATTTATTTTAATAGCTTTACGTTCTTGAATTTTGTAGTTTACAAGAACGAGTTCCATTAACAATTCGTAACTATCAATCCAACGAGTGATATATTTTTTTTTCAAATACTGACAACAGGCAAAAAAAAAGCCGATAATAATTGAACCAAGCAAGAGTGCTGGTACTCTGTTGACAGTAACGAGCAAAGGTAGTCATGTGTTGCGGCAAGTTACACGTATCAATTCCCAGGCAAACTAGTTACACTCGGGGAATATCGCATTACGCAAGCACATGGAAAGTTCCACGGTGTCTACAGAATTCTCATGTTCTACCGTTGGCAGGCAATAATGAGGTCCTCGAAAAAAGCCTGCCGATCGGTATGTCAGAGACAGAAAGGAAGGGAAGGAGGGTGGAAAAAAGTTAGGTGTTAGTAAAAGTCGATCCTTACGAAGGATCGTTTTCTTGGCAGGTTCAGCCCCTTGGGTCACATATTGCATGCAAGGCGCGCGTGAATGCTCGAACACGTACGTACACGCATGTATCGACGCTCGTCTGATTGATTTAACATGGCTGGACTCGTTTGCGCTGCTAGATAGGAACGCGGCAGCCGGTGGCAGCGGTATTCGAGGGGTGATAAACGAATCGGACCCGGTGCTTCAGTAATTTGATTTTCCTCGTGCCCGATGAAGCGCTCCTCTCGTCTTTCCGCTTGCTCGTGTTTCCTGCACTGCTCGCTCTGCCGCTTGGCTTGACTCTGCTGCTAGGCTTCGGTGTACACACGCGGTCCTCCTGTATATCGATACAGTTCGCCGTAACTTCCGCTTACCAGTGGATCGAATACCACTACACAACCATCGTCGACCCCAGCGTCCCATCCATCGAACATTAGCCGGAAAAGTCCCGCTTTATGCCCGCGCACAACCCTTCCCTACTATCCTTCACTATCTATACTGATTTTCACCAACACGACTTGTTCCGCTTTATTGACCTTTTGTCGCACGCGCCACCGCCACATGTCACTTGGAACTGATTGCCTGAATTTGGACTTAATTGCCGGCCGCTGATGGAAATCGTGTCGGACACACGTAATCACCGTTCATGGTGACAAAACGTTATGATTAATTCTGCCAGTGGCCGCTGTGATTGCTCTCATTGTGATCCCTCTGAAATGGTATTAATTAGACCAGTTGAATTACTTGCTCTTATTAGGTGCGCCAGTAATGAAGTACTACGTGACACAGAAAAGTGTGAGTGACAAAATTTATTATACAATCCAGGACAAACCGGACAAAAAGAAATAACAACATTGAGATATCTCTTTCTACCCTTTTTTCCCTCGTCAAGCGATCCAACCCGACTCAATTCGTCACAGATAAGCTGAATGCGAAACCCTATCCGGTTACCCTCAAGTATGAAATCGTGACAGCGAAAGGGAATATCATATCAAGTTACTGACAAGTGTAGTACTAAATGTTCTCACCAGAGTGTACCAAACATGCGTGCACGCAACAACATCTGGTGCTTTAATTTACCATGGCACGTCTGTCGAGAGGGGGTGTAAGTGCGGAGGGGATGCTGGAAACGAGGAGGTAGTGCGTAGTATCCTAGAAGAGGATCATCGAAATAGTTAAGCTACAGTACATGACAGGACTGGCGTAAGAGGAGTCCAGGACGAGTGGAGTGCGCGCAGCAGGCTATCTCGGTATTAGTGACTGATAATAACGGGGAGCGCACTCGGACACCATCATCGGTGCGCAAGTTGAAGTTGCGAGTGTGTTGGCGTGGTTGTCGGTGTATTGCGTTAGCCGCAACCGGGCCCCAACACTCTCAACGGTGGGCAGCAGCCTCCACAAGGCCAATTATAAAACTTCCTCGTTAGGACCTAGACGAAAAAGTTTCGAGCGCTCTGCATTTCGGGATCCACCCTCTTCCTCTTCCTCTCCGCCCTCTTTCCGCCCTCTTTCCGCCCTCTCTTCAGCCTCTCGACCACTTGAAACGCACTGCTTCCATACGTGTACAGCGCGTTTAAACTATAAAAGCTCCAAACTACCGCGGCCAGAGTGCTTCCTGCGGTGTGTTGGTATGCATGCGCGAGCGCGCGCGCGAGTCGGCAGTTTCGTTGCAAACTAGATAGACCCCCGACGAATTTCCGACGCGATGAACGTGAAATTCTATCTCGACGGGCACTATCTTCATTTGGACCGGCGCTTTCAATCTAGCTCCGTCAAGCCGGCCTTGCGATTAATCGGCAAATTTTATGGCCGAAGTCGGTGAAACGAGCCTGGATTAACTTTATGTCACCCCTTCCACTATATTCTGAATGTCCTTACTGATTTATGTGGTTCAGACTATCCTTGTATAATTGCCAATTCCTCGAGAAATTAGTTCGACGATGTAGGATTTGGATGAGGCTCTTGGAAATTAGGGGATGAGAAAATGTTTCGATTATAATAAAAAGAAAATCACGGGTAGAATAATAGAGTTATCGATAGGATATTGTATTAGTTTATATATTATTTACTAGTTGTAATACCTGGCTGGTATTTTGTGTGTCTAGGGTGGACTTTTGAGGGTGGTTGAGGACACCCTCATAGTATTTGTTTTATATATATATTTACACAAATATTTTAGATACATATTTTGACTTTTATATATCAACATTTCTAATTCTCATTTATTTTAATTGACGAAACTCAGCACTTGTTAATACTACATTATTCCAAATCGCACACGAGAATGTAGACAAACAAAAGTTACTTAGAGCCTGTTTCCTTAAGCCGTCGAGACATTCGCCATCTACGACGCGCGTTGTCGGAGAATTTTCCTGGGACAAAGTTGAGCATTAGTAGAATCAGGACGTGCGGAGGGGTGCGGCGAAGGGTCATGAGCGTTCAGAGAGTATTGCGAGAGGCTCGTAATCCTTCTGAGTAAGTTTACAAATTGCAGTCATAAGTACTTCACGATTATCATACGCTATTTAGCGTTGCCACTGTGATTATCTTACAGTCAGTATTGCCATTTTGTTCTCGAAACACTGGCATTGCACTTCACTCCAACAATCTTCGAATAATTCAAACACGATACTCGAATTCGCAGGAATTTCAACACTCGCTATTTTATTTTATTCGTCGAATGCGCAATTCTCCATTCTTTTTCCGATAGCGAATTGGTGAACGATCGTCGTCCAATGAAAAAGCAATGACAGTAAGTCACAGGGGATGGAAGGTGCGTGGTAGTAATACGGAGTTCATAACTCAAATTTCAATTTCTTATTAAAAACTAGTATAAATCTTGGCCGGGGCCGAGCGGGCCGCCGCTTGAAAACATCTGGCGTTGTTTAATATCCAGGAGAAACGTTTCCGACTGGTATTGCGGTTGGTGGAGCGACGGTGTCGGCGCGACGGCGTGTCGGGGAAAGGGGAAGGGCACAACAAGTGTGAGGAAATAGTAACTTTGATTCCAGCTTTCTCATATCACCAGTAAGAAATGGAACAACGCTCTCGCCGATATTGTCCTGACGTTTATTAAAATTTATCGTCGCCTATATATAGCTTGCGAATTCATGCGCGCCGATGCAGTTTGCGAATTATTTCACAATGCAAACATTGCATTCGCAATGCGTTTGCTAGGATTCTCGATATTTGCCTTTCGATATTTAATCACGGCTTTTCCATACATTTTTTGGCCGCACGAAATTTTTCAAACAGTGCGGGCGAGCGCGCGCGTGCACGTTCTGAAATTTGAAGCAGCACGACCCTAGAGTCAAATGCGTCTTTGGGAATGTTATTTCGCGACCGTTCAAAGCAATCGTTCCCGTGTTATTTCAGCAGGCCGGAATTCCAGGCTTCGCCATTCGAGAAAACAGCCTGCCATTCCGATAGTCGCCTAGTCATCCGCGTGAGCAAACACTGTCGTCGCTCCTGTTTCGTTTAACCCTTGCTTTACGGAGAAATTGATTTGATCTTGTCAGGCTTACATTAGAATCTCCTTTTACCAAGAATTTCAACATATCATTTCATATTCGAATTCATTCACATAGAAACCATCGAAATTCTAGTCGAAATTTAATTACTTTAATCCCATAATAATTACTTCAAATCAACATTGACTTAATAATACAGTCTCACACCAAAGAGAATTAAAATCCCATTTCAAAGTGTGCTTCCACTATTTTTCATATAAAATCAGAAAAAAGCTCTTTCTATTCCAATATTGAACTTTCTATAACCGGATCGGAATTCTCGTCAGTTTAAATGAATCAAGCTCCGCTTGACTTTACGATCTGTAACATTTCCATTTGCATCTCCATCCTTTCAAACCCATTGTCAGTGGCGATAGGCCAATCGCGGATATTCCACCTCGACTGTCCGGAAAGGGAGAGTGTACTTTGATTAGTGGAATTGCGGGGAGCGTATTCGTTTAATTGCCGAAATTCAATTACTAAACCGTGCGTACAGCACGCGTGTGCCCTGGCTGGTCTCGCTCCTCTTTCATTGGGCATTCTGTGCCTGGTATGTGCTTCGCTCGCTTTAATCCTCGTATCAAGAGTGCCCGAGTTTCAGGTGTTGCGCGTCGTCGTTTCACGGTGTGTACACGTACGTGACCGTGGCGACCTCGTCGTCTCGTACACGATCACGTAGCGCGAACTTGATCTACCCTTCGGGTGATGCTGCAGCGAGAGAGAGAAAAAGAGAGAGAGAGTGTGTGTGGGAGAGAGAAAGCTCTCTTTCTGGCAGGCGTCAAAGCCTGATCTGTTACCAGAGAGATCACTGGAATGCCTGGAAACTTCCTAATTACTCCTAAGGTTTCCTCCTCCTAGGAGATAGTTGATCTTTATCCCGTCGTGCAAGCCCGTTATCCTGTAAGGAGATCAATTTTCCTTACTAGAACACTGTCTGCACTCAACTCCTTTAACAACCCCAGTTTTTCTGGTCTTTGGTTTAAGTTTGTTATGACGTTAATAAGGATTTTTTATTGATACTCTTTGATTGATATGAATTAAATAAATCAGAGGTGGATTAATGATGGATATTTTTGGGAGTTAAGTTTTAGATTGGCATTTGAAATTCGTAATGATAGGGTAGATTGGATGTAATAGATGTTCGATAATGTCGAAATTCTAGCTTTGAAAGAGCACCATGGATGGTTCAATTGGTCTTTTGACTAGTCGATAAAGTGAAGTTCGGGGGTAGCAGTGAAACCGCATGTCGAGTCCATCAGAATTGTCGGTGAAATAAACGAAGAACGTTGAGTGCAAATTTGTGGCGAACCTTGGAGCCTTCGGCGATCAGCTCTGACCGAAGGGAGAGCTTTTCATGGAGGGTGGTTTGAAGTTGAACGTTACAAAAGATCGACGATAGAATGTAATCGATAGTTGGAAAATTCGATGTTCGCTAGCCTTAACGGCAGCTAGATGAACAGCAGGAGGAAGTGGAAAGGACCGAGTGCCGTTTAAGGAAATTCTGATTGTGCGCGCGGCGAAGTTTAAGTGACGTGAGCGGAAAGTTTAAGTAATTGATTCCTCGGTTGGTGCGCGCGTTAGCTCATTAGCTTGAATTTTAAAGAGCCGCCGATTGATTCGCTTCTTCTTGCCTGGTTGTATGAACGACGTTCTCTTGCAAGCCTAGCTAAAGCCTGCACCATCATAATGGATAATTATTGCCTCCTATTGATTTTCCCTGTGCAATCAAACCACGTGACGGGCTTGCAAGCTCACCGCGTGCGTCTTTAGAGACGTCGCATCGCCGTCGGTTGCATCTGCCGCTGACAGATTCGGAGCACGTTCTCGCCCGCTGTTGCTCAAAAATTCATCGACAAGATCACACGAACATCCAACCCTCCCCTCGCTTTAATCCTGGATTAGCAACAGCCACGTCATATTCCTCGATAATTTCCACCTCGTCTCATAGAGAACGATCCCACTATTCCCTCTCGTCCATTCTTCCAAGTGACTGATGACGCTCGCAGAAGCCAATGTCGACGCTCCCAAGTAAATGTCAGAGTGGCTTTATTAATCGAATGGAAAGAAAACTCTTTCTCATCGGATGGAGGAGACGATTCAATCGTAAAAACAATAGAGATTTATAGACGTCTATGAAAGTCAACTTCAGACGACATTAAACTTACCGCAATAATGATCGAGAATGAATAAATCTCAGCGACGATTATTCTTTTTCCTTTTATTTCTAACATAAACAAAGACCTATAATTGAAATATCTAGTGAATGTCGAAATACTAGCATTCTCTACGTACATACAAGCTGTTACCTGTTTTCTGTACTCCGATAAATTCGATTGTAGTGTCCTTAATGAATCGGCATTGGGAAAGAATAGCCGTGTGCATAAATCAGTGGAGACAAACGGGAGAGGTCAGTCGAAGCAAGCGGGAAAGTGTTTACGCGTGAATCGGATTTTCAATGGTGAGGATAATGGGAGAATGTCGAGCGGGGGTACGCTTGCCATGTCACACGTGCGCGTAAATAAGGTCTAATGTATGAGCATAACAGGGTGCGCACTGTGGCGAGCTGCATATGTATGCCTCTGTGTGTATGTATAGGGAAAGTAGGATTGTGTATAGGTGTGCGCATACAAGGCAAATCTCGGTTGGAGAGAGGGCGCGTCGGATCGTCCAGTTTTCCGGCTGGAATGCAAAGTACATTCGGGCGTAAATCACGCGATAGAAACGGTCGGTAATTCATAGGCTGCCGGGCGAGCAGCCCACCGCTCGACGTAAATCGGCAAGGTTATGACAATGATTCAGCGCAGGTTTATGGCACTCCGTGTAATTAAGTCGTATCCGACGGGCATTACGCATGCAAACGTCGGGGGATGCCGGCTAGCTGTGCGCAGACCACGCGCGCGCGCCTGGGTCATTTACCGTTTATGATCGGATCACAATGTTCTCTGTCTTTCTTACTCTCTCAGTCCTCACTCTGTTGTAATAACTTGTATCCAGTATTCACATCCCTTCTAATGTTCGCCTCAATTTTTCATCCTTTATTGTATTATTTTACAAAGTCAAATAGTTTGTTAGGATGATTGTTTAAGGTTCTTTAACAGTATCTTCTAACTAGTATTTTTCTATCATATCATTAAACATAGAAAATATAATTGCTGTCTGTAAAAGAATGAAGCTGTGAATTGTTAGCAATTAGAAATTCTCACTTTGTCCTAATAACTTGTATTCAGCATTCACATCCCTTATAATGTTCGCCTCAATTTTTCATCCTTTATTGTATTATTTTACAAAGTCAAATAGTTTGTTAGGATGATTGTTTAAGGTTCTTTAACAGTATCTTCTAACTAGTATTTTTCTATCATATCATTAAACATAGAAAATATAATTGCTGTCTGTAAAAGAATGAAGCTGTGAATTGTTAGCAATTAGAAATTCTCACTTTGTCCTAATAACTTGTATTCAGCATTCACATCCCTTATAATGTTCGCCTCAATTTTTCATCCTTTATTGTATTATTTTACAAAGTCAAATAGTTTGTTAGGATGATTGTTTAAGGTTCTTTAACAGTATCTTCTAACTAGTATTTTTCTATCATATCATTAAACATAGAAAATATAATTGCTGTCTGTAAAAGAATGAAGCTGTGAATTGTTAGCAATTAGAAATTCTCACTTTGTCCTAATAACTTGTATTCAGCATTCACATCCCTTATAATGTTCGCCTCAATTTTTCATCCTTTATTGTATTATTTTACAAAGTCAAATAGTTTGTTAGGATGATTGTTTAAGGTTCTTTAACAGTATCTTCTAACTAGTATTTTTCTATCATATCATTAAACATAGAAAATATAATTGCTGTCTGTAAAAGAATGAAGCTGTGAATTGTTAGCAATTAGAAATTCTCACTTTGTCCTAATAACTTGTATTCAGCATTCACATCCCTTATAATGTTCGCCCCAATTTTTCATCCTTTATTGTATTATTTAACAAAATCAAATAGTTTATTAGGATGATTGTTTAAGGTTCTTCAACAGTATATTCTAACTAGTATTTTTCTATCATACCAATAAACAAAGAAAATCTAATTACTGTCTGTAAAAGGATCAAGCTGCGAATTCTTATCAATTAGAAATTAAATGAGTGGTGACGACTTAACAGTATGATGAATGACTTATTTAAACGTCCACTAGTATTTTTGGCACACACGTGGTTAACAAAATGTATTTTTTCAAATTGCAGGCCTGGCTCTCTGCTCGACTGACACAGTTGCGGTGGGAGGACACTTCGGGATCGGCCTCACGGAGAGGAGGAGTAAGTGTTTCCACGGTTTTTAATTTCGTCACATAACGAGACTGTAATTCATAAAGACTGCAGCTCGAAGCGGTGCGCGAGCACGGCGCCGAGCGGGCTTTCTTTAACGAGGACATTAAAGCGCTTTCGTGTCACGACGAGTCTGGCGTATATGCACTCCACCTACTTCAGCTCCACCTACTCTCGTTCTCTATCTCTCTTTCTCTCTTTCTCCCTTTTTCTATTTTTCTACCTCGCCTTCGAAACATCGGTTAGACACACACGTACACGCGTGTGCGGTTCTAGGTTGGCACTCTTTCAAATATTGCTTAATTTCGCGCTCGTTAATTAGGACGCTGCGATCTCGACACATTGTAGACCGGTTACGAGGGTGTGCACTCGTCTCTTTGCACCTGGAATCATCATTAGAACACAAAGTCAAAGTGATCATTATATTATTACTGTCTCTAATTCGACGAAGAGAATGATTTAAATCCATGCATTTCGTATATGTGATTCTATAAGTAGTCGATTACGTAGAATCGACTAGAAATTAATTTCACTATGAAACAGATAATGATTTAATTAATAAGTTCAACTTGCTTGGTTACAAACCTACGAGAATGTGACTTGAAACACTACTATCGGTCGATTTAATCATTACGCGACGTAAGAACATACACTTAGCGACTTGAATTAGAAGGGAAGGAGAATCTCATTCAGTTAGGCATTCGCTGAATTACCCGTGCAAACGTAAATGTACGTGTACCGTTGCGTATCCTCTGTGAGAATCGGGATCTCGAGAATAATCGGTGAGGAGGTGTGCTGGAATCTTTGAGGCGCGATAATTAAATCGTGTATGTTGCGCAGTGTAACGCGCGAGGGCCCATTAGATGCTCGCAGCGCGATGGGCCAAATCTCATTAAGCCGGTAATGCCGTTGTTGCCCTTAAAATCTATTTGTAAGCTGCCGCGGAAGTTTGAAACAATGGAAGAACCTTGGCGCGTGTGAGAGAGAAGAAGAGAGAGCACAAGTCAGTGAGTGCCAAGCCTCGAAGAACAGATAAGAGCTCGCCGGTCGTCGGTGAACTTAACGAAAACTCTCTCTTGGCAATTTAGTGTTGCGGGCCATGCGGATCCATTACCCAATGCCAAGCAAGCACCACTACACTTAATTACACGACTGTCAGGATCATTAGCATGCAAATGCCAGCAGGGAATATAAGTTTCATCGGGCGACGCCTTGCCAATTTTCAGCCTGGCATTCGTGAAAGAGAAAGAAACAAACGGCATAAGTAATCCCCCAGTGGTAAATTCGAAGCGACCAAAATGAATTCCGATAGTCGCTTTGACACCCTCGAGGAATCGAATTAGCTTCGCTGGTCTTCGCTTGCTGAGAATATCGTTAATCAGGCTTTACCGATAATGGTCGTGTTTCCAAGCGTCGGTATCGTTCGATATTTCCTTTATAAAGCCTTATAAGTACTCGGCTATCTCTAAATTACCAAATATTAATTGCAGCGGTATTAAATAGCGATGCGAGACCTCGGTGTTTGTCCCTTGGGAGCGAGGGATGATATACAAATGTACACACTTCCCTTAATGAGAGAGACAGAGAGATGGAGATAGAGTGGAAGAGGCTGTCTGCCGGGTTCAATGAACGAGCCGCGAGAGGAGCATTCTTGTCGATGCGATCTTCCCAGCTGGATTTGCAACTTGTCTCCCTGAGGGGAGTCGCCAGTCAGCGGGTGTAAAGGGACATTGCTAATGAGCACTTTAAAGCTAAACCTTGCGCCAGCGCGCCCACCTTTCCGTCGTTTCTGAGCGCGAAACTCGTTGACCCCATTCTCGCGCGGCTAACCCCCGCAATTAGAATGTCGAGTTCGAACGCGAGAGCGCATTTCGTGTCAATTGGACTTGCCGAGGGGATTAAAAAGTTGCTAATAATACAATAAAATCCCCACGCTGCACTTGGCGCCGCCACTCACGCGGAGCGACCTTTGTCCAACCGTTCTACCTAGGGAATTCCTACCGTCATTCCTGCTTACCATTTGCCCTCTTTTCCCTACCATTTATTCCGAGTTCATGGATAATACTAATAAATTGTAGCATGTTTGGCAAATAATTACTTTATACACCGTCTATTGAATTTCCAGGCTAACAAAAGCCTCGATATTACAGATTGCACTCGTTCTTTTGACTCGACCAGGTTTTTTTCAATCGACAATTCAGTCGGCGTAGTTTGAAAGTCTAAGCTCGACGTTGCGCCTGATTAGGCGAAGCTCGAATTCCCTATTAACGATGGGATCGATAGCCCTAATGATAATTAGGCGCTATCGCTATCCAGTGGCTGTATGCACCCTATATGCATACATTAACCCTACCAGGGCTGACAATCAGTGGCGCAAGGGGGCACACACTGATTCATGGAAAATTTCTAGCAGCCTCTCACCAACAGCCGTATACTCGTCCCTGGCAATACCGTCCTTAATTCCGCCCTTAATTAAAGGTTATCATAGAGCCCTTTCGTCATCCGGGCGACTAGCTACCCGGCAGCTTCCATCCCCCTAGCGAAATTATGCTTAGGCCAATTACAAGGGTTTGAGCTGGGATAGTGAGTCCCATTAAGTCTGCTATTTCCCCTAGTGCTAATCCATCGCCGGCACTGATAAGTAGTAGTACTTCCAAACTGATCCCTCTCTCATTATAACCGAGGGTTGGGGGGAGGGAGAGTACGCCAGCCTTTTACGAGTCTCCATCATACAAGTCCTCTCTTTATTCATCGCATTCTTTATATCACTCTTCTCCCGGCGTTCTTTCCAGTGAGTAGTCTCACTTGGCTTTCATTTCGCTCCTGTCTTCACAGGAAGTGCAACCGGGTCGACCCACATTCCCCGACAATGGCCGTACTTTACCTGGCTGCACACTCGGGCGCCGTGCGCGCGTTGCGCGTCTCAATCGTCATCACCCACCCTCTCCTCTCTTCTCTCTCTCTCTCTTTTCTCTCCCTCCACACCTCTTCTCTTTTTCAGGTCAAGTTTTTGATAAGCCCCGCGTCTCCCGCATGATTCACGTCCTATTTGCCGCGCATCGATCTCTTTAATTAGGACGCAATGCTTGTCACTGCCTCGCAAAACGCAGGAATCTTTTTGTCACTGGATGACAGGGCTTCTTTCGAGTGAGTGTTGAATGTGAGAGAGAGAAATTCGAGAAAATTACTCTGTCTTGAATTAGTTGACTTCGAATTTGTATGATGAATAGTATATCGCATGGATTCATGACGGAATTGAAAGACATTACTTTTATGTCAGATCCTGTCGAACGTTTCCTTTATTCATTTCTCCTCTTGAAAGAATCTAATCTGATTTCGTCGACTGCGTTTTACGTAACCCTGGCGAGATGGACTTTCGAAGAGGCGGAAAAGGATAAGAAAAGCGTCGGGCATGTGCAGCACGATCCTTAGCGCTTGAATACGCGCTCTGATAAAGTGTACGAGGATCCGTTGATTAAAGAACTCTTCCATCATTCCCTCGCTTTGCCAAGGTTGTGTACGACTGCGATTCGTGGCTGATGCAAGCTTCCGAGAAATAATCAGGGTGTTCCGAGAATGTCGTAAATGACTACAACCATCTTTTATAGAATGGTGCAGGGTTCTACTAGGCTATTTTCATAATTCTGACTTGCTCTTACTTTTAAAAGAATATCATAAAAATTGTATGCTAATGCATACACAATTTTTCCGAGTTTCAAGCCACGCCTAGGAATTTTCGGAACACTGGGTATATCGGGGCAGAGTGCCAGTGAATTACCGTGGCTGACGGGATCTTCCTCTTCTTCCTTCGTAAAGTAGACACGGCCGATTTCGTTATCTCCTCGGCGTCCTTCTTTTCACACGGGTCGAGCCAGCTGATGCAAGGAAGCTCGAGTTCGGCCGGTTTGCACGTCGAAAGCCACTTTCAAGATCGCGAGGACGCCGTCGTCGCGACTCTTATCAAGAGCACCGCGGCGTTCTCGAGAGTGAGAAAAAGGACTACGACGACCAACGATGAACAGAGAGGATCGCAAAAGGGGGTTGGCGACAGCGACGGTGGCGTCAGTGGGATTTCGGATAATGCGTCGTAAATTGGTCCCTTTTTGCTGCGTCCGCAGCCTCGTTCGACAGGAATTTATCGCTGCATTAATTTGACATTTAATTTTCTGCGATGCGTACCGTCGAGAGAGGCCCCTGCCAATTTGGCAGTCGCCGCGAGAGCCACCATACCAATTTCTCTCTCATTCACTCGCGCACGTATACTCACACAGACGAGTATCATCTGTGTCAGAGAATGTGGTGGGAACATGGAGCAGCAACCCCATGGCTCCGCACATCCATCCAGGAATTATATCGAGGCGAATTCGTTGGCGACAATTTGTTTGCCGTGCAATTTCGACCCCTCTCACGGCTTTCGTGTATTATCGATATAATTGGCCGGAACGACCTACTCCCGCCGGATTTCACTGCCAGTGCTTTACCTTTCCCCTCCGATATTCTGCGCCGTCGCTCTTTTTTTTATCGTCCTTTTGGAGCGGAATAACGCCTAAGGACTTTCTTAACAGTGATAATTAGGCTTTACTACGGAATGTGGGGTTCCTTGCTTGCAAGGGTGCGATATCAGCACGACTCGATTCCCTTTCTTCCTTGGGAATCCCCTTGGGCATCGAAATATAGGGCTGTTTTGGTCGGTTAATGGTAGGAAAATGGTTTCGAGTTCACGGGTTTTACGAAGGAAATTCGTAGGTGGTAAGAAAGGGTATTTAAAGATTTAATTGAGACTCGGTGGAATAACCAATCTAGCGATGGGAATTGAAAAATTTGTTTAAAAAAAATAGTAAGATTAATAGATTTTAGTATTGAGATATATTAGCCATTATTTTGAATACTAATAAATAATAGAAAAAATAGCAATTGGTAAACAGTCATTTATCGTGACACTGTAAATAGACGAGAGAGAGAGAGGATTTCTCGAAGTTCATCTCGGCCGAAGTCTATTTCCGGCGTCTCTACAGGGAGTAGTGATCATCACCGGAGTAGTACATCGTTAAAAGTTTACGCACTGCAATGTGGAGCAAACTCACATAAGGATGGGCTAGTCTCGGGCGAGCTTCGGTACTCTATCGAACCCAGCGCACGTACGACACGTCCAGACCGCCACCGCATTGCCTTCGGCTCGGATCTGGCCGGGTCCGATTGTCATTTTAATTGAGTTTTTAAACGTAAACGAGGCAGGCCATTTCCGGAATTGAAATGAGCAAGAAGCCGAGCAACAAATCCGGCAAACAACGAAACGAAGAGATTCAAAGGCTCTTTCTGAGCGCTCTCGCTCGCGTGCAGCATCCACCAGCGTAACGGAAAGGAAGTCAAACTTCGTTAGCGGGAAGCGTTCGGGCGCTGGTTGGCCGGCCGGGAAAGCTAGTGAAATTGTTTCCGCGATAAAATAATGAACGTGTTTCATTAGCTCGTAGCAAATGCAATTCCGCCACGAGGAATAGTTCTCGCACCACTACCACTACTAGTACAGCGCCGCGCTTGAAAATTGCTACTTCGAATTCCGTGGAACATTAAGCGGGCTTTTCCATACTATTATTCGTCGGGGTAAACACGCGGAAGAAAAAGGAGGAATTTGAAAAAAGCCACGTCGATTTCAGCCAAGTTCGACTTTATTTAGAGGTTCATTACTAACTTCTTTATCAAAGTATAAGAGGCCTCTCTCTCTCGTTCAACTTTTCTCGCGACGGCATAAATATTAATGGCGACACCGTCCAACTTTCATCGTAAATTAAGTGGTAAACTAGACGACGTTGGGAGGCGTGAACAGTGGGAGGGTGACCGGGGCATTCATCTACGTAATATGATTTCGGGGAAACGCGTGCGCCTTTATACCGCGGCTTCATTGTTGATTTGATGAAGTTCTCCAACGCAAACACGAACTCATAGACGCAGATCCGAGGTCGAAGAGGAGAGCGGAAGTGCTCAAGAAAGAGAGTTAGGAGTGGGCGTACATTGGATGGAGGAAGAGGAGAAGAAGGTTGGGGGTCATTCACGAAATCGGGACAAGCCGAAATTCCGCGAGATTCCGCAGTCAGCAAGTAGAAGCCTTCAGAAATGGAGCACAAGAAGGTCGGCGAAGGGCTTGGGGAGTGAGTAGGGCGAGAAGAAGTGGGAACGGAAGAATAGAAAGTCCTTGAAAGTTCTTGGCGAAGCACACACAGCGGCAAACTGCTGAAGCACAGCCGAAAACCGAGTGAGCCAGTTGCCCGCTCTTCGTACCAAGCAGCAGCACGACGAAGAAGAAGGCTTTGCACGCCCGAAATTATTCGAACCGGAAGCCACCAGTCAAACGGATGCATGGATGCAACTTGGTCGCAATGATCGTCGCGCAAGCCCGCGAACGTGATCCCAACTTGACTCAGCTCTCCCGGAAATTCCTGCCACATTTGACGATGTCCTCGATATCCTGTAGGACTTCGCTTTGCTCCTAACATTTTTTGGCAGGCTTGCAAAGAATCAGTCAGAAAACCACCCTTCTTTGAAGGAAGCCCTCGAGAGACGCAAGAAACCAACAGATCGAAGCACACGTGTCTTTCTTGCGGCATTCGCTTGAATTCCTTTGAGCTTCCAGCGATAATCTGATCGACGCGAGCGGGAAATGAAACGCGTCCATTTGAATCACTATTCTCAATTCTACTTCTATTCGATGAATATTATATTATCCAAATATAGAGAAATTTTGGAATCGTTCATGCATAATTCGAATAACTAAATCATTTATAACTATCGTTTATACAACACAGTAATATCTGATAACAGTGATTCAAAGGCAAACTCATTCTCTGATCAGTTAACGGATAAGCGGCAATTGGAGTTATTCGAAACATCGTTAACTTACTTTGTTAATGTATATTAATCATTGGTCGTAAGCGCAACAGTATGAAAGGATGTCCCGAGGCTGGCAAGGCTGTTTATGAAAGGAGGTTTATCCATAGGGGGAAGGTCCTGAATGCGCTTACAAGCTGAAGTTTCGAAGATAGGACGATGCGCGCGGCCCCACTCGTGCGATACTGTTATTGTAGGTGTTGCGCCAAAGTTATGGAGTGGCTCCTGCGATATTGTAGCTTGTTTGCGTAAGTGACAACCTGACAATAACAGTGAATTACGCGGAGAGAGCCACCGCCGCCGCCGCTGCCTCTACAAAACTTTATCGTGGAATTCGGCCGAGTGGAGCGTCGTCGCAAGCGTCGCAAGCGTCTTCTCACGAGTGCGCCTTGGTAATGCAAAGTACCACTTTTGCACGTGGCACATCTTTCGCAGGGATTCACCGAGCAATAACCAATCGAAAGTATAAAATAGACTAAGAATGGATTGCAAAGGAAATGTTTAAGATCGACAATTTCAATTAAGTTGAACGACGATATTCCAGTGTGCAAATGCGTGTGTAATAATGAAGGATTCTGATTTCGTAAGGCACATATGCTATTATTTATATTAGCGTTCTTCGTTTAGTCGAAGAGATAAAAGGAAAGGGTGGAAAACTCTTCTCCCTTTTTTCTCATCCTTGACTTCTTCCTCAGGCGCCGCGAAATTGCTACAACCTTTACGTTTCCTCTCGTGCTTTTCCTAACGCTTGCCCTCTCACTCACTCACTCACTCTTTCTTCCCCTCTCGTTTTCTTTCGCCCTTTTTTCCCGCTGGCTCTTGCTCTCTCACTTCCTTCCTTTTTTGCGCCCTCCTCCTCCTCCTCCTCCTCCTCCTCCTGGCGTCAGCCGTCGGATTAAATCACGCTTTATCGTATTTTCCGTGGTAAATGAGAAACGGATGAAAGCGGAACGAAGCCTGCACGAGAGACGAGGACCTTCGGGAAACGGGAGGAAAGGGAGCGAGAGAGACGGAGAGTTCGTCAGGGCAAAGGTAACATCGTGATACTGCAGGTGGCCGGTAAAGCGAGAAGGAGTACCGGCTGCCACTGCGACAGAGAAATCAGAGGGTGGATCAACAAATTCCTTGATTCCCTATTTGCTCCCTTAATAGCTAATTAAGGGGACATTAAAGGGCTGACGAGATACGCGCGTGTGCTTATTGCAGCCTTTATTAAGTTCCAGACAGCGATCGGAGCCTATAAACTTGTATCATTTTGTAGTAATTACACCGAGTGCTCTTCTTAATTGAGAAGGTCTCAATTAAAAGCACAATTGTCAGTGGATAGTCGGAAAGTAGAGTCGGTGAAATTTTTTCGCAATTTTTTCCCTCGCCATCGACAAGGGCCTGCATTTAAATCCGACGACATAGGCAACCAGTGCGCGCATCGCGAGGGGAAACGCGAGAATCCGGCGATAATGGGATGCATCCGCGGGCGAATCCATGCATTGCAAATCCGATAGGAGTTTTACGGGTTAAATTTGAATTTTGATTAAGCGCTTACCCTCCTCTCGAAGCGGCCACCACTCTCCCCCCCACCTTTTTTTACTAACACCCATGGCTGGCCAGTCGGAGGACCAGCGGGGTGAGGTGGCGAATAAAACTGCTTGGGTGCCAATTTTAATTAATATTTATTACGTAATCCAACCGGGAGCTATTATGATTTCGACCACTCTTACAGTGTGCCACTCGCTATTTATTCGCCGTGCGCTCAGTGCACATCGCTTAAATTGAAACGTGCGAAAGCCACGGCGATATATCATCCGCGGCTTCTTTCTCTAATGGCTTTTTCTAGTCACCCTGCGAATGAATGCCCGACGAGAATTCGATTATCTTCTATTTTTCAACGCGACCTTATTGCCTGACAAGCATTTCCACTGACTTTTATGAGTATTCGTTAGGAGAGGAGTTTATAATCCTGAAATACATAATCAGGTTATTACTGCCGGATTCTAGAGAATTGGGGCGGACTGAATAGTATTGCATTTATGGCTATGTGTTTGCCGTTCTGTAGAAGGTACTTATGACCGAAGTACGTAAACGTGTTCTAGAGTCAGGTTCATATACCAAACCCATTGTTTACGTGGTGTAGGCCTGAAACTTCTTACTCTCGAACAAATCTGCTCATTGTGTAGGGAAAAGGCAGTGGTAGCTCTATTATTACACTATTATAATGACAAATTGCACAATTTTACATCGAATAATTACTGTTTATTACAGTATTATAGTAACAACTTATAAAGTTTGTATTTTAATAATTATACTAGAATGTATTTGAGATCAGCTAACAATGTCTTAAGGATTATATTACCAAAGTAACGTCTTATAATTGTCCGAGATACAGCATTGTGGAATCTTGCCTCCTTCCAGCCTGTTTCATGAGGCCTGTGAATTGGTTGAGTTTCCGGGAATAATGTACCTTGCGCGCTAGTATACATATATACATACAGATGCAGTATCCCATTGCCATCTCAGCCAGTAGGAAATACGAGGGAGAGAAATAGCAGTGGGGTTGGTGTACAATTAAAGTAGGCCGCGTGTCTCAGTAAAAGGAGCATCGCAACGCCAGGGGAACAACTCTTTCAAGATAAGAATGTGTTCCTCTCCCTTCTCTGGCTGCGTATCATGTATCGCTGACTGTTTGTACCCTGACATTCCCTTTGGGATGCCGAGGAATAGTGGCCCCAAAAGAATACCTGAACCTGGTCTAGGAGAAAGAAGAAGCCACATAAAACCGTAGTCAAATTTCTTTACTCGAACTGGGTCACGCTTGTTACACGTTCGATTGATTTACACCATTCCACGGACGCTTTTCTTCGCCGAGCTGTGCACGTATCTTTCGTACTTGGTGCTCGCTTTTCACGACTACCTCGTCGAAACGCTCGAGCTTCTTCGTACCTTGCTCGTCGCATTGAAATTGTTTCAGTATAGACAGCCTCGCTTCAACTATCGCTCGCTGATAGAAGTCAAGACCGATTTAAAGAGGTGCTTGATTCGAGCTCGGATTAAACGCCATTTCTTCTCAACTAATGAATCATTTCGTCCGGGAACTCCTCTTTTGACCGATCGTAAATTCTTTTTACTAGATGCATTCATGGATACTGAAGTCATTGGTGCATTCTGATTCCTGCAGCTCTTTATCCGATAGATGTATTTCATTTGAATACTCGAAGAAATAGTTGTCAGTAATAGGATTTTTTTATTGTTAAATAAATTGACAGAGTGGTGAGAGTAAATTTCAAGCTCTTAAATCGCCATGCGTGTTTACCAGCCTTTCAAGTGGCCCGGCAAAGTGGTCCATTTGATTTCGAGTTGCCAGTCAATTTCGCAGCCTCACAACCGGCTTTCTTTCTTTCCCGCCGTTACTTGCTGCTCGTTTCACGTCCCAGTTCGATCCTTTTTCGCGCCCGGCCTTTTTACGGGAACAAAAGAATTGGCTGCAGACCTCAACGAGCACCTTCCTCACCATCCGCTTCCGTGCTACAGAGACAAAAAAGTCCTGACATGCCGCGACGCCAGATCCTTTTTCTTTCTCTCTTTCTCTCTCTCTCTCTCTCTCTCTGGCTGTCCTTTTCTATTCGGCTCTGCTTTCCTTTTTTTCACCGTTGAGTGACGCATTGGCACCAAATACGTAGATTTCCGCTTTCCCCGATTAACCATTGAATTTCGGCTGTTCCAGGCCGTTGAGCCGTTGCAACTTAGCCGATGCCAGTGACGATAACGCTCGTCGAGAAATCACCGAGCCAAATAAGGGATCGAAATGATTATTGTTTATTTGATTTACTTTTATCAGATTTTTATTACTGGCCAGTGGTCGAATATGGCTTAATAATGATCGAAGTCTCTTTATCGGTTTTCGATGATATCACAGTTTCATCATTCTAAAGAACAATTTTTATCTTTGTATGTACCTTCAGTTTTGGTGACTAATTTCTTTAAGAATTATTTGTACCTTGGCCTAATTTCTTTTACATTATGTCTTTTCTTGGTGAATGAAACTTGTTTAAATCTAAAAATCGACTTAATAATTAAACATAAAGAAAACAGTCGTAGAAAACTGTAGGCAGTTAGTCTGAATTGCAAGGGGTTATTTCTGATAGGCAGTATGGTGTTTTCTCGATATCCACTTTGCGGTAGAGCAAGGGAAAAGTTTCCGAATGAGGGGGAAAGCTTGCCGGATGATTTATTATAGCGCACCCCCCTTCGAGTTTCGACATTCCCTGGTTTCGGATCATATGTGCCTGTAGTACACAAGAACCGTAATGCACAAGTTTGGCTTTCTCCAAGGAATTGGAGATTTTTCGCGACTCATTCTAACAAGCGGCAGAGCCCAATTCGACGCTGACTTGGGGAGTTGAAGATGAAAGGGGTGGTTCGAAGGGTGCTCTTGTAAACGGAATTTTCTTGTAGCGAATCCATCGACACCGACGTATACCATGTAGTCCCATCAGCTTCGGTTCAGCATCAAGCTTGGCTTTGAAGTTAGTTCCGAGCACGTAGCCGGTATAACTTTCAAGCAGGCCAACTATTAATATCGCTAGACCATCCTGTTTTCACGCGGAAGACTGACGACAAGCACGCAATAACACGCATCGTAAGTTCCGCGGTGTCTTCGTGGATCATTTATAATCATTGGGATGTGTCATTTATAGGTTATCTTCTGGCAGGAATTTTATTTTATCCATAAGAATTGTTTCGATTTATTTCGTATTAAAATAATCAGACTAGACTTTTCTAGAGGATTTAGAATTGGGAAGCGCAGTTTCGAGAAAGTCATATTTTCTCTAATCCACGATGCCATTATGATAGGAAGAGTCACTGCCTCGTGAAGTCGCAAAGTTATATACCTACGCGGCGCCACTTATTTGTTTTCACGGTGCGCCGGCACGGAGCTCTGGCCATCAATATTCATGAATTCAAGTACATAAAATGACTCGTGTGAGCTCTGTTATCGGGCAGCTTGGTCAAGTCGTTGATATTCATGAGCACGTATTATAATTTATGCTAGTCAAACGCGTGACGGTTGATCGATCATTCAGGACCAATTACGCGGAGTGCCAGTGAAGCGACTATTCCAACCAATGTCCCGTCACCACATAACCTTACCGACATTCTTACGAATAGTTTTATGGAAAATAATTCCACACGGAAAACCATAAAGCAGCAATTTCGTTGAATAGTATTAGAATCATCCTGATAAAGTATCAGCAATTGCATCCGTTTGCTACTGGTCGTAGAGCTCTTCAAGAACGAAACTACTTTGCGTCATTTTACCGAAGCGAGCGGATAAGAGGAATTCGAATAATTGCAGCCGCACTTCCGAGTCAAAGATAGGAGTTTTAGTGGCTGCACTTTATTGCATAGTGTTCTGGCCGATGGCTTCAGCATAAAAGTAGACTCACCGTCGACGTATAAATCTAGTCGTCTCACCTTAATCTAGTCCCGGTACTCGCACGAGCGGTTTCATGAGGCGCACCAAGTGAATTCTGGTTCCATTCTAAATTAGATTCGCGCGCGCGCGCGCGAGAACAATTCAATTACCAGCAATTAATAGGTAAATCCACTTGACAAAAGAGCATTTGCTATAGAAGTTTCTCAAGGTCTGAGACAGTTTGCAATGAAAGACATTGGTGAAACGACTCCGCTGCTCTTTTCTGGCCCGGCGATCGTGAAAAGCGGCAGAGATATTCCACGGGATCGCGTCTTTCCAGGTTGGCCTGGAAAAGTGAGCGAGACTTTACAGGCACTTCAGAGCGATAAGTGGCCTTCCGAATATTTCTTAGACGGCACAGCAGTCGACGCTAGAAGAGGGCGTCGGTGTGTTGTAAAGCACGTTAAAAGTTTCGACGTCGCCGCGATTTATTCATTCGGCGAAGAGAAATCCCGGGCGGATTGAAAACGGCCGACGATACCAATATTTTTTCATCTCTCCTTTCGAACTTTATACACATTTCTCGACGAGTCCCTTGAATTCTCCGCTCTCTCCTCCCATTGTTGTGCTCGCAGTGCGCACTGGAAACTCGAAAGAAAAACTCCTGCGCTAGCTAACCTTTATACGTCCTTTTCAAGTTCCCCAATTACAAGCAAGACCCTCCAGAACCCTCCAAGTTTCATTTCTGGATCTGACACAAATCATTTCTTGGCGGATTCCACCCTTTAACAACTTTCCTTTAATGTACACCAAGCTACTTTCCGCTGAGATAATGGAAAAGACTGTTTTGTTAGCAGAGGAAAGTTAAAGCAACACTCTACAAATATAAGCTAATCTTTTTTTTTTCATTTAAAACAATCGTAATTTCTAAACAGTAATACAAAATCAATATTACTTTCAAATTCACTGCTGGTACTTTCTTCTTGTATTCCAACTGAAAAAACATGATTTCGATTATATCGGAGTTCCCTTCTGCTAGTCACCATCAGAGAAGTACATTTCTTATTCACGATCTCAAACTATCAAGGAACTAGTCTAAGTCTGCAATCGGAGATCGAACTACCGTGTCGATTGATAGACGAGTGGTCTCACAGAGAGGAAGCAGTCAGTGTGCACGCTCCATCAGAATCATTTAGTCGTGGAGTCTCTGACAATGTGTATCGATCGCGGCCCAGTAATCTCGAAGTTTCGGCCTCTTTGTTTCGAGGACGAATACGCGTCGGAGTTGGCCGCACCCTCCGGGGCTAGTCGAGGGGGTGGCGGAGGCGTCGAAGGGGGTTGGAAGAGAAGCTGCCGGTATCAGGCTTGAACTCTGCTTGAATGAGGGAGGATTTCGGAGTTCAAAAGGATCACAGTGTGCAAATAAACTTGATACCGGTGGCGGCGTCGGCGTTGGCGTCGGTGGCGGCCTGGAGAAGAGGAGTGGTCCTCTCCAGTGAGCGCCTTTCCTATCCGAAGTGCCTCTTCCACTACTCGAGATTTCAGCTCGCTCGCGCGCGCGCCGCCTCCGGACCGATATCGATTTCGCTCGCCCGAGTAATGGAATTCCGGAGTCAAATTTATGAGCGGCTACTCGATCGTCCGGAAATCCCCCGCTGCCGCCGCCGCCTCCGCCGCCGCCGCCTCCCGGTTGCACGACCACCCCCGCTATGAGACTGGAAGACTTGGTCGACTGCTAGCTCGACCAGGTTGCCGGAAAAAAAAGTTACCGAAAGCCCGCTACGTCCAAGAAGCAAGAAGATACTCCGAGACGTCTTCTCAACCCCTTCAACTACCTTTACCGCGGCACGCTCATTGGTACTACTTCTGTTCTGTTTAACTATTTCCCGCAACCCAATATAGAACGGCGGCGTCGACTATCCCAGTAGAGACTTTCCGATTTGAATCTCTCTCCTCGAGCTCGTCGGCAACTTTAACGAAGATTATTCCTCGTTCCTAGCTTTCGCCCGAAGGAACTCGCCAACTTCCCTTCTTCTTACTTCTGACGATCGTTCCTGTTACCCTTTCGTTACTAAAAAGGTCTGACGTTAGTATTGTAGTATGACTTTGATGACTTATTTGGCTAGATTTAATCGCGCTCCCTCAGAAAATTAGGCTACTGTCAGCATTCAATAAGGTCATTCGTGGTCGCTTCGGTAATCTCGGAGCATCCGTTCGTTGATTTACCTTACGATCAGGTAGTTAATTCCGCTCATAAGGAAGTCGACAGCAGAGCCCAGCGGAATGTTTGTCGACGGAGGAAAGGCCAATCAATTTCAATGACAATTCGGCACAGGCTAACTGGGGATTCGTTAAATTAAATAGTCATGAGGGTAAACAGAGAGGTATACGTATTCAGGGAAATTCCAGTGTTATTCATGAGCTACTTATTCACCGCCTCTGAAATCTCTGAACATATGGATTTCCACATGCACATAAATATATGTCACATGTGATTCGTGTGTGGTGGATATAACACAGAGCTTAAAAATGGCAGAAATGAGACGTGTCTCATTATAAATCCAGCCGCGAAGAAAACGCAGAGGGATATAAACGGTTGTGTAAAAATGGCGTTCAAAGCTTGACAAAACATTGCACCGATATTTGTTTTTCTCTTTTGTTTCGCGAAAAAAGTGTATTAGATTTTTTCAAATACAAGATGAATCGTTCTATCAAAAGGACCAAAGTATCCCAGGCAATTTGTCATTTTAATACAGCTCGTATTCATGCACTAATATCATAGAAAAAAAAGGGTGCTTAACCAAGCGACGATAGCGCACGAATTCCACATCTGCTTTAAAACTCATTATCGGAGATAGAAGTAGCGAGGTTGGTCCGAGGCCCCTTGTAAAACCGCAATTAACAGGTTATCGATTGTCATAGCCACTCGTTTCAGCGGTCACTGTTAAATAATAGCCTTTTTTTCTTAATTCATGCTATTCGCTCTTCGACCTGATGTTCGCCTCGTCGAGCGCCATATTATAAAAGAACCGCACTATCACATTCTTTCATCATGCACACACGTATTCATTCACCATTATCTTGATCTTGATTCTATTTTCTCAGATTTATTTCGTCACCAAATCCTATTTCACCGTAACCAACAAAACGCTGCTAGCAGTTCTAACCTCGACGAAAGTAATACGTGCAGATTTTTCCCGGTTACGAGGCGACACAGGCGAGAACAGCAGCGCCGCTCGTTGGCGCTCGGCGAAAGCGTGTTCCGTGTAACGGCGATACTTGTTAGCACGGCACATTCGATGTAATTTTTGCCGCTCGTTGTTAACTCTAACGATTTTCGAAATTAACGAGTACCGGTCGGTGTGCGCGCGTGTGTGTGTATGTGTGTGTGAGTGTAACCAGCAGCGAGCAAACGACGCCAGAGCAGAGCGGAGCCAGACACGACTGTTTTTCTTTGGTGGCGCTTTAATCACCGGGGCGCTCTTTATTAAGCGTTGCATTTTGCGCTCATCCCGATTTTCGATCGGGCGTCGGCGGCTATACGCGTTGTCCCCTGCATGGCGTCCCATCGGAGCCATTTGCATGGCAGGTCCGACAAGAGGCGGGGCATTGAAATTTCCAGTGGATTATTGGGCGCACTTTTCCGGATTCCGCTGATACCTGCCAAATTGACACGGCCCAATTAGCAGGCGCCCGCCGGCGGAATATGAATGAGTAGTTTGCGCGCGATAAACGAGCGTCCTGTGGCGGTTACGCTAAAATTACACTAACGCCATTCGCTATGGCTGGCCCTTCTCCCTTCTCCCTTCTCCTCCTCTGTAATGATGTTGTTGAACAGGCATGAGGGAAAATCGTGTCGACTGGCAAACAGCTTGATAATGCGATTAACGTTTCACGCCGTGCACGCTCGTACCTCACTCGTGTAAGCGAGCGAGCTTTTCGCAGACACTTTTTCCTAGAAATGCTCCGCCGCCCTTTTTCCTCACCGCGATAAAGCACGATTCATATTACAGGTACGCTCACCTTCTCTTACACTTCTTTCTCTAGTGCACCGTCGTCTCTGCTACGAACACACTCGTTTAAGTCAATGCAATCATCCCTCTTCTCGAGTACAAGCATACTTGTAATATGAATCAAAGTTAAGGGTTATAGATCGAGCGATCCTCGTATGAACAGAATTACATTCTTCAACTTGACATACACGTAGAAGAGGAGTTGAAGGGACGATGGGATTCAGTGAATCAAGAATTTCCTTTCCTGTTGACTTAGGCTTTTATGAAAAGGGCAGTGGCTAACTGCAGCGTTCAATGGTAGAGAAACGTTCACTGAATCCCCGAGTGTCGTAGGTGTCAGTTGGATCGCTCTCCCAGTGGAGGGCAGGTTTTTCAACGTTTGGGCCGGTTAGTTCCGACTCGGGCGTGTGACAGTTTTGCAAGGGGTGGGCACCACCGCTGCTACCGTCGTGCGAGTTGCCGGGTAACAGTCGCTTTGTGCCGCGATAAAAGATTCCAAAGTGTACGCCGTGAAACTCTCTTGCTCCCTCTCTCTTTCTTTCCTTCTCCTTGCCAGTTCTCTCGACGCTCAGCTCCGAATGGGCGAAGTTCAAGCTTTTCGAGTGTGTCGTGCGCCTCCTCGGTGTCTTCTCTTCATCGTACATTCGTAAAGAAGCGCTTACGAGACACAGAGGTACGTAGCCTTGGCGACGCCGCCGCCACCTGCGACCCAACCTTTTCTCAGGGCCCTTCTGCTACCGAGACAACCCGCGAAACACTCATACAAACACATATATACGGACATGCACATCGAGCGAAATAGTCTACGGGATTTTACTGCGATTCTATGGCGACAACTCGAGCATGGTCACGTACGTTTGTACGTGAGAGAACGTCCCTCGCATCCATGAGACACGTAGTTCACAGGGATAGCTCGTTATTAAATATAGGAAAAGGAGCCACTTGGAAATAAGCAGGAAATAGTACTGTGCGCTCGATATTGTTCATAGAAAACGCGAGTACCATTTCTGGAAGTTATAAACTGTTGTGCTATTTAATATCGAAGTCAATTTCTACTTCTCGACGTAAGTCTCTGAAGTTTCCTTGTTTAATAATTCAGCTTGCCGTTGCGATGTCTTCGGATTAGTGATGTACAAGTTTACGAGAAACATTGAGTTGCTTTCCAAGAGTGTAATCGATTTAATTAAAACAAGAGATGTTAGCCAGAAAGAGAAAAAGTCAATGAGAAAATTGGTAAACATCCGTTTCATTTTGTAATACGAGTTTATATTGTTCCTATCATATGTGTGCATTACTCACACAATTACGAGGACAGTTGTTTGCTATTCGCGAAATTCCAAGCGTACCGTTGATGCGGAAGAAGAGAAAAGAGGAGTAGGACGAGGATGGAGCGTTGTTTCCCCGGACGATAACATACGCGGCGGCTTGTCAGAGGGCGGTGCGCATTTTCAGTTCTTATCGTGAATTCCGGCTGGATGCGAACAGTTTTATCAGAGCGACGGCTGAATAGGGAGGAGGTCCTCTTGCGTATCATAACTTTCACGCGTGCATTCTCGAATCCTTGTTTCCCGCTTGCGTTCCGCTTTCCAGCCTCTTCCTTTCACTCCTCTTTGAACGCTGACTCTCCTCGGAGTCCAATACTTTTCACATCCTCCGACTTTATTCACAGCATCGAGATACGTTTGCCATTAAACTCCGCTTTTCTCTTTTGCGTTATTCAAGTCCGTCGAGAGCGACTTGTTTCAATTTTTAAGTGAATACGTGGACAACCGGGTCACATATAATACTGGCTATAATTATCGTGTCAGATAAGTACTTGTGGAACCCTGTAATTCCATAGTCAAGCTCCCAGTGTTCCTGGCCGTCAAACGTTTAACTTCTCGTGAGTAATAATCGTACTTAACGAAACTTCATTACGACTGTCATTAATAACTGGTGGTCGCTTTCTAGTCGGTCTAAATACCAAAAACAAATTCTAGCATTGATAGAAGGTCGTATTAAATAAATAATTAATCGTAACATTATCAAAATACCACAAAGTTCATTATACATTTTCCAGCAATACTAACGATCTTTAATTCTTTGAAATTGTATAGTGACTTTCATGGAGACGATACGAAGTAGCTGAAAGAGACATAATTTTGTGGTTGATAAAGGAAGTGTGGTGGGGGTTGCATTGTAGGAGAGGGGGTAAGAAAAGAAGCAGGTAGGGCGGTCTTTATCAAAGACCCGATGTACACCATTAGGAGATTCAGGAGGGCTTGGTGCTCCCTTTTCTTTATCAGCGGCGCGTCTGCGTTAGCCCCGTCGTTAATCTTCGCGAGAAACTCCCTGGGATTCATTAACTATATCCGGCATCCAGCAGTCACCGCTGGCAAGCAGGGCGAGCGATCCCCGGTGTGCATGCGCGTTTTTCCACAAGCAAAATGTCGCTCGTCTTCGTCCTCGCCTCCCTTATTTCACCAGGAGTGTAAGTAGCTCTCCCCACGTGCCCTCAGCCTTTTTCCTATTTTCTTACAGCGACGAGCTTCCTTCTAGCCAACCCGCACGCTCCGGCTCAAGTGCTAAAACCTCCTGGAATAATCGAGCGCTCTTCGCCATTTCTCTTCCTTCCTTCCTTCCGTCACACGAATAATTCGTAATTCTTCTACGTACCATTCCTACCACTGTGTGCTTTTCCTTCCTTCTTTGCGTGCTTTTGACGCGACAGATGTTTGTGTTTGAAGTCTCGAGAGTTTCACCGTTCAGCCAGTCATAGACTTTTTGACAAGGAATATGTTAAGAAAAATAGAGTGCGGATAGTCTGTTTAATGTAAGTGAAAAGTCAAGCCTGTGTTCTTGTGATTCGATTTAGCTCGTAAACTTTGATGGTTGTACATAATTTAGAGAATTAAAGCCAAGTAGAATTTTCGATTGGAACCCCATAAAGTCGTGGAAACTATATAACTGTAAGGCAGATTATAGTTGGTTTCGGTTTACTCGATTCGTGGAAGAGTTTAAAGGCTGTTTCGCGGTGTAGTGGAGCTTCTGCGAACTTTCAATTCTAAACGGAGAGTCACTCCAGTAATGGTGTTCCAATGGTTTTCCCGGTGTACCTGGAAAAGCCATGGGATGTGCTACGTGTGTAATAAATTTTACGAACTCAGTGAATGGGTCTGCTAGCACTCACTGCTCCGATACACTCTGCCTCTAATTCCATTTCATCGCATATCCAAGCATCCTAACCAAGAACATATATACAGAAAACCGACGTATTCTCAACATAGAATATCTGGTTAGACATAAATAACTAGTTTAATATTATACGAACTAATAATAGCTTCTCGAGAGACTTAATATGGAAGAATTCGAGAGATCTTCTTTATTACTTCGTATATAAAGTCGCCAATCTATTTACGATGGCAGTGGTATAACTCGCCTTATCGAATTTTCGTAGAGCTCGATTGAAAGTAACGCGATGATGGGTCGAGCTGCATTTTACTAGGCCGAGCACTTTGCAAATTCACGAGCCTTCAATGCTTGCCACCGTGACCGTAAAACCTTCCCTGTGGAATTTCGGCAGAAATTGCACTCTTTCATCCTGGGGTTTACTGTCCACTTACAGCGACGTTCATCTCCCTCTTCGTCATAGTCCTACAAAAATCTATGACCCATTGCCTGTCGAAATCAGTCGCCGCGTGTCTACCAACGCAGACTCGAGTCTGCCAATTTCCCCAGCTATTCTTGGTCACGTGGATTGACGCGTGAGTTTAATTCTCACAGGATATTGGAAAAACTACCGTTCTTCTTTTTTTTTTACATTTTTTTCCCCTACGGTTCTTGTTGGTCGCAGTTACGATTATTATTGGAATCGATAAAGATACGTAGTTCGTATTTCCTTCGAACGTTCGACAAATCTTTTATACATTTATGGAAAGGAAGATGTATGCTAGTCGAGTGTTATTCCTCTCGATGCTTTTGAATTCTCTTTGTGTTATTTCAAAATTATAAAACACAGAAATATGTCTTTCCAAGTTATTACTGTACTGATTGTGAATCAGAATTGACATTCGATTCATTACGGTTAGTTACTTCTCGATTCAATCGATCGTCGAGCTCACCATCTGTCATGATTACAGGAAGCGTAGATGTGTATGAAGTCCTCGAACTGTATAACAGACTTAATGTGATTGCTTGACACCAAGTCGAAACCGAAATACTCGAGATTGCCAGGAGTAATTATCAAATGTAACAGTTTCCACGCGTCGAATTCGCACGACTGGAGCAGATTCCCGGCAAGTTAACAAGTGACATTTGCGCTCGTAAGCCTCTTTATGGTGGGGTGGCGGAGAAGGGGAGGGGGGTGGGGAGGCGCGGCGAGGTCAAGTGCATCTTATCCGAGGTCGCAGTAATGAATCCCTCGCGGCGGCTACATGGGGCGTGCAATTTAAATTGTCCGCCTTGGTGACAGTTTGCTCAACGAAGGATGAATGGATGCCGCTGGTTGCCGGGGAGAAATTTCTCCTGTTTCATCTGGTGGCAGCGCTTTCCGCTTTGTTGTTGGTATAGTCCATCCACATTTCAAGCGCATCTCTGCTCCTTCATGCACTTGCTCGGAACTTCTCCGGGAGCAAGTACACCTGATCGTTTCTTCTTTCTCTCGATGACTCTTAAAATAATTGGGGCAGTAATATCTTACTTTCTCCAACTCTTCTTGTCCTTATCTCTTCCAACACTCTCACTGTGGATTCAGTCCACTTTCCTGCACCGCTGTTCTTCTACTGAATGAGAGCGTTCCCGATCGCGCGCATTAACTGCGAGAATAGGAGAAACGGTGGTTGCCGAAGGGCAAAAGGTCATGGTGGAATTACATTTCCCCGTAGTCGAAACCTAGCAGATACTGGCTCGTTCTGGCATTAAAACTTGCGTGGGGAGACACCTGGCCTGGGATGCGATGCGATATACCTCGTTGCTTCCCACGAATGGAATTCCCCGCTACTGGCCATTCCCCGCTCAGCTAATGAACTCTGCCATTTGTTCCAATTTACCGCGGGACTTTTATCCAATGAAAAAACCGTTCCCCCCAAGTGACCAGGCTTAATCCCTTAATCTGAATCTATAGAATTACGCTTTCTGATTATGCACGTTGACGGTTACTCTATTTTAGAAATGTAGAGTTACGAAGCGTGAGAAATTAGTACATGAGACTTTATTGACGAAACTTGCACGACGCTATATAGCGTGCTATAATTCTTATGCAGCGGAGACAGATCGAAACGGTAAATACGGGACGGCTTTAACCCTTTGACTACGGCGAAATCTAATGGAGAACGCTAATTTCAACTAATGAGATTTTACATGTGATAAATATAATCTTAATATATTTTTAGAGCGCCTAATGCCAATATTAGCCAAAGGGTTAAAGCACCAATTCATATCTCTATAGTTCCAAAGTTATATAGTTTCAAGCTTGGCATCATTAATAATTGAAGCACTTTATTAATACTTCAACAAACTGCATTCGAAATACACAACAATTATCGCAAATGTAATTGGGAAGAGGAACATAGACATTTAGAAAGGCAAGTCCTTCGGCAGTACTATGTTTGCCAACGACAGAATCATTCTACTTGAGTGGTAGGCTATACGTCCGAAATTGTAGCTTCCAAAGCTGATTACATTGACCAGTGCGCACACCGTGCCACCTATCTTGTGGGATGAGCACTCTTCAAAGGGATAAACACACATACAGAGAGTGAGTGCAGAGGTATGCAAGGGAGTTCGAAAGCTCGAGGGAATGCAGAGTAGAGCCGTTCTTACAATTAGTGGCAACAAAAGCAGGTGTTGGGAGAGTGGTCCGTTTTGCGGAGCCCCTGAAACTCCCGGAGCTCTGCTGTAATTGCATTTACGTCATCCTGATGCGACCCTAGAACCGGCATGCCATTATCTGCACCCGGACTCCGAAGAAGCCCTGCCTGGATGAATTGAGAGGAACTTGTTTCCGGATTAACCATATATATATATATATATATATATATATGTATATATACACCAATATCCACTCGACAGACACACGTACATAACCGCGCACACCGAATCCATTGATCAGGTCGAACACTCCGATGGTGATTATCCAGATGATTCTGATTTCCTTTTCACTTCGTGGGCAACCGTACGTGAGAGAACTACTGTAAGATCTTTAATCGTCTTTTCAGTAACAAGAGATGTGAATGTAATCGATGATTCTTCTACATTTCTGCGTGATTAATCAATGAAATACACCAAGAAAAAAGGACAATCTTTGAATGTTCCTGATTACAAAACTTAAACTTTTGACACTTAAAAGTTTACGATTTCGAATTTTGTGGGTGGAAAAAAATATAAAGAAATTGATCGAGGATCACACTTTGCGAAAAATCGTGGTACATGGAATACCATGAAATGGAAGCGTCACTGGCATGAATATAGGAGGCGGGGAGCATAAGCTAAAGGGATTGGAGGAGGCATTCGTCGATGAGCGGCTGTAAATATTTCATTCGACATTTTACGAACGCTCTGACAAATATCCGGCTGAAGATGGTGCGGAGCCACATTTTTATCGGAGTTGGAGTGCGCGCGTCACGCAACGAGCGCGACACGGAAGCAGGTTGCTTGCATCGCACGAGTAATCGAGCAGTTTCCAATGCATGACATAAATGGCAGTACGTAGGTAGATTTCCGCTTTACGAGACGTAGAACAGGCGGCAGCAGCATAGGAGAAATCGAAGACTTCTAGCTGTTGTCAGCTTCTATAAAGTGGCAATGCAGAGCAACTCCAGTAAAAGAGGAAGAGTCACAAAGCTGCACGGTCAAAATGCAAGGACGAAATAGAAGCCAATACACTAGCGCGATACTTTCGAATACAAGCATCGCCTTTCCTTCAGAACCATTAGCATTTACGGTGTCGTTTATGGAAAGTTTCGGCAGACTTCTATGCAAAGCAGTGGCACTTCCGGAATACTCTTACTACCAGGAACGCATACAGCGAACTGAAATCATCACCGTCTTCTATGAGTAGCTGAGACAATCGGAGCGTGCAATATGAATTTTTCAAATTTGGTAGTTATAGAAAAAAGCTACGTCTGCAGTGGTATTGCGTTTAAGGTAAAAGAAGAGTGCGGTCGGGGTTGGTAACGTTTGCGATTGATCTCGAGGGGCGAGCGGATGTCACGCGTCTTCTGCCGCTGGCTCAAGTCGAGAGAGTCTTTTCAACATCCGTCACGGAAGCCGATAGTCCCTTTGTCAGCGAATCGCACGACTCGTGCGAGGGTAAGCTGTAAGGCAGAATCCGCCGAGACAAAGCGAAGAAGGCCAGACTTGCGAGACAGAGGCTGAGGAGGGGATCTCGAGTACATATCAGCCCCGGGAAGTCGATCGGAGTCAGTGTCCCGAGAGAAACTCATGTATCATGAAGAGGAGATTCGTAAGGAGCCAAGGAATACCAGCTAAAAGCAAAAGTAGCAAAGCTCAGCCAAGAATATCATCTGAATTTCTGTGGAAACTGCAGTCATAATTGCTCCATCTTCAAGACTGCTTAACTGCGAGGCAAAGTTGAATCGGTGCGAGAATGGAAATGGGGGAATTTCGAGGGGTAGATAAAAAGAAGGAAGATACTGGAGGCTGTGAAAAATCTGGGAAGTTGCGTGGAGTAAAGGGGGAGGAGAGAGAGTTCTATCTTTGTTTGGCTATCTAGTCCTGACGCTCCTTTATACCTCCGCGCTGGTACCCGCCATTTGATAATTAGCGATCGAAGCTCCGGCAAAGAGGGAGAGGTAATTATACCCTGGCTGATTGCAACAACGTCGAAGCGCCGGCCGCTTGGCCGCTTCGGCATTGCGCAATTACGCTGCCTGCGCAATTGCTACCTTCCTTGCTTCTATCGCTGACTTCTCCGAACCTTAGCAACCCTTCTCCCTTCACTATCTTTTACTCTTTCTTTCTTTCCGTTTGCCATTTTGCCGGCCACGCGAGCTTCGCTCGCTCCTTCTCTCTTCGCCGCTCCGTCAGCTCGCTTCAAGAAACGAAATGAACATTCTTCGAGAGCTTTTCCCATTCACCGGCGATTCTACTTCTCAGACCCGCTCGCCCGTTCCTCCCTCGACAAACATATCGAATCTGACCATTCTCCGGCGGCGATATTGACTTCGAATGTGGAGCGACCACCAAAGCGAATGCCTGTTAAACCAGACGTGCAAATACACAATGTTTCTTCACGAACTCCTATCCCCACAGGCTTAGAAATAAATCCTGAGTTGCACGATCGCGGGATAACTTATCCGCAAAATGTACTTCCATTCATTTTTTATGTGTAGATCGTGAAAATTAAAATAAACAGATTTTTAAAAGTCTGCGTTAATTAAAGCATTCTTTGAACTATCATTTTCAATGAGTTTATAACTAATATTCAAGATAAACTATGTCTCAGTAGTTAGATTTTTGATTTCCCACTCTATCTTTCATGCTAGCATCCTCTAGCTTTAATTCGATGATCGGCGACAGGTTTTTCGTGGGTGGTCGTTGCGTATGAATGAGTTTAACTTTCAATTTCGCGAGCAATGAAACGCACGGGATTGCAATCAGAATGTAGGACGGTGTGCGCGCCCTGGTGGAAATTGATTACGTTGGCTGTTCGCTGCTCTAATTTCGTCGGGTGTATGTACATACGTACGCGCGTCCCCTCTACCGCTAGAGGCTGTCGAAATATTATTTGGGAGCTTTACAGCAGTAAAGCCCGGGCTTCGCCTAATTCGAATATGACGTTAATTTGTGTAATGGCCGCCGATTAAACCAAGAATCCCCTCCAACCAGGCCGCCGGCGTTACGCACCACGGACAATGCGCATTTGGCCTGTTCAAAATGTTTACATGAACGATACCAACAAGATTCGGCCACACGTTCACCAGCGATAGTGCACGATCTATTCCAGGCCAGTACTAGTCGCCGAACCGATAACAGGTGTGCTCTCTGTAGGATATAAACGATTTATAAAATCGAAAGCTTAAACGAGCTGCTGCCAATTCCCAACGAAATGATCTAAAAACTTCCATAACTTTCTTATCACCAGTATACGTTTTATGTCGTTGAAGAAAGAGCCGACACCGATAACTAATACTTCTATCGGGAAAAATAACTCGTGAAAAAGAAGGTCGAGTGGAAGTATCGCGAAGAATTAAATATTTCTTTCTTATTTCTCGTCAGCTCCATTTAAGAATCACCGGATATGGTGTATTCTTCAACTTTTTCACCAAGAATTCTATCCCCTTTGTCGAATAAATCTGAGAGTAGCGCGAATAATAGTCCACCTCAGTCATATGTTGGACGCATGTACTATGTACATGTACTTACATGGGACGCAATGAAAGGTGAAAGGTTAGGTATTCATTCTTCCACTCGGAAAGGAAATAGGAGCATTATTCCCGTGCGGCGCTGAGCCCTGAAAGGGATGGTATCGAAGGCCCTTGAAAATTCAGCAGTATCAAAAGCAATCCATAATTCCATTGACTTTCCTCCATTACCCCCGGGGAGGAGTGCGCTGGGGGAGCGAAGTGTTTCAATCCGCAGGGCAGTGCGATGAGAGGTACATCTACGGTAGAGTAAAGAGAGGCCTTGGAGGATGAAGAGCGAGGTCGGCCAGAACTATCGTGGCAAAAAGAGTCGGAATAAAAAAAAAAGAAGGGGGGGAGATCCGCCCGATACTTTTTCTCCCCTCAAAGCGGCTACTCCATACTTTTCTCGTTAGAGACCGCACCTTCCTCCGCGAGATTTCTTCTTTCCGCTTCGATGTTCCTTGCACCCTCGGCACGTGGAATAAGAGCGAGCGAGAGAGAGAGATAGAGATAGATAGAGAGATAGAAAAAGAGAGTGAGAGGTGGAGAGGATAGAAGAGAGGCCGAGTACCGAGGGAAGAAATTAATCGAGCTTTGACTAACCAAGAGAGCGCTTGGCCTGTAATGGCACGCCGCCTAGAGCCCGGCTGATAGGAAGCCAAATAAGTCTCGGCGGGGCCAAAAGGAGCCGGGGGAGAGAAAAAAAGTGGAGAGCGAGCGGCAGGCCCAGAGAGAGAAAGAGAGAGAGAGAGCATGGAGCCAGAGCCGATGAGAAAGAGATGGGGCCAAGATTGAGCGCGAACCTAAGCGAGAGCCGGAACCGAAGGATAAGGCGACGTCGACGTTGAACTCGACGACACTAGAGGAGACGAATATCGCGCCGACCATCTTACTTTTACCGGGCGAAGACCCTTCGCTCTCTGCCAAACGAGTTATTTAACTTTCCGTGAGAAGCAGAAGGTCGGAGAGAGAGATGGAGAGGCGAACAGCTCGCCGTGGGAAGCGGATATGACGAGAATGGGTCGGAAACCGAAATACGAAATAGCAGCTGGCGGATAAGTTGGGATCGAAGCTTATTACTTGAGAGGGTCAAACGCCTGAAGCTTGCCGTCGGGAGTTCTTGATTAATGCCTGCTTTTGGCATGCGAATCTATTAATTGTCGGTGCAAAGCGAAGACTATAGCATAGAAACCTTCAGTCTTGTGAACACAATAACCAACGAACTGCTGTACCGACAAACGCCATGTTTATAATTTATACCAGTTATTATACATGTTGAGAGGTGGATTTCTATTAATTTCGAATCACTCTGGAAGAGATTGAGTTGGGTAATTCCAGCTGCTTGTGAGGCCAAATATTTCTAACTCAATATTTCTTAAGTCTTAATATAAAGGAAACTAACTCTACATAATAAGTTCACTTCGCTCAGATTGCACAGTTCTGTCGTACACTTCAGTTCAAGTCTTTTGCGACTTATAATTACGATGAAATCGTCATCCAGCTCGTCGCGTCTGAATCTTTGGTCCCATCTTGATGCAAATCGCCCTCCATGTCTTACGGACTCGGTGACAACAGCGACCCATACCTTCGCATCTCTCTCCTCCTCCTCTCCTTGTCCCTCAGCACTCGCTGATGCTGTTAAGTATTCTGTCTCGTTGAGGCGTCAGCTTATACGCATTCGTATGCATGCACCTGCAAAGTGATTTAGAGAGCACGGCAAAGTTTAAGGTACCGGCACCATACTTCAAAGAGCCCGGCACGAATTTATAGGCCGCTGAAGACAATCCGACAACTCGTTAATATTGCAGTAAAGACAGTGCGGGAACTTGCTGCTGCGTTGTAGACGTCCTCAACACGTGTGAATGCAAACTCGATCCTGTTAAAACTCTCAACTATCTTATCTTTACCAAGCTATGCTTAAAATTAGTCTCTCGGAACTGAGCGATTTATTATCAAACAGATTGCACTGGATATTCTTGCAACAAAAGTCTTTAGATTATCAATTGATAGTTAACGATTATTAATCTCGTCGATGTTGATGGGCTAATCCATAAGGGAAACGTCCGCGAGCCAGTTGCCTGGGATCGTAAAGCCCCTAAGAAGGCTCGGAACTACTATTAATTCGCTTGCCATAGATCAAAGGGCGTAACTGAATGTATAATGCATCGAAGCCTCTCTCTCTCTCTCCCTCGACGCAGAGATCGGAGCGGCTAAGAAGGATGCTGGGAGATAGAAGAGCGTAGTAGAGCATCGCTCAGGGAAGGTGGTGCAAACGTGCGAGCGTTGTAGCCGCCCGGCGGCATTAGAGGCTGAAGTGAATCATCTAGTCTTAAGCGAATCGCGGTTGAGGAGGTCGTGGATGAGGTTAACCGAGAAAAGACAAACCGCCGGCGTCTCGGCAGCCGGTAGTGCCGTGAAATCCACAGCTTAACTCGCCCACCCTTGAACCTTTCGCCCCATCAGTGCCCCGCGTCCACCACCCTCCAACCCTCCCTTATCCTTCCTGCTAATATTAGTGTAGCAAACTGCCGGACCCGCAGAAAGAGAACAACTTACGAGGCATCCACACGCTTCCACTGTTGACCGGATTCTCCTTTGACGACTTGTAATCTAACGCTCGCCCTTTGATACATCCTCGCTTGGCTTGTTGTACTTTATACTCGCTTAACTCCCCAAATATAACTGAAGCACTTTTCTTTAGTCTTCGAACTAACGTAGTTGTATCAGTTACATTAAATCTTAACTAATTTGAACTTTTCTCTTTTACAGAGTCCAGTGAATCCTCGGGAGAGTGTCAGTGGTGCGTATTAGTGGATGATCGTTTATATTCTCTTGGTTAAGAATTGTTAGAAAGGGTGAAGAAGGGGGCGTCTGGGAATTCCTAGGAAGTCCTTCGATTTGCAGGTTGGACTCGGCCTGTTGACTCATTACTTCGCTTGTCTCGTTGCCCTCATTTCCCGTGCAGCCGCGGTAGACTCTCATCGCCGGTTGTGTTGGATCTGGCCAGCCTGGCAGTAGTCTCCCTTCATCCAGCATCCCTTCATTCTTGCTCTCACTGTTCTCTCTTGCTCTTGTTCACTTGCAGTGTCTCTTGGAGAAGTTGGCCGGGCTGGCTGGCTCGCTGGCTGGTTGGCTGGTTGGCTAACCCTCTCCGGGCGCGTTCGCCTCGTTGCCCGGTCTCTTAAGTTCCGCAAAGTGAAATTTACAGCGTGCCCGATGGCTTGTTCCGGGTGGAGACCTCGCCAGGGGGGGTGTTAGAATCTTGCTTAATATTCCACCGGCTCCCTTGGGGCGGCCACGGGGTTTCACGGAGGTTTCTTGCGAGGCATTACCGTCGGGACGCACTTCCTGAACGCGCCCACTATGATAGGCCGACTTTTGTCCTGAACGCCCTTAGGAATATGTTGGAGACAGTTGACTCTTTTATTCATAAAATACTCCCACTTCCCTTGGATTAACCTTGAATAGCTTTTTCCTACGACGAGAAACGCACCCTTTCTTTCGTCTTCTCTTCGTTATTCCTGCGCGATGTATTCCTGTTTTAATTTCGTCGGATATAATTCTAGTATTGGTAATATGCTGGTGTAGTATTTTACTTTTCAAGCACGTGTTTTTGACCGAGAACTTTTCAAGGATTTGCTTGGTATTTATTAATGAGAGAAATAATTTAACACGCGTATAGTATTATTTTCAATCCATTAAGAAGCACTGCTTGGACCTCACTGGATTAATTCCCTTTAGATTCCTTTAGCGTTGGAGTAAACCGGTGCTCCTTGATGTTGGTGGCACGGCACGGGCGCCAAAGGAGTCGAGACGAATCGATGGCCCTGGTCGCCCCGGCAAAGCGAGCGGGGGGATCAATGATAACAGGAGGAGAGTGATAATGAACCACTTCGATTAATGGCTTAACGCTTATCGCAACATTACAAAGGGGATGAGAAACTCTCGCCACTCCCTGAGGCAAAGACCTCGTCGTTTCACAAAGAAATACATCGACAGCTTTGCCCCGGGCTTCCACTTCTTTCACGCTTCCTACTGGATTGTTTACCGCTTACTTTATTATTACCATCTCCCTGAAAATTCTGCAATCAAGTATTCATAAATTGGACAGTTCAGTCACGCAGATATCAGCAATCGAGCCGACTGCAATTTATGCGTGACAGTAACGTCCTTTGCCGGGCGTTGCCATTGAAAGCATCAGCCTTCCTCATCGAACGTTCGATTCTCTCTCGGCGCGACGGCAAAAGTGGATCATTTTCCTCTCAGCGAACGATGGCCTCTTGGATGATAGTATGCAAAGTACTTGCTTCTAATCGACGATAAATCTAACTCATAAACGTGATACCAGTTCTTGCGATGCCCGACGACACCGATCTTTCCACTTTGATGCTCGAGCGACGCCCGGCGTCCGATAAAAGAAATCGGAATTCCTCGTCCTGGCTGGATTGCCGGGACATGGGTAATCCGGAAATAATTAACGGCATGGAATTCGATGAGAGGACTTTGATCGAGCGGGCTTGGGAACCGTGAGGTATGCGCCGCCCTGAGCGAGAGCACACCGAGCGGCACTAGGGTGTACAAGGTCGATAAAAAGAGGCCGATAAAGGCGTATAAAGGCAGGGGAGCTTTTCCTCGTTCAATCCCCTTATATGGAAACTGATATTCTATAAAGCAAGCACTGCTGCCACAGTACCTTCTCTCTCCTCTGCCTTCCTCCATCCTTTCCAGCGTCGTATCGCTGTCTCTCTTTTTCCCGCAGTCGGTGGACCGCTCGAAACCCAGCTCTTTGCAGCGAACGCATCTGTAACGCACGATGACAAAGAAAGAGGATTACGTTAAACTAGAAAGGGGATAAAATAAAACCGAGGCGAGAGCCGCTTTTCACTTGCCCTCGCCGTACTAACTTCCTCCTCCAATCGATCTCTTCTTCTAGTTCTTTTCGATCTTTATTTTTCTCCATTCATTAACTCCTAAACCTTCTTCACCTATCATCGTACCGGAATACCATTAACATTTCACGGCATTTCGTATTACTATCCGATTAATTATTGGAGTTTCCAAGCCTTATCATTCCTGGGACTTTACTAGGATTGGCCGTCCCGTCGTCGTGTAGATTCCGGCTGCATTAACTCCGGGAGTGTTCTACTAGATGAGAAGTTAACGCTAGAATAAGCGTGATGCGAAGCAACCAGGGGTTACCATGCTGTGTTTCATCGCCGTTGGAGGAACTCTCCGGGTACAAGAGAGAGAATTCGGGGTGCCGCGTGATAGCAGAAGGAACTCGGAGAGGTTTCTACTACCTTCTACTACCTTCTACTACCTGGAAGCGAACACGAAGGCTACACGCGCTCGCGGGTCTATAGTAATTCGAATACAAGCCATTCCAATTTCTGTCCTCGTGTATGACACGAAACCCACGCGTTCCCCATCTCTTCCTACTTCTCACGCCACCGATATCTCCACCAGCGCTCCCTATCTTTCACCGTAATTCCACGCGCGCACGTGCTCGCATTTCAATTAAGTTCGTGGTAGCTCGTTGCACCGTGAATATAAATGCCGGCTGACAAAAAGTAGCGGTGGATCGCCGGAAATGCTGCTGTCGTTCGAGTAATGCATTTATTATGATATTTTGATTATGACAGTATTCTAGAGTACAGTGAAAAAGAGAGGCTTTGGTTTTCGTTGTCGATACATTTATCTTTATAGCTGTTGCATCGATATACAAATATTGTGCAGCGACAGTTGCCGTGATTGCGCACGTACGAGTTCGGGCATCCTGCATCGATTCGTTCGCTGGTATTTATGATTCCGGGATTCAGGGTTGTCAGGTCGTCAAGGATACTGGTCGTGCGTGTATATTTAACGGCTTTTTTATTCGGACAAGTGTAGCAGGAATTACAATATTGTATTTTATATTTTATGTTGTATGCTAACATTATTTATTTTGAAAAAAAGAAATAGTAATGTTGGTTCGTCTGTTTTAATGTCTGTAATCAAACGAAATATGTCTAACCACTGGTGAAATATATTTACACGAGCAATATGTCGTTCCTAATGGTCATTTTCACTTGTCGTTACTCCAGTTTACCAGATTAACGACGATCTCCGATGAATCGGCTCTTTTTCACGGTGCTCCTTTCACCTGGCGGGAGCTGCGAATCTTCGCGCCGTTCAATGTTTTCAAAAGAGTAATCCGAGTCCTTTCACGATCAATGGCAATGGTCGATGTAATTACCTGGAAGCTTGCCGAACGTGCGAGGCGTACGAACAGTACTTGATTAACTGATACCCCTGAACATTCATCACCACTTACCCTGCCCCCATCCTCGCGCGTACTCCGATATCTCCGTTACACGAGGATCGATACCCAACGAATTACTTTGGTAATGCTTCCCATTAGAAGCTTTAATACCGCGGAGCCTAGAATTGATTGTCGAAAAAAGAAGAATCGGCTTTGTTCGAACTGGCAGGAAACTCTCTCGTTCGTTTCGATTATAAAAATCGTATGAGCAGGAAGCCCTTATTCAAACGATACTTAAACGCTCTTTAATATGAAAATTCATCGCCGATATAATATCAGAGTCACGAAACAACGATATTGGAAGTAATAATGTATCAGCCGTGGTAATTACTGTGCATGCCATTTGACATGGAAATTGATCCCCGGTAACGGTACCATGACATAGGTGGGTGCCAACTCGATAAACAGCAATCGGCATAAATCAGACGTTGTATTCAAGCATCTTGGCTGTTTCTCAGGGATCTTGCCATTCTAGAGCATCCTATCTGCTCTAGCTAGTGGTTCTAGTTGAATGACTAGCGCTCCATTCTTTTCCTTTACTTATATCCAAACTTTAAAATCTCTCGTAACTGGAGCAACCAAAGACGACTGCCGCTATATTGTGCTATAATTTCATTGAAAAACAAAAGTAAAACCAGCCAGAAGGGGTGGGCGGACGGGCGGGGGAGGAATGAGGTGGATGATGGTCGGAGAGCTGTATTGGTTGCAATCGGAAAAGTATGTCCCGCCGCGGGGATCTTTAGCTTTAAGTACGTGAAAAAAAGTCCATCGACGGCAACAGCGAGCGCTCGGCTCGACGATGGAAGAAGAGGGGTTGGTGAAACCGCGCGCAAAAAGTTGAAGTTGAGGAGAAGAGGAGAAAGGCGACGCTAGGCGGAGAGAAGGAAAACTAAGGGTTGGCGGTCGCGGGGGCTTTGCTGATCGCTCGGCCTGGATCTCGCAATCGAAAGGAGGGTACGGCGACATTCTTTTTAAACTGAGAACTCCCGGATTTCTCTCTGGTCCAATGCGAGGGGTGCAGGGCGAGGGAGTTAAAAATAAAATCGATATGCCGCATCCTCTCGGGGTGGTCGCTCTCTCGCGCGGACAACCGAGAGCGAGAGATAGAGCAAGATTGGACCGATGAAAGAGAGAGAGAGAGAGAGAGAGAGAGAGAGAGAGAAGGAAGAAGAAAGGTAAGAAGAAAGAAGGGAGAACAGCAAGATTCCTCCTGCCACACCCTCCTACTGCCTTTTCCTTTCTCGTGCACTCCTCTCTTCTTGCCCTCTCCTTGGTGGGCGCGCGTTCCTCTCCATTCCTTCTCTAGCTTGCGCTCCTACCGGGCGCGCATATACCAGCATCCGCCCGGCAGTGGCATCCACTGGAATGTACAGAGATAGCAAGAGGATTACGTCGGCCGCTTTTTTCCGATCTTTTTCCATGGGAAAGGCCAACGTGACAAGAATAAATGGCAGTCATCCCTCTCGAAGCCATGCACTCAATACCCCCCCACCAACCAGGTGGGGGAGGGGAAGGGGAGGGTGGCGACCCAAACCGACGTATCCAACGCCCACCTCATCCGAGCCAGCCGAAGCTGTCCTGCGCCAGTGCTATGTGCTCGGCTCGACTGCAACTGCTATAACTACACTGTCGCGAAAGAAGGAGAATCACGGCGAAGAATCATCGCGCTCATTTCTCCTCGAAATGTATGATATTTCTTTTCACCACGCTCCGATCGATGCACATAATCGAATTTCACCCTTTCCCGGTCGTTTTCTCTCATTCGTTCGATGACGAATGAGGGAAATGTAAGACTATACGGCGTCTTAAGTTGGCGAGGGTACTCGTAAATAACGTAACTCGTCAGGGATCCGATTAACAAATGTAGCGTACAATTATATTGATGTGAAGATCAGTAATACAGTCGTGTCAAGGTTGAAGTCAGTCCAAGAGTGATGCCCTTGGACATCGCTCGCCGTCAGGTTACCTGTGTCAGCGTGGCCAAGTCTGGGGGTTTATGACACCCTGGGTTTTCCCTGAAGGGGAAAGGTGCCCTGCACAATCTCCACGAGGCCCGCTCTATACGCGCATTCGCATGCCTATTTCTGATTTTCTCACAGAAACCTGTCCTGTATTTTACGGGCCTTGGATTCGTCAGTTTTTAACAGGATTTCACTGGTTTAAAGGGGAGTGTTTCGCGCGAAGGAAAGGTATTACTTTTCGAATCAAGCCTTGCCATGCGCATAGGGGGCGATGTATGCATAGGTGGTAAAACTCTCGTTTTATTCCATTACAGAGAAGATTTATGTTTGCGAGGATTTAAGAGGCGAATTTTTCGGACCTGTATACTAGACACACTAATTTGACCTGAACACGAATAAGGTGATACTCAATTTTTTACCGAAACGTCGACCCTCGTCACTCTCGCCCTGGCGCGCGACGCAGCGAGAGTGCTCCTTGGCTGAGAGGATCATTTTTTACTGTCGTTTTGTTGTGTCGGATTCTGCGAAAAGTGTTACCGGGTACCGCGCGGA
The DNA here is from genome assembly GCA_964023945.1 of Ectemnius cavifrons. NCBI lineage: Eukaryota > Metazoa > Arthropoda > Insecta > Hymenoptera > Crabronidae > Ectemnius > Ectemnius cavifrons. The sequence goes on along the minus strand of OZ030384.1, from coordinate 5,543,209 downwards.
ACATTGCCCACAATGGATGTGGCGTGTCACAGATTCCATTTTTATTTGACTTCCCGCTCGTGTCTCGGCCTCTAATCTTTCACTCTCGGGTTCCTCTCATGCGTGGAAATGATTCCGGTGACACGTCCCACGGGAGTTGCCAGAGTATTGCTGCTGGTCTCGACTAATCAAACTAATACAATGTCCGACTAATAGAATAGATTTATATGTAGATATATCATTCAATCGGAATTACCAGCGTTCGACAGTATAAAACACAATTAAATGAACCCCTCGACAGAATGGCGAGCGGATGAACTCGAGTCATTGAACTATCACTGCTTCCTCATATTCTCTTTCGAGCGTACAAACGAATCGCTTGTCAGCGCAAAGGCTGATTCGGAGTTTCAATTTCCCGATGCGTATTCACAGTTATTACTCTTGTATCCTCTCTCTCTCTCTCTTTGAATAATTTATCTCTTTGATTCATCGCCACCAGTAACATTCTCTTTCCCACCCCCTTCCACCCCCCCACTTTTCACTGTTTCGAAATGCAAACAGAAGGTGGTGCGCAGTGATACTAAGGCATTTGCACCGCTTACAAACGCGTTACAGGAACATACGGGTGCCTTTGGCGAATCGTCGTACTCGAGGTACATTTGACGTCTAAAACAGGCTGTGACCCTCTAATGAAAAGCACACAGAGGAATACGCTACCAAAATCTCCTACCAATGAGCTTCACTCTATTCGTCGAGTTCCTTGGTACGGAAAGCGAGGGGTAGCTTCGTCTGGTTGAACGAGGGACGAGGAGCTACCTCTCGTTCGGCACGTAGTGGTCCTTCGTTCGGATTGATTCGCCGTGAAAGAGCAAGGCGAGCGAGCGACGGCGACGGTGGCAGCGGCGGCGGCGGTGGTGGGTTCGTTCGTGACTATAAGCAGTCGTCGGCATCGAGACACTCGATCGTGCCTTCAACCCCACAGCTAAAGTTCAACCTCCCTCGGACTTTAACTCTTTCGTGCGGCTTGAAGTGCTCGCCGATCACCGCTCCAATTATTCACTCTCTCGTTCTGTTCAATGTTCTCGTCCAATAGTTAACCGTCGGTTACACGTTTCCCTGCACTTTCACATTGCGTTTCTCTATTTCATTGATCGTTGCGATCCCTCTGACAGCTCTTACGTTCCTCTCGTTCACGAATCCATTCTCCGGGTTAGAAGGGAGGAACCACTACCGCGTTGCTCCCGGACGTGCCGCAAAGAAAGGCTGAATAAAATATACATACTCTTCGCAAACTCGGAGCGCTTTCGACGTCGAGGATGATTTGGACTCGTAGACGACGCGATGGGGATGACTCCGGGAGAGGGTGAGAGAAGGTAAAAGAGCCGCCACCGCTTCAACGTACTCCGTAAGAAACTAATCCTCGTCGGGCAAAAGGGAATTTTTCATCCCCTTAACTAACGCTCGTGGTTTTGCTCCCTCCCAGCATCCCCTCGCTCGCAACTTCCGTTATGTATTATGTATGTATGTATATATTATCTGTATGTATGTCTAGTATATGTACGCAGTTAAATGATCGGGTGAAGGAGCTTCATTACCTCATAGGTGAAGCATTTAATTTCTTCGCTACCATCCATTTTCCCCCTTTGATTAGTTCGGTTCATTAACATATTATTGGCGAATCGAGAGAATCTTTTGCGACGGTCATACAAGTTCGTTGCGCTTGAAAAGTTAAAAACGATGCGAAGACAATTCTGCATTAATTCGAATTCAAATTTACTTTTCGTAATATATTAGCGAAGAGTGTTTTGAAGAAAGATTATAGGAATTAGGGTGAATCAGTTAGGGGTGATTCAACTAATCTTGGAAGGTGTACTTTCGAAACTTGTGTGGGTGGAGGGGTGGAGCGTGGCAGAGTGAAAGGGTTAATCGTTGTTCTTAGTAGTGGATAAGGTGCACGGGGGTGATGGAAGAACGGTCTCGAGTGGCTTTCCCGTCGAACGGGAGCGCCCTGGTTAACGCTTACCCGAGCATTTTAAATCTTCAATGGAGGGCTCATTCGCTTTGTCAATGCTTCCTTTAGTGCGCTGCCACTTGTGCAGCTTCCGCTCTCCCGTTTTGAAGTCCCAGCATAGTTGAGCCGACCGCCACCGTCGCGGCGACCACCGTTGAAAGCCACCCTGGAACAGTATGTTCGCAGCTCCCAGGGTGCAGTTGATTAGTATTCCGAGGAAGCAGCCGCTGCTGGCTGACGCAGTCTTTTTGTTCTCGGTTCTCTCACAGCCGGGGCCGAAATCTGGGACCGTGCACTTCCTGTAATCGGGACCAGAGTGCGAGAGACTCGCTAATAGATTCGAGGATCGCGCCTTCCACCGACCACCCTTCCTATGAATATTAAGTCCCGGATTATAGGATGGCATTTCCGGGGTTAAGTTTAGATCGGAGTTCGCAGCCGGATCGTTGCGCAGTTAATATGGAGCCTGCCAGCAATTTATCGGGACCCCTATCCATCACTCTGACCCCTCCAATCACCTCGAGATATTTCATCTTGGATCATTGGCAACCTAATACTATGGCTTTTATTAAATCGACCATTTAATACTTTTCCTAATAACACACATTGTATGTATGCATTTATCAAAACAAATGGTATGAGTACATTTGTACAAGCACCTTTACACGCATCGTAGAGAAAGACTTTAAATCAAGTGCAATAAATATACTCGACTTTATTAAAACAAAAACTTCATTGTAGAAATTCTGTATTCAGAATAATTCCCATCATTTCAATCAGAGTCAAGCTTCCCTGTCACTGGGATTAATTCCGATATCCATATTTATTAAGATTCTAACATGGATGAATGTAGCTTAAGGTCTGTGCGGAGATTGGGCCGTTTGCCAAAGTAAGTTGTATCCAGGGAGGATGAGAACGACAGGGTTGAGACACAGGTTGCGTTTACCGAGGGGTCCGATAGGGTTTGGGCGACACAACACTTTCGTGCGAGGTCACCGGGTATCGTTAGTACCGTTGCGTCGCTAGCGTCGCCGGATCGGGGACACGTTCATCCCACACCCTTAGGCTTACTCTCTTTCCAAAGTCCCGCTCGACTAGTATCTCGCCAGGAACCGAATCCCAGCATTCCCAGCCGAAATACGAGCATCCGTTTTCACTTGCTCACCCTCGCTTCGTCTGACTTCACTGACTCTCTGGTTGCCTTACTGGCTGTCTCTCTGGTTTGCCAGAAGAGCTCTGCTCGAGCTTGCCCGAGCTTCGCTTCCCGCTGAACGAACACTGAGATGCGATCACGCGTTCCCAGCGATCGAGAGAGAAAGAGAGAGAAAGAGAGAGGGAGAGAGATGCAGTGAGATAGACACCACAAGGAGTCCGTAGAGTGGCAACTCTCGGGAAACTGCCGAGTTGCAAATGTATCGTTAGTACCCAGCAACCTCTTCGACTTCCCGGCGGCCACAATCGAACCGCTCCCCTGGAAACATACTTCTCTCCGGAATACCTTTCTCTCTCTCTCTCTCTCTCTCTCTCTCTCTCTCTCTCTCTCTATCAACCTCTTCACCTTTCCGGTACTGTGACGCGTAGAGTTTCGGCACGCCATGCTCTCGATTCTGATGCCTGACGTTTGCGCTATCGACCAATTCCCACTTATTCCAACAGTTATCGATCTGATCAATATTCCGTACGATTTCCTTCTTTTTTTTGTATTAAATTATGGGTTGCTCCACGTTTCTACTAACTGGATCTTGAAGCTCGCACGCGCCAGTAGGTTTTACGATAACAGTATATAAATTTGATGGGCGAAGGGGGAGATGTGTATATTTATATGTTCGCGTTTGGGTAGCTTGTTCACGCGAGGCGTGATTTATGATGGCTTTGGTTTTTCCTGTTATTTATTGGGAACCCGACGAAATACGACACGACCAGTCATACCTGGCATGTTCAGTATTTACATTGATATCTTCCGTGACTTTTGAGCCAGCTATTCTATTCGGGGCTTGTTTGATTACGAAGTTTCTCTCTGTTTGTTCATTGTCGGTGTGCCCGCACTACGTATTTGTTTTTTGGTTATTCGACATTATTATTACGGGGAAAAAAGTCTGGCGTCATACGCGAGGGTTGAAAGCGGAAGCGGTGGGGACCTTGTCAGTTGTGGTATGAGAAAAGGGTTGAAAGAGTGCGGGGTCATTCTTCCAATGGAGCGAGAAGCCGCATCAAAAGCGAAATACTCATGGGAAGCTTCGGTTACCAAGCTTCTTCGTTCAAAGTATCTGCTCTTGAACACGTTGCCAAGCGGTCTCAGGTATTACGTCCCAGGAGAAGAGCCCCGCCAGACCAACCAGCTAAGAACATAAAGTTAGATGCTTCGATTTGTGGTGCAGGAAATGTATCGCTCCTCTGGTGTACTGACTGTGAAACCACCACCGTTTGCGACTCCTTCCTATTCTCTGTATAATACTACAAGGTTTCCATATTAACATTTATCCTTTTAAATTTTAATACTTCATTATCATCGAATAATAATTCAGATTCGATAAGGTAATCGCAAAATTCATATAACCATTCACCTTCGTTTTTCCGATCTTAAAAAAAAAACAAGTCTGAAAAAGGGAATCTTATACCTGAAAAGGTCGATCGTAAAATATCAGCATTCGATTTATCACCGCGCTGTATTTCCATACTTCAGCCAACCGAAGTAGAATCAAATGGGTAGTGGGAGTATTGACACGACTTGGGACTTTGTACGGTCAAGTCTGTCAGTTGGTTTTATAGTGAGTCGACGCGTAGAAACAAGATAGGTGACTTGGTGAAGCGTACAAGTTGAACTTTAAGAAGACATCGCGAGGAAGTGTCTGTGCGGGGGAAGGAAGCAAAGCAGTGAGGACAAGGGTTTGGCTTGGAAAGTTGCGGTCTCGTCTTCCTCGGCACTTGGACTCTCTCACCGAGTGCCAGAAGACAGCGAGAAGGGGAGCTTGTTTGTCGCGGGACGTCGGTCAAATTTGTAAACCACGGTGTTCGAATCGCTCGAATTATTCGTCGGGCTCGGAGATAATTAAGGAAGTTTCAGCGAGGACAATCGGTCTCGGCTGCCTGGCTCTCTCTCTCTCTCTCTCTCTCTCTCTCTCTCTCTCTCTCTCTCTCTCTCTCTCTCTCTCTCTCTCTCTCTTTCTGCGGCTTGGAAACGCAGTTTCCACCACTCTGTCGCACTCCCACTTTCTCGTCGTCTATCTTCATTCCTCGATGGAGTTCGAAGGATCATCTGCCTCTGGACCACTACCGATTTGTAGGTACTCACTGAGCTTTATCGCCAACTCTATCCGATACGTCTTCCAATCTCAAAAGGATCCATTTGTCTCTGACACCTTAGACGCGTCACTTTCACGAATCTTCCCTTCAAGTATTTCATATTGTGCGTACAAATAATGATGCGTTCTCTTTTCATAAAATACGAGTATTTCTTCTCATTAGAATTCAACTGATAATTTGTGGTAAAACAGGAAAAAAGTATTCAGCGACCAGGACAATATCGCGGAAATAGTCGTAGCAATATGTTATCAAGCACTGAATAATGCACCACTTCCTCCGGATGTCGCGTACTACCTTTAATATAACCATTGAGGAAATATCGTCCCATTATCAGCATCGGGCCGCTCGAATTTACTGCCCTTCATTTCTCACTTCTCGCTGAGAAGTAACGCGAACACCTTTTCCCCGAGCATGTCTACGACTTTGTAGAATTATTTAACGCTCTAATATCTATACCTTGAGAAATTGATATTAATCTTTCCAATAGGAACAGTAGAAGAACTATTTATTTCTATGAAGGAATCCTGTAGTTTCGTATCACTTTAAAATAGTTTGTTCTAAGTGCATATTGCTCGTTTGACGCGGTATAAAAGTGATTCGAGCCATTAAATGTACGCTTTTAAATCATTAACTGGTATAAGAGAAAAGCAGAGAGGAAGAATAGTTTTCCAGTAGCACTATGCGTGGTACTCGGTTTTCGCAGGAGTTGCGATCATCGTAAAAAAGAAAAGGGGTAGTGCGAATGGAAGGGGATGAGTGAGTGAAAATGCGGAAGCATGTACTCGGTGGCATCAAAGTATGACGGAAGTATGACCGAAGTGGCTTCATCCGCGTTCTCGTTTACAGCCGAGCATCTTGGAACGATGAAGTGCGCCGCCCGCAAAAGGGAAATTTCATTTCGTATTCCGCCATTTTCTTTCCTCCGTGACGTCGTTGTAGGTGTGTGTACCACATAGGATACACTAAAGTCGACGTCGTCGTTGGGGCGCTTCTTCTGCTGAAATTATCCAGAGACATTCCCCGCTCGTTAAGGCTCTTGCAAGCACTGCTTGTGCTTGCGGTTATGTTCCCTATGTATGCACGTAGTTGCCTGGCTGTCGTCTCTAGGCATCCTGAATCCCCATTTCTTGGACAGCTCGCTCCAGACACCGAGGCAGAGAAAATTTGTGAGCGAGAAACACTTAAGAAGACGCAGCAAAGACCGTCAGCATTTTCCTGTTGAGCGTGAAATGAGAATTCGGCTTCTATAAAAGAGGTTCTCGAAAATAGAATCCTTGGAATTTTCAGTAATCATAGCATTCTATTTTCTATTATTGTTAGAAGCATCACTATTTTCTAGTACAATTCAGTCGTTTTATCTTTCCATTGAAAATTCAGCAAGGTTTTGATATTATATATTCTGGATTCATTAAGTCGAGCGTCACGATTTTCGAGAGATCGTCGGTGCTTGGGAGTTCTAGTTTATATTTGCCCATTTACCTGAGCCGAAGGTTAGCGAGGTTAGTACCAAAGGCGCGGTGCTTGGTTTAACAGGGTCAATTTATGCAGATGAATGTAGTTAAGTGTTTCACGATTTACGAAGGCGCGTACCCGGCATAGTTCTCTGCTCTCATTTCACCGGGTAGATTTATCGCCGTCCGCGTTTGCAATACCTATAATATGTAGATGAAAGGGAATCGGTCCGATATTGGCACGCTCTCGCCATTGTCTTTCCTTGGCGCGAGTACTTTTCCTCTCGCAGCCAGCAGCCAATCTCTTTGGAGCTTGAGAAAGGGCTGCTTTAATAGAAGGTGGGATCGTGGATGAAAGAGCCGATCAAAAAGTACACAGTGCCCTCTCGCGGCGCCGCTCGAGAGTAAAAATCACTTTCCTAGTTTCTTTCAAGTGAAATTTAATATTCCGAGGACGTCCTGGCACCCCGGATACGTGAGCGCTCGCTGTCCCTCCCTGCAGACTCCTTAAACTACGTTACACGCTAAACTGGTTTACATACATTCTCCGATATACTATACACTGTCAGGTGTTGCTCGCACTTGCATCGTTGCGATATATAAATTGATGTAGCAAAGTCCGATAAACAGGACACTTCGTTAATTAATCAAACACAGGGACGGATAAAGCGTTGATCAACTTTCAATTTCAATTCATGGTGTACTCGATATCAGAGTAGATCGAACGCGACGCGTATCCATATTGTTTTTGACAAAGTGAGCGTGCTGGGAGTATCGAAAACATATTGGTGGAAATCTAATTGACAGTTGACTCGCCGGCATTTTGTCATGCCCGGTCCAGTTTGCCCAAAGTAGCGGGAGGAATGCTTGACGTCTGTTTGACATGCAAATGCGATTTCGTTGGTTTCGCGCGTTTGCAATTGCAACGCGGTCGGCGTGTTCGAGCCTCGTTTTTACGCGTTTCGAAGCTTGGCTTTGCGACCACAGTAGTCGGCGAGCCGATATGCGCCTCATATATCCGGCGTATGCTTCCATTACGGACAATAACATCCGGGGCAAGGCATTCCGTGGTGAACCGCGCTCCATCACCAAAAGTCATTAATACCTGGCGCCGCGGCGCAACCCGGCGCGGATAAAAGCGACTGAAAGAGCGTAACACCGCGCGGCGCGCTTTCCAGGCGGCCGACGATTACGCTTAATCGCTAGAAAATGGCCGACCTTAACGACTATTCATTCAAATGGCTAGCACGCTACGGGTTAGGAAGCCTTAAACCCGATTCACATTACTGGCACGCTCCTGCCACGCCCAAAGCTTAAGAAAAAATTATTGCATTGATTGAAAGTTTAAAAGCACTCAACTCATAAACGACACACGATTTCGAAAGATAACGTGAATAGAGATGGAAGTTTATCATTGATAATACTGATCCAATTGTTCCTCGAAATTACTACGTAAAAGTTCAAAAGATGAAAACTATACTGTCGGTTTTTCGATAGCGCAGTTTTCGAAATCGCTCGTCCATTTGGTAAACTCCGGAAACAAGAGCAGAAAGCATCTCTTCTTGTTGATAGCGAAAACATATACGCATAGCGAAAGGAAGCTCGCGCGAAGCCTGATAGGATTTCGGACAGTCGTGGGAAAAATATGAGAAGCATGGTGCGTCATCATCCGCGAGCGACCGATGCTTCATTCTTTTGAAAACGGTCCTATTATTTCCAGGGGCGCGGTCTCTAGCAAAATGCACCGCTTCCGTTGAGTTCGCTCTTCTCTCTGCCTAACGATCGAACATTTCCCGTGTGTTCCACAGTGTTCGATCCAATCTCTCTGTTATACAATTTGCAATAGACTGCTCTTGCTTCCTTCAAGGGAAGCCCAAGGCGTTGAATTCGCCAGAGAGATCAGTGAATGTTAAGCTTCGATGCTTTTATGCAGAATGTATGTTCGATTTGCATAGTTAAAATTACCAGATCCAGCAACTGTACATGTTAGAGAATTGCTTTAGTTGAAGTTGATTGATTGTTTTCCTATTATGTCCAAGTTATATTTAAAGTTTTAAGGGAAAGTATTCGATTATTGGTGCATGATTCTTTTCCAGTTCATCGTTAGTTATCATTGTAGGCATTTTTTATTATTGGTCTTGTGATCCGAGTTCAATCGTCTTGAAATATTGCTCCCTTCCACCCTTTTCTTGGACCTTCATTTCATCCTTTTCCGATTATCCCCGCATCCCAACACCGTCAGCATCACGCTCGAGTTATTGGCCACGTTTTTATTGCGCGAGTTATTGCACCGGTACGAAGGGCCAGCACGGAAAACAACAACAAATTCCTCCTTCGCATCTTCTTCCAGGCGATGGACCAGACAACTCTGGCAGGCCTTTGAAAAATAACTGAAGCCAGGAATTACACGAACTCTTTTCGTTTCATTGTGGCCACAGCAAGGACGCTGTACACACCTTTCAAAAGACAGGTATTTGTTCGTGATTTTTGGTGGAAACACCATTCCATTTCTCAGACCATCTATTTTCTACCTAATTCCATTTTTCGTCATACATATTATTTCATCCTATTTTCAAAGACCGGACAAATCAGTTGTTATTATTTGTTATTTTTTCCCTTTTGTTAAAGAGCGCAATTGGAAGACTGACGGGGCCAACGGATCAGGAACAAAGATGATAAAAGAAAATAATAACTACAGCTGAATCGAAACAGAGAGGGAGATATTATTAAGCAAATCCCTTGGATCCCTTTCATAACGGCAATGTTGAAAAGCAGAATTCCATAATGTGAACGTACGGAAAAAAGAATACAAATAGAAATGTAGCGCGTATAGATTCAACAATGGGAGAGATGGAGAATAGTTTTTCCCTGAAAATCCTTGGTTGTATTGTAGCATTATTCGTATAGCAGATTGGTAGTAGTGGTCTCGCGTTGCGGTCTTTATCGCCCATGTCAGGCGCGAATGAGTTTTCAGGTGGAAATTTCGTTGGTTCGCGTCAGCACCGTCGATAGCATCTCGCGCGATGCGCGCTTGTTGTCGATCGGAACAACGTGGCTGACTCGCTTCGCCAGTGGCAGTTCGAGGCGAGAGTCGGTTCAGGGTCTGCTTCACGAACCGTGACACACACACACACACACACACACACAGAGCTTTGTGATCACAGGTGCTTTTTTTTTACTCGGTTTCCCGATTGTTAAGATAATCGATTTCGACGGCGAAATGGACAAGAGAATTTGACCGCTCGAAAAAAATCGTGCTCTTTCTACTCCAAACTTTATGTATATTGCAATTGTCGATTTTAGCAAAGCAGAGTGTGTTCATTCATTGTTCGCGGGAATGTTTGCAGACAGAACAGCCGCAATTCCCTTACTATTACTGGTCGGAGATATTTTCATTGTAAGACGCGAACGCTCGTTTCCGAGCCGAGTGGACGGTCGGAAACGCGCGCGGAAAATTCCTTAACCAGAAGCGGTAGCGTGCAGAATTCAGGAGATGCTCGTGCCGAAATATACGAACTGTCGAGGCAAAATCAATACCCATCGCATTCCGACTCCCGATAGCTGAATTCCGTAGTGCGCCGTAATGCATAGGCATTGGGCGCTCCCGAGTGTATCGATATCCCATCCTTACGCGGACTCCCGGAACGTCGATAATAATGGCATCACAGTGTAATCGCGTCTCCTTCCAATATGGCCCTTCAGCTTTTCACCACCGTCTCAGATGTCCTTCTCTTCTCCTATTGAACCTTAAGTAATTTTTTATCAACCATGCTTTACGATATCTATATTGATTCCTGTCTTCCAATATCACTATTAGACTCCGGATACTTGTGCAAATCATATCGGTGCAAGCAATATGTACACACACATATAGAAAAGTGATATTACTAGCTTTAAATAAAACACCACAATTTTCCTTGCATATTACATTGGAGTATAAAAATTCTAAATGATATTGTTCGATGAAATAGTAATAATTGTTAAATCACGGTAATATTTTAGGAACTATTACATCGTTTAGATTTATTTTAAAAGCAGACTAATTTAAACTTTCTTTTCAGGAATCTACACCAATACGTGATAGAAAGTTTTTCTTGATTTTATCGTGGAGAAGTATTGAATCCTTCCGTGTTTAAGTTTTCATATTCGCTTGGAGGGGATAGATTGGGAAGTTTCATTCATATTTGCATAAGAATCTACAGTGCTCTCATTACTACTTCACGACAACGTGTCCGAGGGAATAGATATCGAGAATAACGAGTAAGTTATTCACGCGGCAGCCATTCGATAGCCGGGTTGTTCGTATATCCGCATCCATATGTACCTCCGCCGATTCTCCTATTTGTATTCATGGCCGACTACGCTTCTTTCTCCCCGCCGCCGGTCAATAGACTTTCGCCAGGGAAACGAAGTGGCCAATGCGCCAGCGAGATTCCCAAGCACCGCGTACAAAGGCTCACACGGGATTCCAAATTCCAGGGTAATAACGCGTTTCCAAATATTCCTCGAACACCTTTCGCACGCGGAATAAAGCTGCACTTTCAGCCAACTCGCATGTGCTTACAAGAGTTATTTCTCAAATAAATTCGTCGAGATCTAGTTGAAAAAATAAGTGATAGTTTTATTAGTAAAGAAAAGTATTAACTATCTAGAATTTAGTAAGGTTGTAAAAGAGTAAAAGATTGTCAGAATTTATTGAAAAGAATTGAAAAGGAAATTCGTTGGAAGTGATCGTGACTGTCCATAAATATCACAGGGAAATTTGGAAGTAAATTGTATATTCTTCTCTTATAATCACAGTACACAATAATTAATCAATTTGCGACTCACTATACTTACGATTCCTCTCTTCCCGCTAGAGAATTCTTTTTTCTATCTACAAAAGTCACTTGTCTTTGAATGGCCAATGATGGATATAGGCCATTGAAAATGATACAATTATACGGTGTTGAGTAATTTTAATATAAAGGAGTATTTACCGAGTCTTTTCCACGCATTGACATTTATTTATAATATCAAATTGTACCAATAATGGAAATAATTGAAACTCGAGTGTGAAGGGGATGATTAAAAGGCAAGTGACTCACCCTGTGCATGTATGTACATTTCTACAATATTTCTACAAACAATACCAATCTTCATAAACAAGACTTCCAAAAATGGGAGACGTAGGGTTTCAGTAAACTAACCCAAAAAAAAAATGTGTCGACTAGTTAAAAGATATCAATAGTATCGGTGTTCATTGAGCGTGGAAACATCACTTCATATCTGTCAGTGAGTGGTGGCTCTCGTCAGGAAAGAGAGAGACTCTGTACGCGGCTCGACATTTAACAGGCATCGAGTCCGAATAATATTTCAATGGGGCGATGCGCCAGTCATTAACTTAATTGCCGATCTGTGCGCAATTAGTGGCGGAGCCCAGGCGACCATTGGACAAGAGGAGAAGGGGGATAGGACGCGTGTAAACGAGAGGCGCATACTTTCAAATTGATGGATAGTCCATGATGACGGCGCGGTGTGTCGAGGAGCGCGACACCGAGTTTTCCGGCAGTTCGCCGCATTCATTACACCGGGCGCGAACTGTGCCGAGAGTCAGTACCCCGAAAGTCACTAATTAGTTAATTATCAAACCGAGTCGTGACGATGAACCAACGGCATCGGGCGATGCCGGTTCTCTATCTCTCTCTGCTCGACCGAAGCACCAGCTGTGTGTGTGTGTGTGTGTGTGTTCTAGTCAGATGTGTACGCGCGCGCGCGCCTTCGCTTTCGAAGGCAACGAGCCTCGCTTAATGTCGTATTCACAGTGTAAAACTGCTCGTTAGTGGACCGGTGATCCGGAAGTTGAGGATAAAGGGCGATAACTTCATTGGGAAAGGAGGACCGCGTCGAGACGGCCAATTTGTAACCATAATTTCCTTCGGGCCCGTGTCGGCGGCTCGCGCAATAAAGCCTCTGCCAAAGAGAGAGAGAAAGGAATAGCAAGGGGGAGAGGAGAATAGGAGACAGGGAGAGTTACAAGAATATAAGAGAAAAAATGTTTTATGTCCCGTGCAGGCGAGCGGAAGTGGGGTTGGTTCCTCTCTCTCTCTCTCTTTCGCACAAGCAGCATTTCCGCAGTGCGCTTTTTACGAGGCCCGCTCGCAAAGGATGCTTTCCGGCACGACGAAATTCACGCGTCTACCTGTCCGTCTTTGTTGTACACGTGCTGCCACCTCCGCCGTCGGTTTTTACGCGAGCGACGTGCCTCCTACCGCCGACCTTTCGTTTGCTAAATCATCCAACGAACTACCCCAACCCTCGCCCGGCCCCCTCTTCGTCCCTCTTCGCCTAATTATGCACAGGTATTTTGGCCTACAATGACGACCTCACCGTCCTCAGTGTACTGTGTGTCATGGTCCTGTGAAGTTCGGGTTACTCGTGTTCCGTAATTGCAAATCATGCGGTGCTCTCGGTGAATTAGCGCAGGAATTTGAAGAGTGTTTTGTGGCTTTTCATCATAGAGACTTGTGGTTATAGTTATTTCACGTAATCAGTACTTGTGAGATTTGTAATATTTGATATTAAAGCCAATTGTTGAGAATAGTTTATAATTTTTTGTAAAGATATTAAAATCGATTTATATTTATAGACAGAGTTGACAGATTGGCAAGTACAGATGGGGTAGAATGTATTCGGTACGGTGAATGAAACATGTAATCATTTTCGCGACATCGTAACTTTTAACAAACGTAATTTATTGTCAGGTTTCAATACTTGAGAGAAGGCATCCGAGAATACATTGTTCTCTACAATTCATCCACTAGGATAGAATGACAACACATAGTGCGCACAGTGTTTCCCGCAAAGATTGGAATTCTTATTCATAACATACACATAGACGAAGAGCTGTAAGTGTGCATTCCAAGGTGCATCTGACACAGAGTTTTCCGTCTGTATCTTTTCCAGTTTCCAAGTCCGGCGTGTTGGTTTCTTACAAACGGGCGAAAAGTACGAGTCATAAAGAAAAGGGTTGGCGCGACTCGAATCTAACGTAGACTTTCATTTCCGTATACATGCGAGAGCTATCTTGTGTGTGTGTGTGTCGTCAGTTGCTTGGACGTGTACGTTTGGATGGCGTTTACCGAAATATGTAAACCCACGCGATAGAAATTGTTCGGCTGGCTTTTGAGCTAGCATTTCCTTTATTCCCGATCGCTTCGCATCTCCGGTCTCCCTCGCATCCTTTATTCAGGTTGGCTGGTGGAAATGTACTGGCTTTTTCTCCCTCGCACCATCCTTTTACCTCTTCTGTCTCCTCCTCCTCTTGGTTGCTTCATGTTGGATTGATGCATGACTGCCAACGGATTGCGCAAACTTGTTTGATGTTTTTTCCTTCAAAAACGCCCGCGTATCATATCCCACCCCACTTGCTCTCATAAAGTCGCACACTTCGTTTGTCAAATGAGTAATGGTAGGTGCTCTTGTCTACCAGCGCCCGACTCACCAATAAAATAGAGTTTGTCAGCCACTGTGCTTTGAACTCTTACGAACACGGCTTACATCACTCTCGTTGTCGAAGGGATAATGCCGATTGATCAAAGGGACTTGGTTGTCATCGAATCAATCGGCGCGTATAGAAATCAGTCAACGGGAATTGCAAAGGTACTACTCGAGCATTGTAATTACAAGCTTACAAGTGGCTCGTCTTACACTCTCGTTCGAAGCAAAAACTCTTTATTTGGCAGGCTTTTGTCGTTTTTATATTCGACGAGGGACTAGAATAATCATTCTCTGTTTCACGATGAGAGAACGTATTTACTGCATGCTTTTCATTTATTCAGTGTGAGAGAATCGGGTCTCTAGTTGATTTCTTCTTACTCGCAGTTCGATTTCAACCGGTCCAGTCGGCTGAATAAATTATTCCTCGCGCGCAGTTAAATCAGCCAGGACGAAGGGAACGAAAACGAGAAATTCGTCGGGCGGACGAGCATAAATGAAGCGGGAAAGAAGCACGTTGACAGAGAAGCCGTTGCGAGCGGATTCGTCGGTTTCCAAATAGAAGAGCCAAGCTCGGTAGAGGATGAAGCGATGCAGGGCTCAGAAGATTATGCTGTGATGCTAATGCCGGGATTTTGCCAGCCAGCACCAGTTCAAGGGGCTAGAATCTGTGTTGCGCGTCGCCATAATAAAATGACCAACGAACCAACCACCGTCGTGGCGCTCGTCGTTGCTTTTCCCTGCTATGATTTCCGTGTGTAGCGCCGCTTAATCTAGGAAATAGCATCACAGCAATTCGGCAGCGCCATGAACACTTCAGTTTTCACTATATTTATGCTAGAACAGTCCGCCACCCCTTCCGGAACTATTTCTCTGACGTGCGGCATTGCTTTTAAAAATGCGCGTGCCAACGCCTGTTCCTGTCTGTCAGCCACAAAGCCTGACGAGATGCTGTTAGCAATCTGCGTAAAAAATATTACTCGACTCCTTCTTTTTCGATAATACAGCATCCGCGCGTAATCCTGCCCGACTGCTTTCCAGTGTCTTCCTTAGTGGGACGCATTTTTCGCCGCAATTTTCACTCCGCAGCATTGCCACCGGCGAAACCGAATTCTACGTGCCACGACTGCAGCGATGCACGCGCAGCGCGCTTTATCGTGAACACGTCTCTTCTCTTGGCCAAGCATTTTCTATTACGGCTGGATGGCACACGGGCGGCCTTTTTTACGGCAAAGCCAGTCGAGAGTAACGTCATTTCCTCTATCCACACGCGCACAGTGCAGTTAAAGTTCCTCGGCGTTGACGGGTCTTGTCTGCTGCCAAGGCTTGTAAAACTTGGAAAGTGTTGTTTTATGGATGGTTTCTGAAATCGTGCTTTTTAGCTGGTTGGTTAGTTGAATGATCAAGAGTTCTCCTAGTTAGTTCATATTAAAATATTGCTGATCGAAACTATAAAATTATATAAGATATTATTAAAATATTGTTCATTGAAGTTTCTTAAAAGTTAATTCTATCTGATTAAAAATAACCAAATTTCCCTGAATATAATTACTATTTCATTAAATTATAAATATAACCGATGATTCTTTTTCATATTAATATAAAACAGCCGATCAACAATATGTTAATACAAGCATCGATCAAAGTTAATCACTTAATAATATCACTCTCGACTGTCAATGTACGAATTTCTCGACAGGCGTCGTCATCATTACACGCGGAGTTGTGAGGGCGTCGGTGTAAATCCCCGGCAATTTCTTTCGTTAAATCTGGCATGCACACTTTCCGTCCGATTTCCCCGGGATTTTTCGAGCCCCGTTTTTCACGGAAGTTTCGCCGAGAGAAGCCGGGCGAGAGAGGTTGGCGCATCCAGGACAGATGTTCGTGCATCTTTTCGCCAGGTGAATTCAGCCCGGCCTGGCAGGGATTTCCAAAAGCGTGGACGAACATTCAACCCGGGCGACGTAACAGTCAATGAGAAACATTCCTTTCCTCAGTCAGCACAACTATATATTCGTATTTTAAAGCGTATCTTCGCTGGAGCAACAACGAGGAATATTTTGTTGAATGATTTTCTGTCATCTTTATTTGTATTTGGTTTATATTAATATCGACGTATGAAAAACGCGTGGATAACTTTTGTTGTTGGTAATAGAAACATTAAAGGGAAATTCAATCAATTTTTGTATGAAAAATACGAAACAATATGTTCCTAATTGTTCCTTCAGTGAGGACAGCTTTAGAACACATATTCTGTATTGCAGTACAAGGGAGTTTTATAAAATACTGTTGGATGTTAATCGATACATATTGCTGATTATAAAAATCGGTCAATATAATAATCAGCCTTATATAATAATAATTAGGTCTTCTCTTAAAAATGTACACTTAAGAATCAGGAATTCTAGAAGAGTTAGGAAGGTAAAATCAATCAGAGAGATAACTTCGAACCCAAAACGATGGAGAAACATCTGGTTATCGATTATGTAATAGCAAATTATAGACTTAACCACTTTGCCAGGAATTAGATTTAACAGAAATCACATAAAAATTGAAGTAAAAAGTTCAAATGTGCTGCTGCTTCATTTGCAGCATTTCAGACATACTTACAGACAGAAACAGCTGGTTAATTCGCATAAATTAGAGACAAATATAAAAATATCACATAGTACATAATGCAGATGCAAGAAATATCATTTTATTAGCAGTAAAGAAACAAATGATCGCTCACCAGGAGCCGCAAGCACAGCTGACAACACCAATCATCTCTAATGATTTCGTCTTAGGCTCATTCGAGATTCTGTCATGCGCCATTCATTCAGGCATTCACCTGCAAACAGAGCATACGCTTACTCTTTAATAATTCAATGAAACACTCGTATAAAACATAATAAAAACGTAATAAAATGCTCACACGACACGCACTTGTCACTCTCGTCAACAAACACACCGCCATGTTGGATAAATAGTCGACGTCATCAAAGATGGTTGCGATATATATCGAAGGTCGATAAACGACTATCGATATGGTAGATCGCCCTTGGATCGAACGGCAAGAAGTCAGTCTCAGGGTGGCATCCGTTCGCGCGCATTCTCAGTCATATCGTTCTGATTTACTTTAGTTTGCTCGAAAGAAGTGCGTGAATCATTCATAATACCTAAGTCTTGATTACTCTATCGACTGATTGTTATGATCGCCAACATGTATCGATTAAGATTCGCGAGTATTTTATCTAATTCCTGTGTACTGCAACACAGAATTCGTATTAAGAACTTGATGTTTCGTGTTTAGAAACATATCAGTGAAGCAGTCTCTGCTGTGAATAGTTTGCGACAATTCTTATTTGTTAAAGCTTTGTTCTCCAATCCGTGATATTAGAATCATTGAATTCGAGCGTTGAGTGAGTGAAGTGTTGACGTGCGATGTTTAATCATTTTCCATGGATACTTCGCCTTTCCCTGCATGTTCCTGTATGTGTTCTTCCCATTGGCAAGATTGTTTCGATGATGCTGATAATCTTCGTAATGATCGTGAGTGCTTTTTCTTCATTTATTCATCTCATTTTCCTGCTATTGTACCTAACCACATATTCTTAGCGCCATAACATAACCAACAAGACAAGCGTCATGCATACACTCTGTTTGTTTTCATCAACTTGGTAACTTGTTATAACTTTCTATTATCATTACGTGGCTGGCTCTCCCAGTGGGATGTTATCTTACTGTGGTGCTGGTCCTATGCATCTGCTATATCAACATGTTACACTGCCGTCGTAATTATGTGGTTTCATTTGTATTGTACGGTATGCTAATACGTATGATGCATTTGCCTTTGAATTACTACTGTCAATTACAAGCTATTGTATAAAACAGGATAATTAACTATCTAGCAAGTTGAATTATATACGAATCTCTGCCAAGACTTACCCAAACTCATTATATTACATTTAATATTACATATAATATAATATAACACGAAGCTGATAAAAATTGGAGAACGACAGAATAAATTCAAAGACAAGTGAATCAATTACGATTTAAGTCTCAACATTTCTGTTGAGTTCTTCCAAACAACGCCTCTTGTTCTCCTCAAAATCCAAAATATCTGAACCACTATAGAGTGAAAACATTCCAGTACACGTGGCCTCGGTGCATTGCACCATAGGAATTCCCTGCTACGTTATGTTTCGCTGCTCAAAAGAGAGCAGAATGGTTTTGAGGATCAGTGATGTTGGATAGCAGGTATAAGGATTTCGGGCGTCCCGCACACTCATTACTCTTCGTTCTCGCAGCCCACGGGGAAAATATTTGAATATGCTCGGCTTATCGGGAAGTTTTTCGCTGGTAGGAAAAGGAGGGAGAAAGAGAGAATATGTGTGCGCGCGCGCGCGTGCGTGTGTGTGTGGTAGTAGTTCGCGCGTGCGGAAAAGACGGACCAGCGGGAGAGCAGATTTATGACGAACGATTTGTCCACAGGAAGGTAAAAGTTCTTCCTCGTCTCCTGGCACATGCTTCCTCCAAAGCGAGCAACCCTCCTTCTCCTTTCTACCCTTCGCTCTTCCTCTTTCTCTTTCCTTCTGCTTTTCCCTTACTGCTCCACGGACTTAATGGACGCTTCTTGAAATAACGAGCAAACAAAACTGGGATGCATTCGCTTTTATGACGCTCATCAGTCTGCCACGTTTGGCCACAATTTTTATCGAAAGCCTCGCTGAAGTATTTTAGAAGCGCCTCCGACGCCGGCGAGAACGTGCCGCTGAGAGACGCATTAACAAACCTTCCATGAACCGAGACATCATTTATTTCCCGGTGAAAGTACTTCATAGCAAATGGTAGACAAGTATATGTAGTTTCGTAAATAATGTTAGTACTGCGCTTGGATGTAGGTGAATAGTGAAAAAAGGTATGTTCTCATTAATAGTTTCTGCCGTGGTATGTTTCACGTAAAATAATTTCATCGGCACTCTAAATGCTAACATACGCTCTTGCGTACACAGTTTTACCTTATTCTATTTTGTATCTGATTATTCGTAAATACATAAGTTTGCAATCGAAACGAATGAAGTATGATATTGCATCTATATTCAAGCTTTTTCTTTTTCAGTTTCAATATTGATAGAGAATGGATAACCAATTGATCTGTTTAACGTGTTCATAACTGGGTATATTACAGTGATTCATATCGAGCACGTACACAGTGGTTTATTTAGTTATCAGTAAACTCGAGATATTGAAAGGGAACATAGATTTTTGTTTACCACTCATGAATCTGAACGTGTATTCCGGTATTTTGCGATGTACATTTATTTTTTATTTTAAACAAGCTTTTAGATTTTCGTGTTTAAAGATTAATAGGGTGGATTGATATTCATCATAGTAGGAAACAGGATTAGTAATTTTTCGTTCGATCGGTAAAGTCGAAGCAGCTTATCCGAGTATATGGCACTCGAGCGTCATGTAACATGGGTGTAAACAGGAGTTAGTCCAGCCAGGAAATTGCTTCGGAGCCCGCAGACAGGTGTTTCCTGCCAGTCAGTAATGTCTCTGATGATTTCTAATCGCTTCGGCGACATTTCCGATTAAGTTTACCGCTACGCCGAGCGTGTAGACGTCGATTTCGCACTGAGTATCGTATCTCGCCGGGTTTATCTCTCGCATTTCAGTAGGAACAATATAAATTCCCTGATTAATGTGGACTCGGATAATATCAATATTAATCTGTTCGATTTGCTCTGCGAATAAAACAATTCCTTGTTTATGATGCACACTCAGCGCGTTGAATGCACCATTGCTTGCATTGGAAAATACTGCAACAATGCAACTACGATTCCAATAGAGAAAATCCGTATTAATAGTGTGTCGATTTAACATTTCCACCCTTACGATTCGAGGGATAAATGTAAAGAGCTGTATTATTTCACGAGCTCGTTCGTCTTCATTTCAGTCTCCTTCCTGGTAAGAAAGAGTCTTCGAGTTTCGGTCGGGCGCTTATTACGGCAGTGATAGATTAGTGCTACTCGTGTGTTCCTTCGGCTTCTTGCAATTTTACTTGTCATAATTGATACGGCGCTGTAGAGACCGACGTATTGAATTTCACCGGTAAGAAATAGTAAGAATGATGCGGTTTCTCTAGCTGAGTCTGTACTATTTATTAAATTTCTTAACATATCATTAACAATCACAAAATATAGAATTGTCTATTTACAAATTACATTAACATAAGCGTCCTTTACTTTTCTTATGGAAAATAAATTAAAGTTTGAGTATTAGTGAAATTGAAATCATAGAAACTGGAATTCCTATAGTTGGCCTAGAATTCGACACTCGAATTTCTCGTGCTAAGCTCGAGGAATTAAATGAATTTCGTTGAGACTAAAAGCCTTGTCGTGATGTCTTGATTGCGAGCTCGAACGAGTCTAGCCACACGGTCGATGGGGAAGGCTTTTCGCTTTACTGCATAACGCTTCCTCAAACGCAAGATTTGCATAGCGTTGCTCATCTTATACGCCCTGAAAGCTCACTCGCGCTTACCGCCTCTCTCCATATCCGCGCTAAAGTAGAGTAAATAGAAGATGTAAAATACATCTGCATATCTTGGGAAACACACAGCAGCTCGCTGGCCGGAACGCAATCGTAAAGTCACAATAAAAGCTGCACTATCACGGACGCATCCATCGCGACGAATTCCATCATACTTACTACAACGATTGATTTAAACTTTTCTGTTATACTTATTAGTTTTTCATCAAAAATTTTAAAGAACATATTAACGTTATAGATTATAAATATTAATATTTCTAAGTAAACTCATTAGAATTCACATATGGTTAAATCTCTTTGATAACCACAACAAAGTTCCCTTAAAAAATTGAACATTTCGTATCTACGAAACTAATAGATTTCCATAGAATTCGAAAACCAGCCAGCTATGAATAGACAATTTAACAGTACGTCGTAGAGAATAGGGTTGGTGATGGAGCAGAAGGGGTTATATCGTATAGGACCGAAGGTGATAAGATCCCCGCGGCCAATGATTGATACCACGAAATTCGGTTCTTGAGGTAAGCCGCGAGCGGTAAAGGGTATAGGGCGAATAGGGAGGCGTGGGTCGAGAGAATAGGCTCGAGTAGACAGCGGATCAGCGGGGTTAAATGAGATCACCATACCTCAAGTATTGCCAGTAAGTCACTCACAGCTACTGGCCCTTTGTGAGCTTAAGTAGCCATAACTCAGACTGCGGACTATATCACTCGGCAATATCCCGGTAATAAATTAAATCAACGAAGATAATCCAGATGGAGTCTGCTGGGGACCCATAGGATTGGCCGCCAGCCGATATCATAATGGAGGCTATATCGTCTATGCATGAACTCTCTTCTCTCTCACTCTCTCCTCTCTATCTATCCACTTCTGGCCCACCTATCCTTCTCACTCTCTCATTGGTAAGCGCCAATCCCCCCTGGTGCACGATGCACCCATACAAGTGCTCATTTGCCTGCTCTTGAACTATGGTACTACAGCATGTCGGCAAACGCACGGCACACAAATCTTACAGGTGCTTGCCCACATCCACTCTGCCACGAATTCGGCACCAGCCGACATGCCGCCGCGCCCCCTTTACCTACTGCACAAGCTGAGCCCTGTTGTGCCAATGACTTTTAATGCGCTTCATGACTAATTAGGCTTGCTCTTATGGGTTCCTTTGAAGTCCTCGTGCAGTTGCTCATTTGACTCCCTGTGATAGAATTTCTGAATTTCGTATATCTCGTAATTTGCAATAAGAGGATTTAGAAAGGTTAACAGATTTTTTTTTATGATTAATGTATGAATGTTTTATAATTAACAATACAGTAGATTTTCTTAGCAGTTGGTTTATCCGATAGATTTTGCCACACCGCAATAAACAGGACATTGAAGGTTTCGTGTTCAATTGGCCGATGTACCAGGATGCATAATTATCGAACAGCATCCCACAGGTCTCATGATTTATCTCGAGTGGCGTTGTATTCCCAGTGAGAATTGCACGACAATGCGAAGAGCCTTTCGCGTATTACTCTGCGCGTACAATACGAGCATTTTGCATAGAAAATTGGAGGTACTCTCGAAAGGTTGCACTTAATTTAGTAAGCGTAGGACAAATTAGTGTAAGTGGAAGTATCTCAGTGTTTGGACGAGTGATGCTGCGCTTGTCGTGGGGAATTTCATTAGCGGGCGGCCTCTTTGCGCTGGCAGAGTGATCACTCACATTGTCTTAAGCTGCTGCATATGTATAGGATCGGGATCGGGTATATTCTCATGGTCTATTTGCATGCGCGCACATCCGTACGTACACAAGGCGCGCATCCCCAGCCGTGTATAATAGACAGACACGGCCACTAGCCGCTGGACCATTTGTCTTACGCATACATTTCCTAATACAATAATACCGGCGGCCTCATGCACACGGCGCGCCCTGCTTAATGAAATGCACAGTGTTCCCAATTGTTTCGCACACTTCCTCTGCATGTCTGAATTAAGCTTGGTGCACACTCGGTGCCCGTCTCCAGTCTCCATTACAGTTAGTAAAAACCTTTGCCTACCTTTGGACAGTCCTTGCTTATTCTTATTAATTCGACAAAGATAAAGATCACATATTTCATATTTACGATGTTTCAGTATAGCTTTTTTTTATTACGTCGTTTTCTGTTCTGTATCAGTAATGATTAATGTCGTATAACAATTGAATCCAATTCTTTACTTTCAAGAACAGGTTGAAAATTTATTACATACTTAAGTCACAGCAAAACAAAGGGTTCAACATATCTAAAATTTCCATTGAGAGTCTGCAAAGTACAGGGTCGGGAAAAAAATATAGCAGTAGAAAGAAATGTGTTTATTCCATCGGGTAGAAATAACAGGAAAGTAACGATACTGCTTGAAAAACGACGGACAATCACGGGACTGAGCGGATACGACACTGACACATCACGGATATGTGTAAATCGGCGTTAAATCGTACTAGGGGGAATAAGCGAGAGGCCGCTGGAAGAACTCGCCAGGGAAGATATTTCTCAGCGCGTAGCCAGTATATGTTACAACGTACGCGCGGCAGGGATAGCAAGGTAGCCAGCCGGATATTTTACCGACAAATGCAGGATGCGAAACTTGTTATACACGCTATTGGTACTCGCCGAGATAAGTTACGAGAGTAGCAGAAGCAGCAGTCTCGATCCCGGAAGGCCACGTCCTGGGAACGTGCAAATAATTGACAAAGTATGCCCGCACTTTAAAAGGCGCACGTGGCTGACGCGTGGTGGGGGAACATTATTATTTTAGGGCGACCGTGGAATTTTAAGTAGTAGTCGTTTCGACCTAGCACCAACTGCAAGTGTCTCGTGAGAGAATAGTGGTGAGAATTGGTGGCTACAGCGAAGAAATTCTGTACCTAAAGAATTCGCTCTCGGTGTGGTAATATGTCAAGCGTATTGCTATTTAACTTGTACTTCTACTGCAGTGTTCTTAACTTTCGAGTAGAATTTATTAGTAAATTAGAACGCGATTTATGTCCACGTAGTTTCTGTTTAATTATAATAACCGTGTATAAATATTTCAGTTATTACTTCATTTCTTACGATTCTAGAATTCTTATTACTGTGTACTTTGGCGACACACGAGTGTGCATACAAACGATATTCCCATGTATTTAATTACCACTAAAACTACCAACGATTAACATATTCCAAACCATTCCAAAGCGCGCAGTCAATTAATACACTCTTGGTTTATTATTACCACTTGACTGAAGCTGTGTGATTTCCCATGAGAGATGATTCTTGTGTGTAGTGGATTGTAGAGAGACATTGGAGTGCGCGTTGAGGTAGAGAAGGAGAACAATCGGGAGCGTAGATAAAGCGGAGTGAATCTTACGTGGATGTGGAAGGAGCCCGAAGCAGGGATCTTGTCAGGCAGGGAGAAAAGCGTGTACCGGAGATAACTAGCGCCGGTAGTTGGCGAATAGGCGCAATAAAAAAGTTCTTTTTTCGCCCGCCGGTAGCGCGAGAAGCCTGTCTCCATCGCGGCATACATATAGATATACATATCTCGTTTCCTTCCGCCTTGGTAAAATGAATCCCACCTACAAGCCATTTCTGGCTTCCCCGGAGTCGTGGAGGGGCCGTTCTACCCGCTGAACTTTTTCATTCGTGCACCACTGAAAAGCTCGCCCACAGCCCCGTTCGTGCTATCCTTCTTTTTTCCCTCGTTCACTCTCCTTTCTCTCTCACTCACTCACTCGCTCGCTATCTTTCTCTCTCTCTCTCTCGCCGCGTCTCCCTTTAGCTCGCGCGCACTTTTTTGCGCGTTCGTTACATAAAGCGAAAATACGCTAACGATACAATGGAATTTTTCGGCTAAAGAGCCACCACCGCGCCGCCGCCGCCGCCGCTCGCTCGCTCTGCCGAGCCGTGACGCTGGAGCACGCCAGGCTCTCTCGCACAATACCGACAAAGGGGACTTAATCTAGAAAAAATTGTTTGCCTTACTCGTCCACTCGAATATATATCTCGTATCAAACCACCACCACCACCATCATCATTGCCTCTTTCACTTCCTCCTGTGCTCATTTGCGATCGCGTTATATTTCGAAATTTAGCGAAAAGGAAATCTGTTCAGTGAGAAAGGCTTGCTGCGTTGGCAGAGTCAGTCATTTAATCGAGCTTTTTCCCTCACCCGAACCATTTAATCCCCACCAATTTGAAAACCTCGATGGAAAAAGGGAATGGTGCGAGATATAGTTGCCGTCTACTGTTCAATTCTACTGGTTTGCCGAGGCCCTGTCGATTCAAAAGAGAAAAATTGTGAGAATAAGAGAGGAGAAGAGGAGGTGAAGGAATTCGTAGGTCGCCGTGAAAATGCTGGATGTCGGTCGCTCCGGTAAAAGAAGAAGGTGAATGGGTTGCGCCATTAAAACTGAATTTATTTATTTCGCCCTTCTTCTTCGGCTACCCTCGCGTTTGATGCGATGCCGCCTCGCCCTATTAATGCGCGTTTGCCTTCGCCCGTAAATAAACTCGGTGGCAAAGGTCACATTTATGCTGCTGGCACCACTCGTTTCGTTTGCACTAAATTGGAGCACACGCTACTGCAACCGTGGAGCATGTTGTAAAGGTGAGAGTCTGATGGGGGAAAAACAGAAGGAAATCGACAGGGATTTCGATCCGAGAGAAGCCCAATCGTCTTGAAACTCTCGGGAAAACTACGCTTCCAGTGTAAACGTGAGAACCTTTCCCTTCGGCATTTTTACCGTGCAAGTAGGAATTTATATCAATTCAATAGTTCGTTAGTGAGTGAAGAATTAAAAGAAAATACCGTGCGATTCGTGAATTTAAAGATATGAACGCGTGATGTGTGTGTTCCCCGATAGTTTTAGATTAAATTAGGTCATCGCGGTCATTATATCGTTTCAGTACTTCAACGAAAAACGGATTAGAAAACTAGGTAACTGTGGCACTATCCTGTGAATCGAAAGAGACTTTTTATCAATTTCGTTTATTATTCTTGATCACTTTTGCAAGCATGATCTTTCTCATAAAAGGATCTAGTTTATCCAGAACTTTGGATTTATCTTTTTTTATCGAGGAATCCTACTCTTCCGGATTACATTCTCGTTTAATGAGTTATTGAAGAGCACATCATAAAAACGAAGTACGTCGTAAAAGCTGGCACTGGAAAACAGCTAGGTCGCCCTCGTTCAGTATAATCGCGCGACTGTGATTATTATCGACAACCGAACACGATAATGGATTACCGGAACCGTTCGACTAATTAATGACATCTGATACCTACCTCGACGAAAGACACAGTCACGCGTTTGGTACGGATTTATCGCATACTCTGCAAATATATGTATATCCCGATGACACGCCGCTCCCTGTTAATTAGCGATCGTTTACGATGTGGTCGATGCTAATTGTGTTTTGCTCACGTCGATCTACCAAATTTTCACAATTACGCACCCTCGTCTGAACAAGTGTCAGGACAAGGCCGCATATGATCGTTAACAAATTGGGTGTTGTTCAAAAGGTGTCGGATTATAATATGTAACAAGAATTATTTTTGGAATAGCAATCCTCATTAAAACTATCTAATGAGCTCTTGTTAGAAGCGTAGAAATCTCGTTAGTCGATCATGAATACAATTTTATACGTGAATTAACGTCTAACCGTCGCTATTTTTATAATTCCATATAAAAAGTACCTAAATCCATAATAAATCTCGTATTTATTTTCTGCCATACAGTTTTAAGAACTTAAACAAATTTAAACAAGAATATAATCGCACATGATCGACACAGTATTAATTAACATAATTTAGTGGAACTTCTTTAAATGCTTGAATATTTACTCTTCTTTTCCACCGGGAATTGAAATCCTTGCAACCAATCTCGTTGATGTGTTCGTTACATAATCCATGCGAGCGGTGTATTGAAAGCAATCGAAAGAAAAGTCAAAGTATTGGCGTGGCTGGAAATTAGTCGAGACTGGGGTGGAACATTGCGCAGCAATGCACTTGAAAGAACGGGGACGGGATTTGGGACGATCGGCTCGGAAATCCGTCCAATCTCCAAATTGGCATTAAGCAGGATCGAGCGGGACATTATTCCATATTGTCCCGGGTAGGTAACATTAGGTCGAGTCGAGCGATCGGAATGGAATCGGCCATTGAAAAGCAAATGGCATAACGGGCGTTCGAGGAGGATTCAGCCTCACCTTTGCTAGTTCGAAAGGGATTAATTCGTAATGTTATGAGCACGTATACTAGATTCTATTACGACGCGGAAGTCTCCGGGTGCTTTCCCTGATATCACACGGATCTCCGGATTCGCTCTCCAGTTCATTCCCCTTAAGATCTTGCTCCCATTGTTCCATCCAGACGCTTGTGACACCTTTTGTAGCCGCCTGAGACAAGTATTACTGTTCCACTGTACCTGTATTCTTACGGGAATATTTCTTAAAAAAAGAAGAAGAAGAAGAAGAATATATACAGAAGGATTCGTTTCAATTGTTCTGGTACATGGGGGATTTAACATATTGCGGACCTGCTATTTTATGCACAGATAACGCCTGTCACCGGTGTGCTTTCATGACTCAATGGAATGCGTTGGGATTTAAAGCTTTCAGTAACTTTAAGTATTATGTTTCCTTTGCTCTTCTCCAACCTTAGTTTGTGATCTGTATGTACTGTAATACTCTCGTAGAACAGAAGGAATGTAAGGGAAACATTTAATTATTCAAATAGGGGATGAAATAGTTAAACAATTAAGTAAGCCATCCGTAATACGATACTTTTCTAACAGGTAAACAGCAAGTACAAACTAAAGTTCAGACTTACTTAATAGTCGATGCCTGTTAATGACTCGTAACTCTAATTACACTGTCGGTACATAGTTGGTGTTGCAGACGGAATTATGTAGGTGGTGAGGAATACGTTAAATCGGCCAAGTTCAAAGACATAAAGGGAATTGCATAAGTGTATGTGGTTACATATACATACTTAGAGAGAAATGAAATTCTTTCGTGGAAGTTTTGTCGCGTGCAAGACATTTGTCAGGATATTTCAGTGGCGAGAGTCGTCCTTAACCGCGCGGACAATTTTCCGGCGCACAGACTAGAAGCGTGTAATTGAAATGACTCTGCTGGCCGAGCGCCAGGCGCCCGGCATTCCGAAAAATATTTTTCCCTCGCGATCCGAAATGGAAAATTCTAATAAACCGATATATACACATATATGCATGCAACGGACGAGGAGAGGCGCTGCGGGCAAAACAGGGAGATTCAAGAGCAATATATCTTTCGCCTTTCTATTTCCGCATTGTACGGTGGCTGTTCATGCCGTTCTCCATTCGCAAAAGGTTTCCAATTCTTGCGAATTAGAAGATGTGCCCAGTTTCCCGGTGGATTTCTATTTCTCTCGCTCTTATTTCACCAGCTTTAATTCTCCGTTGTATCAGAGCCTAGTAAAGATATACATACACTAGAAGTCCATTTACCCTGAACTTCATTTCTCCAACCGAAATTCTAGCCAGTGCTCGATTAAGTGTACTTACTGGAACGCGCAATCATTAGTAGAGAGGACAATGAGTGAGGTCCTATTATCAGAACATGCTAGTTATCCAAACGGTCTTGTCCGGACACATTCGGCCAAATGGAATTCCAGTGTATTCTGTTTTGAAGGAGAGGAAGCTTTTTGCAGAAAGGACTTACGGCCTCTCGGGAAATATTTGACTTGATATTTGTAATGTTCGGCCTCCGGCGGAGTAATGGCCCTCATGAATAGATAGCGCGCGTTCGCCTCGAGATACATCAATTCTGAGCTAATGAAGGAGGAGGCGCGGATAGAAGCGGTAGAATAATTTAATAAATCTTCTAAGGCTTGTTTAGGCTGGGACGCGCCGAGATGTGCGAGCTCCCTTCCAGCATCCGTTTATTTGTGTATGCCCAACAAGCGAGCGCGCGCGCGCGCGCGCGAACACCCCGATTTTCGGGATAACGAGATCGTAAGGCGGCCCGGGTAACGAGATACTGCGTCCAACTACAGTCGTGTATCAAGGAGGATGATGGCTTCGTTATTCCGGCCGGATGACTTTTGGCCTTGTAACGAGGCGAAAGTGGACCATCCGCTTGTTCTTCCACGAGCCTCTCTTAAATCTATCATGTCCACGGGAATGTGAGAGAGTACCTTTGCCGGAAATAATGTTACCTGTAACGAGAGAATCATTAACGCGTCAGTCTTAACAGGAACAAGCTATTTTTTCAACGCATTTTAATCCACAAGCGGAAAACTGATTGTTGAGAATATCGCAAAGACGGAAATCATTTTACGATAGAGTATCTTTGATAAACACACATTGCAATGAATCGTCCAAGTTCTCACGCGATTTTAAATCTATTGCAGTAAAGAAAGAATTATAAATACAGGGTAAAATACATAGCAAAAGTTAAATTATTATACTTAACTCTTACTTTTTACAATACTATTTCACATGCTTTCAAAATAATAGACCACAAATTACCACGTCAATTACATTGAAACAAGCATTTTCTACGAAGGATTATAATATCATTACGCATCCATGGATGCACTTGTGCAGCTGGGGACATACATTCCGGCAAGATTAATGCCGCTAGTAATCGGACATTCAGTCAGGACTAACTATCGCAGTCAGCCGGGATCATTGAATTGAATCGCATCCCCCTGAGCCGCGGCCCATTTAGCCCGATAGTTCGGACAAATGCTCGAGCGTGAAATATGACGGGGGAGGGTTGGCTGGCTGGTGTGGCAAAGTTATAAGGACGTAGAAGGTGCAAGCACCTTCGGTTCGCCCTCCTGGCAGACAGCGGGGCGGCAGTTCTCGCCACAGTGCTAGAGTGGATCTTCTACTCCCAGCGTTAAGGGCGGCTTTATCTTCGCCTCGGCCGGAAATACGATATCCTACCACATAGATATTCCTCTCTAAGAAGACGGAAAGAGAGAGAGATAGAAGAGAAAGGGAGTAAGAGAGAGAGAGATTTGCGAAGGCGGATTCGTTGCAATGTAAAAAGTTCGCCAGAGACGAAGGAACTAAAAGGAGAAGGATGATCTTGGAGCGTGGAATGACTACACTATCCTGGATTCTATGTAGAATCATTGAGCCTCGTCCCGCCACTGTCGTCTTCGTATGACTAAGAACTCCCAGAGATGCTCCATTCTCTTATTGCTGCTCCTCATCTCCTCCATTCAGTCTGTTAATAACAACATGCTTCCCTTTCCCAGCTAATCTCTCGCTCTTCTCCCAAAGAAAGCCTTAAGTTTCTTTTGACTCGTGTAACAATGGTTTGGATCTTTAAACGGTTTCTTAAATGATGAAGAGACGTGGAGTGTTTGTAAATTATCGAACAAGGTTTAACCCACTTGGATCGTAGAGTGGCGGGAAAAACAATTCATAGTTACATTTCTTTTATTGAATTCAAATATGTAAAACGATATCTTTTTATGTATGAATTAACTAATATAAGAAACGACTTAAAATTAGTTGGTGGGTTTGTTCGGTTCGCGCGTGTATCTCGTTAATGTGAGAAATGGAAAAAAGTTTGGCGAGAGCGCGATATATACCAGAGAGAAATAGCGAGGAGGCGAATCGAGTGCGCGTCTATATGCGCAAGCGATGCCAAGTGGGTTAAAGGTTTCGCAGACAGGACCGAGAGAGGGTCGTTTTAAGCGTCCTCGCCGAGCTGTGTACATACATAAGGTCCCTTGAAATAGAGAACGAGACGCAGTGAGGATAGCAAAGCCGCTCCCGTTACTTCTAATACTATATCCTCCTTACCCAACCAGCCTTTTATCTTCCGCCTTTGGCCGCGCTGCGCCGTTCCTCAGAGCGAGTTAGTTCCCCACCGATTCCGGAAATGCCGGCTAAAAATTTGCGCGAGCCACCTGGACCGCCCGAGAACTATCTCGAGAATGAATAGTACCCGGCGGGCCTCGCCAAACCAATTTCTGTTCGGAGTCTTCGCTCTTCTCAAAAGATAGTCGCTAGGAAATTGTTGCTCTTTCCGTGTGAGACGCGGATTTCCCAAGCATACATTCTTGAAAGTAGTTCAACCGTTTCGCATAAACAGAAGCCAATTGTGCTTCGCAGCACACTTTTCTTTGCGAAGTTTCTTGGATTCAGGAAGTCGAGAATGGGGTCAGAGGATGGCTGGCTTTGCAATCTACGGCCACGCATTCTTAGTCACGGACGTAGTCAAGTTTCCAGTCATGAGTCGAGCGAAAGTACTATCATTTGATTCCCTGAACTTATCTTTGGACGAAGGACAATTCGTAGAATGTGTCTACTAAATCTAACCTATATCTTTCTGGGTTGTAAAATCGCAGGACTTTAGAATTGTGTATTGTACGTGGCATTTAATTAAGATTCTTAGCCGAGTCGAGATCAGATAAGCTCGGTTGGATAATAGATTTATGATAGGTCCAAGCGCACATGTGTTCTGACGTCGGCCACTTTGACCTGACGGTCTTGAAAAGGGTCAGTACTTCACAGACCGAGAGTGCGAAAGGTGATAAACAACCCGACAGTGCATTGTCAATTATCTTGAAGTTAAGAATTTAATAGCTATCAGATTTCACTGCAAAGTGGGGTAGCTCAATTGCCGTTTGAAGACAGCATACATAAACATTTCTTAGCAGACTTATATTCTTTTCTGACATTCATAATAACATATATTATACATACAATAATACAAAAAATAAATGAAACATTTTAACGAAATAACGTAATTATTGCAGACATAAACATTTTCCCTGCACTGATACTGACTAATATTAAATATATAAATTAGGAATATACACTCGTTCTTTTTACTTAGGTGACAATCAATATTAGTTAACTATAATAAGAGTTTAATTCTTCTTTATAACAAGGGTGGGCAAGTGACCTCCCTCCATGTCGAAAGCTCTTACTCTCTAAGAGAATATTAGGTGTAGAAAGTAGGGTGCTGTACCCTCGGTGAGCAAACGATGTCGTACCAGTAGTCGAAGGGTGGAAAAAGTTTGTGCACTGCGGCAGGGTTCGTTGAGTGAAAATCCAGTTCGCTCTAACACGTTTAAGGGTGTGCGAAGCGACGAAAGCTTCGTCACTCGCTGCCTACCCTGTACAGTCCGTCGAGGTTCAAGATTTCAGATGTTGGCCTGTCGGTCCTATCTTGGCAGTCGATTTCCGGTGGTCGCGGTGGATAGCCGAGCGTACCTTCTTATTTCGACATGTGTCGGTATTTGGAAAATGGGAAGGTGAATTCGATAATGTGCTTTTCGTGATATTCTGTGGGTTTGAGATATTCATAATCTGTGAAGCAAAGATCGAAAGTTAGAGAGAAGGATCGGTGTGTATAAATTAGATCAACAATCTGAAATAAATTTATTTTTAACTTAAATGGGTTAATGAACTTGAACAAAATAATATAAGCTTTAAAAAATGCTATTTTTGTTATCCCCTAAGTTTCTCTTTGCTTGCATCTACCAACTCGTTTTCATGTCCTTGGAAAGCATGTCAAGTAAGTCTTCCCATCTTAAACCTCGCTCGGCTGTAGCTTCACGTATATCACGTACTTCATTCAGCGATTGCAAATATTGTGTTAGCGCTCGCCTCCCTGTGTATCGCGTAGGTATTCTTATACTGTGATTGGGGTGGTAGTAGACAAAAATTAAACATCACATTTTTGCTTAATATCTCCCATGTTAGTACATGTAAAACTTTGAAAAAAAATAAAGATACTTCGGTTGTCAAAACAAGCCTTATAAAATTTCTGCAAATTTTTAAATTAAAAACCCAAGGAGTAAAAAATAAAACACGTGACCAAGATTCAATTTTACTCAACATCTACTTTAGTTCAGTTACGTTAAAAGTACTATCGGTGCTTCGGTTAAGTTAAAACTACTTTCCCTAAGTACAAAGTACTCCCGATCATTCAACTTTGGGTTGAAATTCCAGGGAGAACCTACTATGTTGATACTAACTAGCCGATAGATTAAAGGGCTGAAAAACGGGATACAAATCAAAGCCGATATTAGGTAAATTGATCAGCAGGGCGACTGCAATGGGGCTGAAGGGCCGAGTCGAGCAAATGAAATTTAAAATTGAGATCCGTCTAAAATGTCAACGACGCCCAGCTCGTTATCGCTTGAATTTTTCAAAGAGGTACCGACTCGCCCACGAAATCTCATTCTCCTGCTCGCCGCCGGTTAAACTTGACTCGAGACTTTGCATACTGAGAGAAGCCTGGCTCGTTCGAATTAAAGTGGAACCCTTGCTGCGACACTGACTGCGCCGCACTCCCCCTGCCCTTTCGCGAATCCGGCAGGGTGTGCCAAGATAAATACTCCACCTGCCGTATCGAGAGCAACCCGGACGGCACTGGATTGATAATGTAACGCGATACACGAGAAATGAAATTAATCAGGTACTGGTATATCGAATTAATTTCAACATTCATTCCGACTACTGGCTTCCTATATTTATTTCGCTGTTGGCTCATTGTGAATCAGATTTGTATGTCAATTGTAATTACCGGAAATACTTTAATTAGACAGACAGAATCGTGATACAGATAGAGCCATCTAAGTAGATATCAGTCGGTAAAGAATAAAATGATTCGAATTTTGAAAAAAAATCATTGTTGTCTATTAACGAGACGCACGTTACTACAGAGTATTTTCAGATTTTTTTCGACCGAAATTCCAGGAATTTTCGTGACGTCACAGCCTAAGAATACCTCCTCGCACATTCTATGTTCCTGTTAGGATATTTCAATTACGGCCAAAAAATTTGTACAAATTTTCAACTTTGTAATAGGAACATAGAATCTGCAAGGAGGTATTCTTAAGCTGTGACGTCACCGAAACTCCTGGAATTTTAATGACGTCACAGCCTAAGAATACCTCCTCGCACCTTCTATGTTCCTGTTAAGATATTTCAATTACGGCCAAAAAATTTGTACAAATTTTCAACTTTGTAATAGGAACATAGAATCTGCAAGGAGGTATTCTTATGCTGTGACGTCACCGAAATTCCTGGGATTTTACTGACGTCACAGCCTAAGAATACCTCCTCGCACCTTCTATGTTCCTGTTAAGATATTTCTATTTTGGCCGAAAAATTTGTACAAATTTCCAACTTTGTAATAGGAACATAGAATGTGCAAGGAGGTATTCGGAGACTCTGACGTCACAGATATTCCACGAATTCGCGTGACGTCACAAGGATTTCAGGAAATTCCAAAATATGAACTTAGAAAGTACCCAAGAAAAATATACGACTGAAACTTAACTGTTAAAATGAAAAAGCTTGTATTTCGTTGCTGCTTATTTATTGAAATGAACGTCAGGTTGGGTAGGTTACATTCGTACAGTGTATTAATATGTTTATTACTTAATTAACATGATGATTAACATCTTGAAAGTGTTGATCAACGACCTGCCTAGAAGTTCACCGTTTGATCTAACGATATAGTCGAACTTCTTGTACCTGTAAAACAATAAACATAAGATTATTAATATTACCTGTATTCGCAAGAAGGGTTAGGAAATAAAATACAAGACACGAAGCATCGATTTTCTGAAGTCCCACCAACTTGTTGAGTCCTTACTACTACGACAATTTTTGTACATTAATTGGCTAAAGAGTGCGTGCGATTTTGCCAAAAGATAACTAACATCGGAAACTGCACGAACTTTCCTAGACAATCCAATAATACACTCTGCACAGAGAGATGTGTCTAAAACAGATACCAAGTCTCCAGGGACACTGTTTAAGTGCTTTCACTGGAGCATCGTGACTGTTGTTATTATGGATGTTGCAGTACATATACATACACACATAGGCACGTACATACATGGAAGTAGTCAGTGCAGACCGCTAAGTACTATTTCTTTGGACATTCAAGACTCTCAGGAACTTCCCCGGTTGCTTTTGATTTATCTATCACCGAGCGTGTGCGCAAGTTTCGTGGGAAAATAAACAAGACTAACATCTACGCACATACACACACACACACACACACTCACATGCGATACGTGAGCAGCACACGCAGTGGAATGTAACGTTCGTTGGAGCTCGTAAGAAAAGCTTTTCAAGTGAATACGTTTCGCATCTACGTGTTACGCAACTCGACGGCGTTCGCATTATGCAGTGCGGCGCGCTCTTCTCTATTTTTATCAAGCCGACTAAAAGCTAGGCAACTTTTTACTTATACACGTTGAAAACAAACGTGTTCCGTGTATCTCGACGCTTCCGGTTTACGAGAGACGCGCAAATTCACGCACCACGGTTCATCTCGATCGGCAAACCCTTCGACTTGGCGATAGCTGGTGCCCCATTTTTCCTGGATTACCACCGCCGAGATAGTTGGAAGTTTTCTGCGGCAAGTGTCACTGCCGTTTCAAGCGGGCGAACGTAAGCAGAAAAGCTGAACGAAGAAGTCGGCCTTTCGCCGCTCCGCCCCCAGCGGGAGAGCAAACCCCGGGTCAATGGGAGGCGATCTTTGAACCGTAGATAACATATATACATACATATATTCTGCGAATGTTAGGTAATAGAAGTAGAAGCAATACTGAATGTATCCGCAAAATACGAGAAAACGTCGAAACTTTTTCGGCCATGCTACTCATTTCTAATTCCCGTTCCTCTCGAAAGATGACCGAAAAGATGGTCCAAGTATACATAATGGCATCGAGCGACACATCGAATTTTTGGCGATAACTTTACTGGTATGTATAAGTCGAGGCTATCCTCTTGTTAATATTCTATCTGGCATTATCGAAACCCACATACACTAAGAATTTTCGTACACCAGCGAACCAATAATTCAAGTCGCTTTCTGCATGCTTGGAAATATAAAGTAGCTAAGAGTATGTGCATTTTATTTTAAATAAGAGAAATGTATAAATAAAAATATCTACGGAAATTCATTATTAATCACTTTCGTTTACTTGATATGCTATGGGAGCCGTAACAAATGATCAATGTAAAACATGAGATGATACCGGATATTAAAAAAACATACTTGCGCAGTATCAGGACACCTGGTGCATCTTGTGTAGCAGGTCACTGACCGATCGATACATTAGGAAAAGTGAAAAGACGGTGTGTCTGGAGGCCGACAACTAGCTGCTACTCAGCCAAATTGGAGAGAGAGGAAAATCGTGGAGGTGGATAGAAAGGACGAGGACGCGAGAGGCATGCGGATGCAAAGTAGGTGGTCGGTCCAGGGAAGGATGGGTTGAAGTTAAGTAAGGAGCTTGCTAAAAGAAGAAGGAATTTTATTAAAATATTTAAGTAGCGAATCGCATTAGGGAAATGGCGACACTATTGTTCGCCTGAAATCTCATTATGACCTGCGACCCCTGCAAGCCTCGCGGCACGACTGAAACCTCGGCGTACCCAACTTTCCAACGAGAACTCCGTGCAGAATGAGAGAAAGAGACGGAATAGCGTGGGTCAGGGATCGAGAGAGAAAGAGAGAGGGAGAGAAAGTGGAAAAGAACGAGTGCCACTGGCCCCAGGAAGGGAGTAAAAAAGTAGACGGACCGCTCCGTCAAAATTCCTCGAGAAATTGCGCTCCCCGTGGATTTCACCCGCGGCACTTTAAGACGATTCCCATGTAACCCTGTCGAACCCACTAATCAGCCAACTTCACGACCCCGTCACTTCGCTACGACACGGCCTGCAGCGGCTTCGATCGAGATCTACCTAGACTCCTAAAGAACTCAACTTCGACAGGACTAAAACTCCCGAGTTAACTAAAACTCGAATGGATGCATAAAGAATATTGTTCCTAGGGAATTGAAATAACGAATCTACGAAACTACCAGTTTCTGTTAGAAAATCTATGTGTACTCTCTGAATTCTAAATCGATTCTAAAGTAAGTGGCTTGCTGACCTCCACAAAGCAACACTGCCTTTCCCACTTTTACCTGACCCTCTCTTAACTGACGCTCCAATCATAAATCTATCATGCAACCAATCATACCTCATTCTTAAACTATTAAAAAATCCTAATTAAATGCATTATCGCTACCAATGAAACCGCCCTTAAGTATAATCATCCAACGACGAATTACTTCAAGTCCAATGACCAACTATAAGTGTGTGGGGTGTACCGTATGCTGCATGATCATAATCAAAGAAGGGCAGCAGTTCCTAGTGCTTCGGAATGGTCACCGAGGGGGCCCACACTGCTTTGACCCCGAACAAAGCGGCATAAATCACAAAGCGCCGAACATTCGTTATACGGTATGTGAACCATGAAATACGGCGTGTCCAGGTTTCCTCCCCCGCGCTGGCATGCGCTCTGTGTGTCTGTTCACGCATGCATGCATACGAGTACACTTGATGCTGTGCTCCTATGCTCCACATTTACCTGCGGCGCCCCTCACCGCACATCCCCCCGCCGTTTCGTTTTATCTTTCTCTCTCTCTCTCTCTCTCTCTTTGGTTGGTCCCCATTGGATGTGCGCGTGCGTGTATATAGATGTGAGTGCGCGTTACGCTCGACGAAGCAAATTCCTCCAATTGGATTCAGGATTATTCGAAAGGTATATGTGAGAGTCGAGTGTGGTGCGCATAGCGGGAAGTCTCGTCGAGATAGAAGTGCCAGGCTAGCTCTCGATTTTCACTATTGCCCAACACTACCACCCCTTCTATCAACCCCTGCCAACCCCCTCATCGCCCCTTCCCTCCCCCTCCCCGCCCCTTTCGCTCATACCGCACCGCACCCCCAACCCCTGCCAAGATAATGCGTGCGAGCTTTTCATGGCACGTAGGTATCGGCATTCGGCAACTGGATTTCAACGCTCCACCGGTTCATCTCTAATTTCGCGTGCCAAGCGTACTATCCACTGTTAATTCCCGACGAATGAGCCGCCTCGCTTTTATTGCTTCGAGTTATTTGATCTTTTGATTCCGAGGGTAATTTATCTGTGTGCTTAATTAACACGAGTGAATGGGATGATCGGTTAAATATCACTCTCGATTTCCAGCCACGTATTACGAGGGTTACGTGATTTTCATACCGGTTGCAACTTTTTGTCACTTAAGTACCCTCATCGCCAAACAATCCCTCTTGCTTATCGCGGCTGGCCCACTCTGTTTGGCCTTCATTCATCGTAACGAAGAGCGAGAGAGAGAGAGGGAGAGTGATAAGCCATACACGTTCCACAGAGATAAAAATGTTAATGAGATGCCCCTCATCAGTTT